>JANAVB010039220.1:9476719-9891719 GCA_029216955.1 Iris pallida
ATATTCAGTACTTTCTTTCTATGTTATCTGTGGATGAGATTTAGATGATTGCCTGTGTTGGTTAGTTACTTTTACAGCGTAGTACGCCTAAGTGAGTCCATTAAATTGGGCAGCTCACTCTAAGTCATATTAGCTGGCCAGGTTAGGCCCTAATCCCATATATTTGGGAGTGGGGCATGACAAAAACTGAACAAATCTTGTCTTAGGAAAATCTTCCAAACAATAGTAAGATAATTTTACTCAAATCTTAGGGCTGAAATTGAAGAAAAAGAAGAGGATCAACAACTGGTGTTTCTGATAGAGAAACTGATAAGGATAAATGCTACTGTCATCAATGAATTTTATGGATTTGATCTAGTTCTTGATTTTGATATGAAAGATATTGATAATGTTTCCATGAGGGATGCAATTCATGATATTACAGGTGTATCAGTTTGTGCCAAGACCCCACAAAATGTATACAAAGATCAATTAAAAATTTTGTATAAATTCTTGCATGCCTACGTATATCAAACACTCAACCCTACTGGACATGAGTTTGCCAACCATCCTGAGAAAGTAAAATTTCTTTATTATGTGGGGAATAAAAAAAAGGATGGATTTAGGTTCTTACATGTTCAGTAGAATTATGCATCTCGTGGAAAAAGCAACTACAAGGACATCCCTCCCTTTCGGGGGATTTATATGCTCAATGGCTAGTAAACATTCCGTCCCAAGCTTAGCATGGGTGTTTATATTAAAAACAATAGCCCCATGAGAAAACTAAGCTTCACTCAAATGTTTGGAAAACGTGCAGCAGTAAGCAAACCATCAATATCTAGAAAACCATCAACTTATGGAATCCCAAACACTAAGGACAGGGTTGATGATCTATACAATTTTGATGCTGCAAACTTTGAGAATGTCTTCAAAGAGATGAAGACTATATCCGACCACCAGAAATTGATTCTGAAGAAGACTAACCAGCTAGAGGTGGAATTGGCTGACGAAGATTAAGAATTCCCTTTTCTCGTGAAGAAGGTAAATGAGGCTAGCCCCAACTGGTGCTACTTTGCATTTTTTCTATCTTATTGTACTACTCTTGATGATTCCGTAATCTAATATACACATTTATACTCTAATATGTGAAGGACACATATATACACATTTATAGTATGTTACTAACTGATTTAACTATTCATGCTGGCTTCTTTTCTTATCTGACTTCTAAAAATGCTTGCTAACTGTATATACTTGCTAATACTATGATATCAGTTGTTGACCCAAACCGGATCATAATCAACCTAATCTTGACAATTAACAAAATAATATTTGTCATAGTCCAATTTGACACATCAAGCTCTAAATCGATCAACTCATCACATCAGTTTAATACAACAGCTGCCTAAAGATTTACTACTTTGTGTATTCTGGAGTATGTAATTTTATTGTTTTTGAGTATAGACAAATGTACGTTGGGTCATACTGAGCAACTTTGGGCTAGACTTAACCTTTATAGGTTCACTTAGCCAATAGCCCAACAAGCCATAGCCCATAAAAGAACTTTATGTCCATAGGAGACAGAGTTCGGGCCGAACTCTGCCTCCACACAGAGTTCGGGCCGAACTCTGCCCCTTAAATTACAGGAAGCTAATTTTTAGGGTTTAATCACTGCTAGTTGTCCAACGGCCAAAAATTTGAATTCTGGACACATAATTCTGGCGGAATTCTGCCTACCCAGAACCCTATAAATAGGCCTTGAATTCCCTCATTTCAATCCATCTAATCTTCTCTTCTTCTTCTCTTACATAGCCTACATATTAAAGAGCTCTACCTTTCCATTCAACTTAGCTTTCAAACTTCCCAACCGTCCAAGTTGCTCAGTACGATTCAGCTAGAAGTTTGAAGTGCAAGAAATTGTAAGTCACTTGAAAAAGTCCAAGTTTCGCCACAGCGATCATTAAAAGAAGTTTGGCATGCTCTTCTGTGAAAAGGCACGTGATTGTAACCCTATTTCATAAATAGTGGATTTCAATCCAGAGCTAGAGTTCTCAGGCCTGGACTAGTCCTCCATGAAGGAAACCAGGTGAAAAATGTTGATGTGTTTGTGCTTGCTCTTTGACTACTTTATTTCCGCATTTATTTTACTCTGATTATTTTTTTGGTGAAAAGTGTTTAAGTTTTAATTGATAATTTTTGTTATAAACTCTATTCACCCCCCTCTAGAGTTGCCTACTTGTACTTCAATTGGTATCAGAGCTCTGTTCTCTTTTCAAGGGCTAACATCCTAGAGCTGATCTATGGCAACCATATAACCTATGTTTTCCAACCATGGTGAAGGACAGTCCACTCATAGGCCACCCCTATTTGATGGAACCAACTACACCTATTGGAAAACTAGGATGAGTTTCTATCTCAAGTCTCTAGACTTCGGCCTGTGGACCATTCTCACCGATGGTTACAAAAAGCCCGCCAGGATAGTTGTCGATGGAGATCTCGTCGAAAAACCCAATGACAAATATTCTGACGAGGAAAAAAAAAAGGCGAGTCCGGATGCTAAAGCTATTAATGCTCTCTTTTGTACAATAGACATGAATGAATTTAATAGGGTCTCGACATGCACCACCTCGCATGAAGTATGGAAGCTTCTAGAAGTGACGCATGAAGGAACCACTCAAGTCAAGGAATCAAAAATCAGTCGTCTCACTCAAGAATACGAGGCGTTCAAGATGAAACCTAATGAGACGATCACCCAAATATTTACAAGGTTCCTTGACGTCATCAACCCTCTGTCATCTCTTGGCAAACAATATACAAATCATGAGAAGATCCGCAAGTTACTTAGGGGGCTACCGAAGATTTGGAACCCTAAGGTAACAGCTATCATAGAAGGCATTGATCTCAACACAATGTCTATGGAAACTTTGATAGAAAAGCTGATGACCCACGAGCTTGACCTCAAAGACTTCGACGAACCTGCTCCAAAGGCAAAATGAATTGCCCTAAAAGCTCATCGTCGAAGGGCTGATCCTGAAGAGACTGACGACGACAAATCTGATGGTGATGATCAAGCTCTTCTAGTCTGCAACTTCAGTAAGTTCCCTCGCTTCAATCGAAGAAAGAAGGAACAACAAGAAGACGACGAGGAAGAACCAACGTGCTACGGCTGTAAAAAGACTAGACACGTTCGAAAGGACTGTCCCTTCATAAAGAGAGGCAACAGATATGAGAAATCCTACAAGAAGCCTTCTTCAAGAAAGTATGACAATACTAGTATTTGGTACGAAAGTGAAGCAAGTGACTCAGAGGAAGAAAATGACTCTCCTCAAGACACCGCCAATGTCTGCCTAATGGCAACATCCGAGAAGGTATCCAACAAAACTCTCGATGACTTTACCTTTGATGAACTTGGCGATGCTTTTTAATGATTTACTAAATGGCCACAAGAAAGTCATTAGTAAATATAAGCATGCCAAGAAGAAAATCAAAGGATATGAAATAGAGATTCAAAAACACGCTTTTTTACTTGATAATGTTAGAGACACTTCACCCACGGAAGTCACTGATGAGGTATCCAAGCTTAAGTTAAGCTTACATGATGCCGAAGCACTTATTAAAAAGAAAATACGTGAGATCACAGCACTCAATAATGAGATTGCTGAAGAAAAGAACAAACACAAGATCTCTATTGCTAAGATTGGTGGTTTAAATGCTAAGTGTAATAAACTGCATGCTACCTCTAAGAAATTAGAGATTAGATTGGGAAAACAGGTTGCTCAACCTCAAACCCAATCACACAGTCACAAAACACACACAAAATACAAGACCACTCATAATAGTAAAATATGTCACCCACATGCAGCACGTAAATATGCCCATATGTACACGTACTCCCATGCAGCACGTAAACCACATACACATAGACATCATAACCATTATCCTTTTACTACACATAATCAATATCCTACTAACCACTCCCATGCTGCACATAGACATAACTATCACCCTACTCCCACATATAGTCACTATCATGTTGCTCCACACAACTATCACCATACTGCACATAGACATCACTATCAACCTGCTTCAAACACAAATAGACATGCTAGTTGCACATACTGTGGATTACATGGACATATCTCACCACAATGTAGAATTAGGAAATTAGTAGATATTAATCTATATGTATGGGTGCCAAAGACTAACATTTTAGGACCCACAAGAACTTGGGTACCAAAGGTCACATCTACTCTTGATGTAGGTGGACCTTCCTTCCTCAACTAAAAGCAAGTGGATTCTCGATAGTGGATGCTCGCGACATATGACGGGAGACGCAAATCTTTTTGCATCACTATCAATGAAGAGGGAAGGGTATGTATCCTTCGGCAACAACTTAAAAGGGTACATCCTAGGTAATGGTACTATTGGTCATCCTCCTTCTCCTGTAATAAAGGATGTTTGCCTAGTGACTGAGTTAAAGCATAACCTGCTCAGCATAAGTCACCTTGCTGATCATGGATATGATATTAACTTTGGACAAAATAAATGCTATATTTATGATAGGTCAACGGGAGACATTGCTTTTGAAGGGATAAGAGAGGATAACATTTATATTTTCTATCTATCTAGAAATACTAACAGTGCAAGAAGATGCCTCTATGCCCACAAGGATGAGAGACTATTTTGGCACCAGTGCCTTGGTCATGCCAATATGGATACTATATCCAGGCTATCGACAAAGAAGCTAGTAAGAGGTCTGCTCGACATCATATTCAAGAAGGACACGGTATGTGCTGAATGTGAACTAAATAAGGCAACCAAATCTTTATTTCATTCCATAAACACTGTAAGTACTACTAGACCCTTGCAATTACTGCAGATGGACTTATTTGGTCCGAGTAGAGTAACCAGTCTTGGTAAAAAACTCTATGCTTTTGTTATAGTAGATGATTTTTCTATATTCACTTAGGTTTTCTTTCTTTCAAACAAAAGTGATGCGATTTCTGTTTTCAAATTTTTGCTAAAAAGGTTCAAAACGAAAAAGGCTACATGATTACTCGAATCCGAAGTGATCATGGAGGCGAATTCAAAATTTTTGATTTTGAAAGGTTTTGTGATTCAAATGGTTTTGATCAAGAGTTTTCTTGTCCTAGAACTCCTCAACAAAATGGTATTGTAGAGCGGAAGAATAGGACTCTTGGCGATATGGCTAGAGTCATGTTGAATAAATTTTTACTTCCAAAATATTTTTGGGCAGAAGCTGTCAGTACAGCTTGCCACATTTTGAATAGGGTACTTATTCGACCTATTTCGAAGAAAATAACCTATGAACTTTAGTTTGGTAGGACCCCAACTTATCTTATTTTAGAGTGTTCGGTTGTCGCTGCTTTATCCTCAATACCAAAGATAACTTAGGCAAATTTGATGCCAAAGCTGACGATAGTATTTTTTTGGCTATGCCGCCAAGAGTAAGGGATATCGAGTGTTCAACAAATGCTCCATGATAGTAGAAGAATCTACTAATATTACTTTTGATGAGGAAAACAGTACAGCTACAAATCCTGAAGCCAACTCTCTTAAAGGCCTACCGAAGAAATTTGAGTTCAAACCATCACACCCAAAAATTTGGTAATAGATAAGGTAACTCGCGGAGTAAGTACTTGTTCATCCTTAAGAAATTCTATTGCTAGCACTGCTTTTATTTCTCAAATTGAGCCTAAAAATATTTTAGAAGCCTTTAATAATGAATTTTGGATTTCCACCATGCAAGAAGAACTCAACCAATTCGAAAGAAGCCAGGTCTGGGAACTTGTTCCTAGGCCAGCTAATCATTCAATTATTGGTACTAAATGGGTTTTTTGCAACAAAGTAAATGAAGATGGATCAGTTACACACAACAAAGCTTGTCTACTAGCTCAAGGGTACAACCAAGAGGAAGGTATCGACTACGATGAGACGTATGCTCCTGTTGCAAGACTGGAATCTATTTGGATGCTTTATGTATTTGCAAACTTTTAAAATTTTAAACTTTTTCAAATGGATGTCAAAAGTACCTTTTTGAAGGGTTTTATTAAGGAGGAAGTTTTTGTAAAACAACCCCCTGGTTTTAAAAATCACAAATTTCTCGACCATGTTTTCAAACTCAAGAAAGCACTTTATGGCCTCAAACAAGCCCCCAGAGCTTGGTATGAACGCCTAAGTACTTTCTTATTAGATAAAGGTTTCTCAAAAGGGAAAATTGACACTACACTCTTTATAAAATCTTTCAAAGACACTATTCTTTTAGTACAAATTTATGTTGATGATATCATATTCGGTTCTTCTGATGAAACTCTCTGTCAAGATTTTGCTAAGTGTATGAAGAACGAGTTTGAGATGAGTATGATGGGGGAGCTCAATTTCTTCTTTGGACTGCAAGTCAAACAAACATCATATGGAAATTTCATCTGTCAGTCAAAGTATACAAAGGATATGCTGAAAAAGTTTGACCTTGACAACGTCAAACCAATTGGCACTCCAATGGCTACTACAACCAAAGTAGAACCAGATGAAAGTGGCAAACCTGTGGATCAACGTAAGTATCGAGGTATGATAGGCAGTCTACTTTATTTAACTGCTAGTCGCCCTAATATTATGTTTAGTGTTTGTCTGTGTGCTCGCTATCAAGCTAGTCCTAAGGAATCACATATGTCCGTCGTTAAGCGTATCTTTCGATACCTTAAGGGTACTGTTACAGTGGGCTTATGGTATTCCAAATCTACATCCTTTGACCTTATTGGTTATTCGGATGCTGATTTCGCAGGATACAAAATCGACCGTAAAAGTACTAGCGGCACATGTCATTTATTAGGCAAGGCTCTAGTCTCTTGGTTTAGCAAGAAGTAGAATTCTGTCACACTATCCACAACAGAAGCTGAATATATCGCAGCTGGCCGTCGTTGTGCACAAATTCCGTGGAAGAAGCAAACCCTTACAGACTACAACCTATCTTTTATGCACATTCCTATATTCTGTGATAACACTAGTGCTATCAACCTTACTAAGAACCCTATATGTCACTCACGTACGAAACATATTGAAATTCATCACCACTTTTTGCGTGATCATCAACAGAATGGCACTATTAACTAAGAATTTATTGACACTGATCATCAGCTGGCCGATTTTTTTACAAAACCACTATCCGAGGAGCGATTTAATTTTCTTTGTCGTAAATTAGGAATTTTAGATGAAACGGTTATTCATTAAATTGGCCTACGTAAATATCGATTATGTCACGATTCTCTATGACGACTTTGCTATAGGTACAAGCCGAAAGGTTCCTTCTGACAACAAGGCATAAAAGCCTAAGAGACACGGTGCACTAGTCTTCGGACTACCGCTAGCTGGGACCCGGCCCCTGCAGCTACCCCATGGCAGTTTCACCATATTGATTTATGTCATAACTCCTTGTTTATTATATGATTAATTTTTATTTATAACTTGCCCTTTTTGAATTTTCTAACTTCATTGCATTTCCTAATTTCATTATCCATTTTGCCAAATTTTCTACTTGACCATTCATTAGTCATATTTCCTCCTATTTTATTCCTCTTTTCTGCTTGAAGTTCTGGCCCAAGGGACCAGAACTCGGGCCGAACTCTGCCCCTACACAGAGTTCGGGCCGAGTTTGGCCTGCTTGTTCCAGAACCTCAGGTGGCTCTCAGACCTTCATTTTTTTGTGATCCAATGGCTCAGATTCAACCCGACCAGCCGATCAAACCCTCCTAAACTCGCGATTCTCTCTCTCTCTCTCCTCTCCTCTCCATTGTCTTCTCTTAACCTCTCCAAACTATTTTCTTTCAAAATCCTAACCCTACAAGTCTCTAATCCTTGGGAACTTTCTCTCCAAACTCAAGGAGACCAATCTTGGGATCATTCTCTTCCATCTTGGGTCTCTTTTTTTGAGGTATATCATCTTTTTCCTTCCTTTCTCTCAATTTTATTCATGGCACCTAGGTTGCTTGGTAGAGGAAAGAGACCAAGGAGAAGTGAAGGTGCATCCTCCACAAATCCTCCACCACATCCTCCACCAAACCTTCAACCTATTCCTCCTCCCCCTTATGGCATGATCTACCCCTATTCAACCCACCTCCACCTCAAAATTCTGACACATACGATGAACATATTTTTGTGTCATTAGATGCTTCTAACGCGTGGTTCGCCGACTTTCATCATCGTAGTGTGTTTGTCGGATACCCTATTAAGTTCACGGTGCTCTTAGACTATCTTCCTAACTTTCGTAACTTGTGTCTCGATGAGCTTGTTGTAATTCGTAAACCAATTTATGTGAATGCCATTCAAATGTTCTATTGTAACATGACTTATGACCGCGACCGTATCTACTCACGTGTCGCCGGTATCAACATCTCATTTAATGATTTTGAGTTAGCCAATCTTTTTGGTTTGCCCGACCCTAATACTTGGGAACGGCTTGATAATGCCCGGGATTTTGTCTTCCCCGGTAAGACCACTTTGGAAAGTTTCAAGGATGATCTATGCTCTCCTAATGCACATCCTCAAAAACTCAAAGCTAAACATCTCAATAACCACTTTTATGAGCTTCATCGTATTATCTTTTCCTCGGTCTTGCCGAAAGCTAGATCGACTGATGAAGTCACTTACTATGAGATCACTGCTCTTTTCTTTCTGTATTTTTACGTCCCTTTCAACTTTTCCCACACGATGATGGATTGGATGATTCGTGCTCGGCCTAAACCAAAGTCCTTAGTTTATGCCATGTATCTTCCTATGACCTTTTGCGCTTTTCATGTCCCATTAGATCAGTGTCAGTATTTATTCCCTCATGTCTATCTGACCAAGGCACGGAGAACTGTTGCTGCTGCGGCCTCCTCAGAGTCCAATGCCGCTGAGGAGCCTGACTCTTCTGTACCTTTTGCTGCTCCTGATTCCCCTGCACCCGAGTCCACCGCTACACTTGACTCTATCTAGACTATGCTTCGTGATCGCTTCCGTTTGGAGGACGAATGCTGACTGAGATTGACGACCGCTGGACGCAGATGGACTATCGCACCACCCAACAGAAGAGTGCGATCAACAACTCCATCCATGACATTCAGTATTCCATGGCCTCCCATCCGACGATACCGATTCCGATGATGCGTGATCCGTCCCGCGACGGTTATCGCATTGACGATTCTTGGGTCCGTCGCTATCTTGATCCGACCTCCGCATTTGTTGATCCCCGACGTACCGGTTCCAATGGTGCAGGGCCGTCGCATGCTCCATGATGGATATGGCTTTTGTATTGCCACTGATGCTTAGGACTATTTTTTATTTCGGCTCTATGTTTATTTTGATTCTGCATTTATGTTTTTATTAGCCTTGTTAAACTCTATGGCTCTGTTTAGACTTATTCAAAACTGCTGCTAGCTTATTACTCTTCATTATGTGGATGGTCTCTATACTGCTCTGTTCTTTATTTGGATTTTTGTCAAAAGGGGAAGAACACTTGATATTTGTCTTGGTTGGATGCATTGTGTTAAGAGTTATATATATCATATACTTGGATGAGAACTTGTCACAGGTATTATCCTTTTACGGGGGAGCAAACTTGTTCAAGTATGGGGGAGCAATAATGTGTCCAGGTATGAATATTGAGACATACAAATATCACGTTTTGTCAATTATCAAAATGGGTGAGATTGTTGACCCAAACCGGATCACAGACAACCTAATCTTGACAATTAACAAAACAATATTTGTCATAGTCCAATTTGATACATCAAGCTCTAAATCGATCAACTCATTACATCAGTTCAAGACAACAGCTGCCTGAAGATTTACTACTTTGTGTATTCTGGAGTCTGTAAATTTTACTGTTTTTTGAGTATAGGCAAATGAACGTTGGGTCATACTGAGCAACTTTGGGCTATAATTAACCTTTATAGGTTCACTTAGCCAATAGCCAAAATAGCCCAACAAGCCATAGCCCATAAAAGAACTTTTTGCCATAGGAGACAGAGTTCGGGCCGAACTCTGCCTCCACACAGAGTTCGGGCCGAACTCTGCCCCCTAAATTGCAGGAAGCTAATTTTTAGGGTTTAATCACTACTAGTTGTCCAACGGCCAAAAATTTGAATTCTGAACACAGAATTTTGGCCAAATTCTGCCTACTCAGAACCCTGTAAATAGGCCTTGAATTCTCTCATTTCAATCCATCCAATCTTCTCTTCTTCTTCTCTTACATAGCCTACATATTAAAGAACTCTACCCTCCCATCCAACTTAGCTTTCAAACTTTCCAACCGTCCAAGTTGCTTAGTACGATTTAGCTAGAAGTTTGAAGTGCAAGAAGTTGTAAGTCACTTGGAAAAGTCCAAGTTTTGCCACAACAATCATTGAAAGAAGTTTGGTGTGCTCTTCTGTGAAAAGGCACATGGTTGTAACCCTATTTCATAAATACTGGATTTCAATCCTGAGCTAGAATTCTTAGGCCTGGACTAGTCCTCCACGAGGGAAACCAGGTTAAAAATCTTGCTATGTTTGTGCTTACTCTTTGACTACTTTATTTTCGTATTTATTTTACTCTGATTATTTTGTTGGTGAAAAGAGTTTAAGTTTTAATTGATAATTTTTGTTATAAACTCTATTCACCCCCCTCTAGAGTTGCCTACCTGTACTTCAATCAGTATCATCACTAAAGAAGGAATTCATGGAATAATTTGTATTTGAATTAAGGCTCTACTCCAATTATTAATGCGTATATTGTATACACTTATGAGCTTTAACTCAGCTAAACCGAATGTTCATCTCTGATGCTTAAGGATATAGCAATACTTGTTAGCCCCTATATTCTATATTACACTATTGGATAGAAGTACATGGTTTTGAATCAAAGCTACTCTGGATAATAGTTAATATTGCACTGATACTCTGCTACTAGATGATCTGATACTTGCACTGATACTGCCCAATTGCACCCTGAAATGGTGATTTAGGACTGAACAGATGATGGTCCAATGCATGTACAGAGTGGAAATGCCTTAAGGCATGTAATATATGTCTGATACTAGAGGTAGGACTGAGCTGGAACACTCCCTAAATCAGTGATATTTGGTATTATAAGAATGAGCATACTACTATAATATAGGTTGTCCTTAAGGGTAAGCCAAGCACTTAAACTTGCTTGGTATCCTGACACTCGAGAGAGTCCTTCAGAGTAACCTAACACTGGAGCTAACTGGAGAGTGTACTCACTACTATGTGATTGATACAAAATGGGGTAGCATCATAGAACCTGCAGTACTATGCACATTGATACTCTAATTTTAGAACCTGCAGTGTGCACATTGATACACTTATGTTAGAACACACACTGTGCACATTGACATTCTAATGCTAGCCCTCACTTTGATACTTCTATTTGAAACTTTTATTTTAATTTGGACTGTAATATTTGAATTGTAATATGGTTCTGAATATTTATTGGTCTTGGCAGTGAAACTCGATTCTGTGTTTGAAAAATTGTAAATTAAAATTCTCGATTGTGCTAAGCATCGTTGGGGTGCATGGCTCGTACTATGTTTGGAAAATTGTAATATGGTCTTGAATTTAGAGTTGGTCTGATATTGCTGAAGGATTATTGTAATGTGAATTATGCAGGTTCTATGTTGAACTACTAACGTGGATTGTGCAGATTATTGTAATGTGGATTATACAGTTTATTGTACTTGGAATAAAGTTTACTTAATTTGATTATGATTTGTTTGGTTGAAGTGTTTATATTTGTTTGTATGAATCATCTAAACATTAATTTAGCTAATTTATGTGCATTCATTTGATTTGTAGTTGGCCTTTACAGATGTTTTTGATTTTTTGGTGTATTCCTTTGATTTGCATATGGCCTTCACAGATTTTATGAGTCCTGGGTGCATTCCTAGGATTTACAGCTGGCCTTCATTCCGGGTGCATTCCTGGGATCACTAAAACTTTATTTGATTAGAATGTGTTTTACTTTCTGTAAATAATCAGTACATCGATGTCATTAGTATGAATTCGATGTCAGTGTAATGCATAATGTAATCCTGCATGTTTATCCCTTGTTATTGCTGAAGGATTATTGTAATGTGAATTATGCTGGTTCTATGTTGAACAACTAACGTGGATTGTGCAGATTATTGTAACGTGGATTATGTAGTTTATTGGACTTGAAATGAAGTTTACTTAATTTGATTATGATTTGTTTGGTTGAAGCATTTATATTTGTTTGTATGAATCATCTAAACATTAATTTAGCTAAGTTGTGTGCATTCATTTGATTTGTAGTTGGCCTTCATAGATGTTTTTAATTTTTTGGTGTATTCCTTTGATTTGCAGATGGCCTTCACAGATTTGATAAGTACTGGGTGCATTCCTAGGATTTACAGCTAGCCTTTATTCCGGGTGCATTCCTGGGATCACTAAAACTCCTGTCAAAATTATTACTGCTCATTTATTTAAATCTCCTGTAAAAATCATTCTCAAAATACTTTGACATAACCAAAGATGAAGAATTTTGCAAAAAAATTATAAAAAATTATAGTTAACAGAAGATCCAATCAACAATCGCTTTGATCTCACAGTAACTGATATGGTTCAGTTCTAAAATCAAGCAATATTTGTTCCTGTAAAATGAAAATATTATTCGACCAACAGAATGGCACATAAAAAAGCCATCTTGATCTCATATATAAATCCTTAGATCTGTAAAGTTTAATACAAACAAATGAAACTATACAAAAATAAATCTTTCTCAAATTGTCAGGTCACTAGAAAAGACTGAGAACCACGGACATTCCCAAACTTGGTGATGGCTTCACTGTAGCCACGTATCAGAAAAGACACTGACGCTGCAAAATGCAGTAGAACACACCAAATTCAATGGCGTATCAATATCTTGTCATGTCAGTATCATATCGTGTCCTTGCACCTTAACTAAATGAAACCCAAACCAAAAGGTCAATAAAAAAAACTGTCTGATTCCAAAGTTCTGGATCAACAGAAAGCGACATCATCAGCCTTCTTCGATCACAAGATCCATCGATAATTCATATTCTATCTACTAGATCTGTCAATTTTTGTCATTGTTGTTAGATTCGGTGTTCCAGCTCATATATGATTGTATTATTCGATTATTAATTTCTTTTATAACCATTCCATGGTGAGCGAGAGCCGGGAGAGGCCGTCGCACTTATGGAGCACCGATCCGACGAAGCTGATCGGGGAGGAGGAAGGGGAGACCCTGAGCCTGATCTCTTCGTCGGAGATCCAGACCCTCCGGACGCAGTCCCTCCACCCTTTGTAGGGTGAAAAATTTAAATGTTGAATATACAATGTCCAACAAATTACGGTAATCTAGAAGAATTTTTTTAATAAAGTGAGCAGGTTAATATGACTTGCTATATCAGGTAAAGCCAAAGTCAAAGTAAACACCTTTCACAATATTCAATGCAATTGTTTGGCATGTATTGATACATCCCATGTATTGTAGAAGAATTGCCGGGACTTGAACCCGGATATATTTTAATATATATATATATATATATATATATATATATTATATATAATATATATATATATATATATATATATATATATATATATATATATATATATATATTGAAATTTTATATATATATATATATATATATATATATATATATATATATATATATATATATATATATATATATATATATATATATATAAAACTTCAATATATATATATATATATATATATATATATATATATATATATATATATATATATTGAAGTTTATATATATATATATATATATATATATATATATATATATATATATATATATATAAAATTTCAATATATATATATATATATATATATATATATATATATATAGGATAGATGTTAAAAAAAAAAAAAAAAAAAAAAATATATAGGATAGATGTTAGAGAAAATCCAATCAAAATCATGCAAGATTTGATTAAAAAATTCAATGTATATATATATATATATATATATATATATATATATATAATTGAAATTTTTTAATCAAATCTTGCATGATTTGATTGGATTTTCTCCAACATCTATCCTATATATATAAAATATATATATATATATATATATATATATATATATATATATATATATATATATATATATATATATATATATATATATATATATATATATATATATAACAAAACATTTGTGGTGTAGTGGTAGTTTGTTATACTTGTACACATGAGATCCTAGGTTCTAGCCTTGGCTGTATTATTTTTCCCTTATTCCAAAAAAAATATATATATATATATATATATATATATATATATATATATATATATATATATATATATATATATATATATTTATATATATATATATATATATATACATTGAAATTTTTTAATCAAATCTTGCACGATTTTGATTAGATTTTCTCCAACATCTATCCTATCTAATTCCCCTCTAATCCAAACTCATCCCCGAATCAAAATCCTGAGTAATTCAAAGTTTAACCAAACCTAAAGTAGGATTTAAACAATCCTATAAAAACTAGCGAGCGGATAGGGTTCTCATAAAATTCTCTTTCGGCGCCACACAACAACCCTAACCCTTCAGCACCGAGCTCCCCCACAACCTTGTACCTCACCCCGACCACCTGCACGCCACACTCGACCACTGCACAGCCGGGAAGACCCCCAAACCCGAGAGAGAACAAAGCATAGTCTGTCCTATCGCAACAGTCAGGCACGCATGTTCGTCATCCTCTTTCTCCTTCATCGTGTTGCCAATCCATGAACCAATTTGTCCGTAGTAAGCACAACATATAGGACTACATGACCTGTCAAATAGATTGTGGTAGATATCCAAATCCTTCCTAAAAATTTGTCAAATTTTCGACGAAAAACTGAGTTCATACACTTTGAAAAAAGCAGTTTCGAGGCTGCCTTTTGAAAACGTTTCCTGGACTAAATACTAAAATTTTTAAAAACCTAATTTGAAAACGTTTCCTCGCATGTTCGTCGTCCTCTTTCTCCTTCTGGTATAATTATTTTTCGTTAATTATACAGAAAGTTAATTGCCCTCAAAAGTCCTGAAAAACTGTTTTCAAAAACTGTAAATTTTTTGGAAAACTTCCCGATACGGTATGCAGTCCGACAAACCGGGCAACGTGGTCGCAACCCATGAGCATCGAAAACGCATATGGATGTCGTCAACGTGGATTCGATGGAACTCAATTTCGTTGTGTGTACGCGACAAAATCGAAGCGTATCCGTCGAGATACACCGTATCGGCCACTTTACAAACTAGGCCATAACTTTGTGCATGTTCATCGTATCGAGATAAAACTTATGCCAACAGGACCGTATCATTTTTCTGGTCTTGTATGCCAAGTTTGGTCCGATTTTGAGAAAGTCGATCGCAACGTCATTTTTGGCGGACACGTGACCCGATCCAACGGATGAAATTGTGCACGGTCCACCGAAATCCAACTTTGGACATACGACCGGGTTCGTATCGTCAAACCAGTCTCATGTAGTTTGACAACTTTAGAGACCATAGGTACTGGCACACTTTTCGATACAAAATGGGTCAAACGATGGACATCATTTTGACCCAAAATTATGATATTGCCCCTGTGTCCAGAATTGGACCTTTGGACGGGCGTTTTTAGATATGTCTTTTATATAAAAAAATGTTCGTAATGTTTGTTTTAGCATCCGAAGCCATTTGCTGGATTTGAATTTCATTGTTGACGATTCTGACTACTGGACTTGTTATTTCCTTGTACCACCCTCAGGCAAGATACCTTGCCATTATACTCTATGATTTATTATTATTTATTTCATGTTACTTATTTTAGTTTATTCTTATATATTGTATGTTCTACCACTTTGTGCGTCCAAGTCATACTTGGGTGTAAGCGACTGCATTAGTAATTTTACTGTTTATTTTTTTCTACTGCATTAACTTAGTACTAGCTGACCACCCATTGACATGAGGTATTGATATATCTCGTATGGCCTTGACACATACTTATCATGAGTTGTCAGTCACATGTAGGACACGTACTCGCGTAGTCGCGACGGTTTGGAGTAACTGCTAATAGATTGCATGATTAGTAGACTTGGCAGTTATTAGAGGTTCATATGAGTCATGGATATGACGATAATAGGCATTGGGTGGGAAGAACAATACCTTGACGTATGGGCCACTTTTGTACTTTCTTGATTATCCTATAAATGTCGCCAGAGACCCAGGTCATTGATTCCCTCTGACGTTCACTGAGCGTTATGGACGTACCCCTATATTGATGCCCGCTGACGTTTCTTGGAACGTTATGGACGTAGGCCCATGTACCGTATATGGGAACCAAGCCAATACCATTTATAGCCAGAAGGCCCTTGTGTCGAAGGTTTGTTTCCTAAATGCATATTCACTTTAGAATGATTAAGCACCCGAATGTATGCATCTTTCTTTTATTTCTTTATATATCATAGTTTATACGAAATATTGTTTTCCTATATCTTGTTACGTCCTGCTGAGGACCTAGTGAATTCTCCAGGCTTAGACGATTTCCCCTATGAGTATGACTCGGCACTGGATCCATCCTTCATTGACGATGAGGCCCCGCCTTCTGATATGTAGTTCATTATCTATGCTTTGAGAATTGTAGTGGACATCTTTATTATTTCCTTATTTCTATTTGAGGAGATCGGACTCCAGTTTGAGATTATTATAGTAGCTGTTTGGTAGTAGATCTGTTTCCACCCGACTACATCTTTGACACATTTATTCTTATCTATTCTGGACTACTGTGGTCTCTTGTGTGTTCTGTGGATGAGATGTAGTTATACTGTGTCATGGCCTTTTATATTCTTATAGCTTATGTATACGTACGAGGATTCTGTATATTGGAGTATTCTTCGTATGTATGTAGCTGGCATGTCGACGTACTTAGTCCTACATATTTTGGGACTGGGGCATTACATATTTTTGTGGTGGCCCATGCAGGTACACGAAAATATTATTGGGTTACATGACTATGCCCAACAAACCTGCATCTAGGAATAGGAATAGTATCTCATCCACAACTTATTACCTTTCTTGACTTCAAACTTTTTCAAACTCTCCTTTGATTGCGTAATTTCCTCTTGCTTGAATATGTTCTAACATTTCTCTTACCTTCATGCCAATAGGATGAGTTATGGTAGCGTCACGTTGCCCCTCTTACCATTATCTCTGAAGACTCAATAACCCAAGAGGAGCAAGTACCCTCGCAACCTCCAATAATGACCCTACCTACCCAGTAGCATCCTCAAGTGGGGGAACCCCAGATAGGACAGCCGGACCAGCAGACCCTAGCTCCCCAGGAAGAATATATGCCACCTCTTCCTCAGCCCCCACCACAGATGTCGATTCTTTGCTCTAATGAGGCTACAGTGGCAAGGTTCTTACTGAAGTTATTGTGAGTACAGCAACAACAAAATGAGTTTGCAAGGAATATTATATCGGTAGCCCTAAATAGGTCTCTATCTACCCCACCAGCTATAGTACCCAGCTAGAGTGACACATAACGGGCTGAATAGACACCTTAAAGCCCAATAACCACCCCATAGAGCATCACCATATCTAGATAAGGAACTCCCTACATGTCGCTTCTATCATAGGAAGGGTCATGTTATGAAGGATTGTCGTCGTAGATTGGGGCAATATACGATTTGTGGCTCTAATTATCACCAAGCAAAAGATTGTACGAGGACGCAGCATACTACGCATCAGCAGCAAGGGTCCACATCATACCAGAAGCCCACCTGTAACTACTATGGAAAGAAGGGACACATTATGAAAGATTGTCGAATTCGTCTTGGCATATGCTTGAGATGAGGATCAGGACAACATAGGATTAAATATTATCCTGAGCCATGGACTCAAGTACATGCTCAGCAGACCCCTAGGCCAATAGCCCTAGCACTTTCCATACCCCGACTGGTTCAGTAAGTGCCAATGCTCATGACACCAGCAGCAGGAGCACCTCGCCCATCATTACCTCTACAGTCAGTGCAGTTCGACAGGTCCAAAGCTTAGGGCCCCGGTCAGAAGCACGGACAGGCTTTTTACTAGCAGTAGAGGATGCGAAACCCAAAGGGGAAGTTATAGCAGGTATGGTTTTAGTTGCTACGTTTCTACTATTGTATTATTTGACACTGGGGCCACACCCGCACTAGATAGTCATAAGCCTAGCCATGCATTTTCTATCTTGAGTTACTCATCCCTTCCTGAAACATAGATCCATTGTTATTGCTTTTAAATTGTTGATAATTGTGAATGATTAGAACATATGACGACCACGGAACTAGTATACTATCTTTCCTCAAGAAATTATAATATCGATAGGAGTATACCTAATTAATTCTCATCTTGATTTTCCATAAACCCTTATAATTTCTTTACATATTCCTTAAATCACACCATGACCAAATTTCCTTCGCCTTTCAGATTTTTCCATATTCTTCGTATCCATGGTTATGTGAATATTCTCTTCTTTCGAATAAGGATACAGTTGATAAAGTTTTACCACTATTCCTAGAATTGACTAACACTCTTAAATGTTAACTCCTTGAGTAATCCTCTCGTTTCCTTTCGTTACATTGGAAAATATTCCATGGATTGGTCTGAGGATAGGGTTGAGAAAATATATTTATCCTTATATTTCGGAGTCAAAAGTTTTTGCAGGCAGAGAAACACTGGCAAGGCAGGACTTTTGATGACGGCATTATGGCTACATATGTTTCTTGACTACTACTTGAACCATATCCTATACGTGTTGGTCTCATTTACTATATTTTCGTGCAAAGCTAATTCAAAAACATCTCATGGATTTGGCCAAAGATAAGTCCGAGAACCTATATTGATTGCCATGGCAGACACATACTGCAGCCATTCGTTGAATTACGAATCTAGAAGTTTTACAGCCAGATGTGTGCTAGCGGGGCAAACTTCGAATGACGTGATTACGGAGGTGTATGGTTCTCTGATTCAATCTAGACTACATTCTTTGCGTCCAGTTTGGCTTCATACCGTACTTTAAACTACCTGATTATTTCCTATCGGCTTGACCCTCACCTTAAAGATGTTTTGATCAACCCAGCCTTAGTACTAGCTAGAATAATCTAGTGTAGGTCGGTTAGACAAATTTTAGAACCTTAGCAAAACATAGAACCATCACATCGATAATCAACCTGGGAGTAGGAACACAACAAGCATTGCCTAGATATGCCACTTATAGTGAAGACATTAGTTGATAATAGAGCAACACAGTTAACGATTTAGTTATTCTACGTAATATAGTTTCTCGAAATACTTCAATTTATTAGTTAGCAGTGGTACCGCGAAGTGCTACCTTCGATACCATTAATGCCCTTATAGCCATAGATGAGTAAGTTTTCTATGAGCAGGAACCTAAAGTCTTAGTCATGGAAGGTAATTCTTGACAAACCAAAGAAGTCGTTGCCACTAACTATAAGCTTGCATAAGAGTTAAACACGTTATCCCTCGGTTTGTGTGCCATTATTGCAACACTCGTAAAATTTGGTAATGTAAGAATGACATGTACAACCATTTCTAATTGCTCAGAATCATGACACGAGCTCCGTACCTGACTATTCTTCCGTAATGCATATCGTTCCATTTTATCACACGGTTATTCCAACAAGCAAGATACAAAGATTGTGACCTAGATTCTTCAAATTCTATTCTATTATAGCATCATGTCATAGTTTAATTTTGTGAAAAGAAATTTCTGGACAGTATAGATTGTAAGCCCCTTTAAGTTTTAGGACTTATTAGGATTATCGATTGATTAGGATAAAATTGGTTTCCACTAGGATGATAAATTAGTGCCTCATGAACACCCACTTTCTATTTAGATCATTTGGTGTCCCCTACCGTGCCATTGATATTTGGAGCGCAATACCAACTGTTACCTTCCAATAAAGTTCATATGCAAGATCTAGACGAGTCCACCTTCACCTAGGCATATCATGTCCCACTCAAATATGTCCCCTTGTACTCTATTATTATGATGAGACTTCTGGGTCAAGAAGGCCATGTATAACCCTTACCGTAATACCGATGTACTTTCCGACTTCAATTAGAGATCCAATCTCGACTCAAAGCTTTCGACCCAATATATGTTTATAATCCACTCTAAGCCCACTATGCACAGGTCGCTAGTGTGCCATTCCGTGTGCTACTTATACATAAAGGTCACGGAAGACACATTTTCAGACTTGCGTCACATATATAACCAACCCGACTCGGAACTAGCCCAACCACTTGAGCTAGAACCTGTTCTAGGTTACCCTAACCTAATAGGGATTGTTTAGATTGATTCTACAAGATTTTGTCGAGCCAATATAGATTAAATCCAAGATTCATTCAATACGAAATCCCTCGGTACCATTTCGTCCCAGTTATAATTCGACCAATACAATTTCTACTGTCTTGCTGGAGCATGACTATATTTGTGCAGTGTTAAGGCGGTAAAATTTTCTTTATAGTATGATTGACCAAGGACACCACAGGGATACCTGTCTCCTTAGAGTCCATGACTACGGTCAGAAATGCCCAATATTCTCATGCCATTCTTTAGAAATTGTCCTCCTTAGAAGTCTTGTAACGACGATTTTCACGGGTAGCCAACATCTATAAGTTGGGTAGAGCCTTGAATCAAGAACACTTTATCTTAAAGGAAATAGAGCCAATATGGATTCCATTTTATAAACTACCCCCACTGGTTCAAAAACCAAGGTACAATTTTCATATGTTAGTTTCATTTCATTCGCATTGCATTGCATACCCTATCATTAGTTTTAATTTCGAGGACGAAATTTTTATAAGTTGGAGAGGATGTAAACTCCCTAAATTTTATCTTTATAAATATTTATTTAATATAGTACAGTATTTTAATTCGCAAGATTGATTATAAAATTTAGTTTTGTAAGACTTAGGGTAGTAAGTATTGCTATCTATATTTATTCATAGCTAAGTAGTACAAATTTGGTACTAAAACCCAATAGGAATTTATCCTGATTTTATAAAAGAATTTATATAAAATTTCTTGTTTTATTTTTAGTATTATTCTTATTTATTAAATAAGCTTAAAACATTTAGATATAATTTTTATATATGGCAAACTAGCAAATCATTGTTTTTATTAAATATATGATTAATAATTTGTACAAGAATTTACCAAAATGTTATATAGATACTTTTCCTGAGTTTTAGAAATTTTATTTAAAATATTAGATAGAAGTATATGTATTACTAAACTCATATATATATATATATATATATATATATATATATATATATATATATATATATATATATATATATATATAAATAAAATATATATATATATATATATATATATATATATATATAAATATATATATATATATATAGGTAAAAAATGAATGTATTGTTCCAATCGAAACAGTACCTATCACTTCCCGAGCAGGAATAGAAGGTAGCAGAGAGGATTAATATTAAATTTTTTAATCAAATCTTGCACGATTTTGATTGGATTTTCTCCAACATCTATCCTATCTAATCCCTCCTCTAATCTAAACTCATCCCCGATTCAAAATCCTGATTAATTCGAAGTTTAACCCGACCTAAAGTAGGATTTAAACAATCCAATAGAAACTAGCGAGCGGATAGGGTTTTCATAAAATTCTCTCTCGACGCCGCACAACAGCCCTAACCCTTCAGCACAGAGCTCCCCCAAAACCGTGCGCCTTACCCTAACCTCCCGTACGCCGCACTCGACCGCAACACAGCCGGGAAGACCCCCAAACCCGAGAGAGAACAGAGCATACTATGTCATGTCACAACAATCAGGTACGCATGTTCGTCATCCTCTTTCTCGTTTATCGTGTAGCCAATCCATGAACCAATTTGTTCGTAGTAAGCAGAACATATAGGACTACAAGACCTGTCAAATAGATCGAGGTAGATACCCCAAATCCTTCCCAAAAATTCATCGAAAGTTTGACGAAAAACTGAGTTCATACACTTTGAATAAAGCAGTTTCGAGGCTGCCTTGGAAGGCGTTTCCTGGACTAAATACTAAAATTTTTGAAAACCTAATTTGAAGAAGTCATAGAGAACATAGAGGGGATGAAACCATTCTAGTAGAATTATTTTCTGTTGATTATACAGAAAGTTAATTGCCCTCAAAAGTCCAGAAAAACTGTTTTCAAAAACTGTAAAATTTTTAGAAAACTTCCTGATACGGTGCGCCACCCGACAAACGAGCGACGTAGTCGCAACCCATGAGCATCAAAATATGCGTACGGATGTTGTTGACGTGTGGGATTAGACGGAACTCAATTTCGTTGTGTGTGTGCGCGACAAAATCGAAGCGTATCCGTCGAGATGCACCGTATCGGCCACTTTACAAACTAGGCCATAACTTTGTGCATGTTCGTCGTATCGAGACGAAACTTGTGCCAACGGGACTGTATCATTCATCTGGTCCTGTATGCCAATTTTGGTCCAATTCTGGTAAGGTCGACGGAACATCATTTTTTTCGGGCCCGCGACCCGATCTAACTGGTAAAATTGTGCACGGCTTACCGAAATCCATCTTTGGACATATAGTTGGGTTCATATTGTCAAACAAGTCCCTAGAAATGTAGTTTGATAACTTTAGAGACCATAGGTATTGGCACGTTTTTCGGTACAAAATGGATCCAACGACGGATATCGTTTTGATCCAAAATTACGATTTTGCCCTTATGTCCAGAATTGGACTTTTGGATAGGCATTTTTAGACATGTCTTTTATATCAAAACCGTTCATAATATTTGTTTCAGTATCCGGAGCCGTTTGCGGGATTTGACTTTCATTGTTGACGATTCTGACTACTGGACTTGCTATTTCCTTGCACCACCCTCAGGCAAGATACCTTGCCATTATACTCTGTAATTTATTATCTTTTATTTCCTGTTATTTATTTTATTTTATTGTTATATATTGCCTGTTCTATCACTTTGTGCGTCCAAGTCATACTTGGGTGCAAGCGACTGCATTAGTCATTTTACTGTTTATTTTCTTCTACTTCATTAACTTAGTACTAGCTGACCACCCATTAACATGAGGTATTGGTATATCTCATATGGCCTTGACACATGCTTATCACGATTTGTGAGTCACATATAGGACACGTACTCGCGTAGTCGGCTCGCCATCGATACGTATGAGACATGTGACGGTTAGGAGTAACTGCCAATAGATTGCATGATTAGTAGACTTGGCAGTTATTAGAGGTTCATATGAGTCAAGGATATGAAAATACTAGGCATTGGGTAGGGAGAACAATACCTTGACGTATGGGCCACCTTTGCACTTTCTTGATTATTATGTAAGCTCCGCCGGAGATGCAGGTCATTGATGCCCTCTTACGTTCACTGAGCGTTATGGACGTACCCCTATATTGATGCCCTCTGACGTTTCTTGGAACGTTACGGACATAGGCCCATGTACCCTATATGGGAACCAAGCCAATGTCATTTATAGCCAGAAGGCCCTTGCGTCGAAAGTTTGTTTCTTAAATGCATATTCACTTTAGAATGGTTAAGCACTCGACTGCATACATCTTTCTTTTATTTCTTTATATATCATAGTTTATATGACATGTTGTTTTTGTGTATCTTGTTACGTCCCGCTGAGGACCTGATAAATTCTCCAAGCTTAGACGATTTCCCCCAGGAGTATGGCTCGGCACTGGATCCATCCTTCATTGACGATAAGGCCCCGCCTTCTGATATTTAGTTCATTATCTATGCTTTGAGACTTGTAGGGGACATCTTTATTATTTCCTTATTTCTATTTGAGGGGGCCCCACTCCAGTTTGAGATTATTATCGTAGCAGTTTGGTAGTTGATATGTTTCTACCCGGCTACATCTTTGACTCATTTATTCTTATCTATTCTAGACTACTGTGATCTCTTGTGTGTTCAGTGGATGAGATATAGTTATACTGTGTCGTGGCCTATGATTTTATATTCTTACAACTTATGTATACGTACAAGGATTCTATATATTGGAGTATTCTTCATATGTATGCAGTTGGTATGTCTACATACTCAGTCCTACATATTTTGGGACTGGGAAGTTACACTACTACATTTCTGCCATCAAACTGGTCCTCCAATGCCCTGACAAAACTGGAATGCTGAACACCACTCTTCCTCCACGATATCCCATAGTTTTATGATTGCCACTCATATAGTCCATATCCAGCGTTAACTTCAAAGTCAACCATATAAATCTCAATCAACCCCACGGATATTAATTACCCACATACTACAACCAGGCATGCTAAGCTAACCATAATCTGCTAAATTTGAGCCCTCTAATGTTATTCCAATGCGTGTCACAAATCGTTCATGTATAAAAGGTAAGGTGCATCTAATCATATAAAGCTATTATAAACAAACGAGTCAATGGAGAATACATGCTAATACATTAAATGATGCTTGAGCCTTTCTTAGAGGCAAAATAAAATTATGCCTCCGACCCTGTCGGGATCCTCTCCGTTGTTGTCTCCCCTGGCTATGCTGTCGGGGCCTCTGCCAATCCAACTGATGGTATATCTGTCAGAACATCTGATCCTGTGTTGACAGTGGTTATCGTGCTAAAGGTTGCACTGTTGATCTTGGTCTTCCATCTGGTATTTCCACAGGGGTTGGTGTTGATGAGAACTGCTGAACCGGTCCTCATGGCCGCTACATCGACGGGAAGGTAACTAGTTGTGGTCTGAACTGCTACACCTCACGCACATGCCATTTGCTTCTAGACACACTGTCACACTCATTTTTTCTAATTAGGGGTATTTTAGTCATTGTGTACTAATTTAAATTTTTTATTAATTAAATTAATTGGTGTATGGCTTTGACTGGTGTTTGGTATTAGAAGGTGGTATAACCTTAGTCAACCTTGATTAGAAACCTAATAATGTAATTAGAGACTTAATTAGCTTTTTAGATTTTAATTTAGAGCTATTGTCCAATTTAGGAATCATTTAAATTATTTTTAAGTCATTTTTCATATAGCCTTTTTGTCATTAGGCTTTTAAACAACTTGAGGAGTGTTTGGCCCATGACCAAACCCTAACCCTAATCCCCATACCCCTAGCCGACCAAACACAGCAGCCCCCACTCATTGTGAGAAAACCTAGTAGCCGTCCCAAGTTCAAAAACTCTACTTTTTTCCCTTCTCCTCCAAAAGTCCATTTCTCTCGTTTCTCACCCAAACCCTTCCAAACGAAGTGTGTTGCGACTGTTGGGTGGAAAGGAACCTGCTGGAGACTTGCTAGCGAGGGATCGGAGGCGTTGGACCGAAGGAAATCGGTATCGACGCGTTTGGAGGCTTGTTGTATTAAGATATTGACTCTTAATAGGTAAACCCCTCTAAACACTTGTTATTTCCGATTTTTCTTCGTAGATGCATCCATATAGGAACCCCAGACCTGTGCATGAAGTTTGATAGGTTTTTTGTATTCGTTTGACAGCCGTATCTGACACGTGTCGGTCCTATGGAACACGCGTTCGACTAAATGCCACTTAGAACTGAAATTGGTATTTTTCGATTCTGTTTTCACGAATTTATTGTTGTTAATATTTGAAATACCTTTCGTGAAGACGAATCTTGATTCGACACGATTTTAGTATCTGAATCGGACACGGACACGCGTGCACGAGGCCTGTACACGGCCTCGTGCATGCCCTGTTGTCTATGTATTATAACTTGACGCACAGGACTCCGTTTTGCGTGAAATTTTATGGACGCATGGGGGCAACCTCTGCCCACGTGCTCCTAAAATTTCATGATGTTTTATGGAGCGTGCGTGGAGAAATCCAACGCGTACGGTTCAGCCAGCAATGTGCACGTGGCTGAAAATTATCGCTGACACGGCCTTCGTACGCGAACACGATACGACGAGGACCCATTCCAGGACCACGAGCACGAGCATGAAGCCCTATACCTAGGCTACCCAGGGACCCAACCCTGATTCACGACGTGGCTCATGTCGCGAGCCACGGGGCTCGACACGCGCCCACGAGGCCGTGCACGCACAGCTGCAAGGGTTCGCGTGTATTGCGACACATGGACGCAACGTGGTGTCATGTCAGTGTGTCCTAGACCTAGACCTGGCCCCCACCTAGCTATGTGCACGAGTATGAGGCTCCTTGTGTTGCTTGTGGCGTTCAATCGAACGAAACGCACATGCACGTACACTTGTCAATACACGTGTATTCGGGTTTCTCCGATACGCACTCCATGGATACGATACGGACATGGGTTCGATCCCGTGAGTATCCGAGCACGTTACACACGTATACACCTTCGTGTTTGCCAAGTTTCGCGGGTTCTAGATTTGTATTTTGGAAATTGGGTTTTGAGTTGGGTATGTATTATCGGTTGAATTGTTTTGAGATGGTTTTTGGTTTGAAATTGAAATTCTGAGTTTGAACTCAGATTTCTGAGTTTAGAGTTTAGTTTTGTTAGTTTTTGGAGTTCAATTTTGTATATCGATTTAATGTTTACATCCAAATGATTATAATCTATATGTATAGCTTCCTTGTATATAGATATATATACATATATATTGTAGATTGGTATATAGCTATATGTATATATTTTGTATGTATAAATTTTAGTTGAAATCAGGTTTTGAATGTGATGATTATGTTAGTGTTGATTTCTGAATTGATTTTGTGGTTGACTAAGAGTTTACAGTCATTACATTTAAATCTATATGCTATAGGTACTTTCCCTTGTATATATACATATATAGATATACATAGATACTTATAATATATTATATATAGGCTCATATATATATGCTTGGTTCCTATGAGTTGGGTCGAGTTGGGGGCAACCTCAACATCCCCTTGGGGGCAGCCTCAACATCCCTTCTTCTTTCCTTCTCTTCTATATATATAAGTTATATATACATGCCTCCTTGTATCTTTTAAGAAGATAATTGTATAAATATGTATAGTGCATATATATAGTGTATATATTAGTTATTATCAGATTTTGGCCCTATACAGTAGCCCTACCGCAGCCTCTCACCACAACAGTACACACACACACATGCCTCTTCTTTCCTTTGTATTATATGTATGTATATATACATATGTATACATATCCTATTATAAATATTTTTTGAATATAAATGTGTATATATATGTTATTGTTACTACAGGATATAGCCTATGGAATTGGGAGTTACTTTAGATTGACCAAATGAGCCTAACCTGGCCAAGTTGACTAGCAAGTTAACAAAAGTCAACTATGGGTCAAACTTGATCCAAAATGACTCAAAGGGACTTAGAATGCCTTGATAGCTTGTGTTTGACCTAAAACTTGGTAGATGGACTAGTTGACTCATAGTTGACCAGGTTTGACCAGAGTTGACCAAGGGTTGACTTTTACCTAGAAGGACCTAGAATTATTTAGAATGCATTATAGACTTTATCTATTTCATATTAGACACTTTGTAACCTATGGTTGTTCTAAATAGGACTCAGATACTCAAGTTCAGACTCTTATTCTCATCAGACAGTCGGGATATCAGGCGAGTACATTCTCTTACAGTTTCATACTTGTTAGGAATTATGTTCTTGTCATAGTTTAATTTACTTGATGCTGACACGACGTTATCACGGATTAGTACTATATGGATCTTTACATGAGATGTTATCCCCCTCGGGTGCATCGAATACATCATGTCAAGTGCTTTTCACAAACATCACGTATTTCATGGACTCTTATTATTTATGTGCACTCATGTGCTCTCATGTACCCTCATGATCTCTTGAGCTTCATGTATAAACTATCATGTACAATAACATAACCTGTCTAGATCCTTGTGTATTGATTGGGGCATGGGGGAGTAGAAATAGTCATGTGAACAATTCTAAAGTAGTGTAATCATGTACAAACTCTTAGTGTAAGCATGTGCAAATCAAGCCGTTCACATGTCTATCTTGTACTCTAAATCACATAGTCACTTACAGTTCTCTATTATCATATATAAATAGCTTTCCTTATCAGTTTTTCTTTTTCTTTTCATGCTTATTTCTTACAGCGTTTCATGTATCTTAATCTATCACATGTATTATATTTTTTGTTAAGATATGAACCGCGTGAGATGTATTGTGCTCGTTTTCGCCCTGATTGGACTGTTGAAAATATTACAGGTGATGATGAGGAGTTCTATACTACATATTATGGCACCGGCTTAGATGACACCGGCGACTTGGACCCTCAGGAGGATCCAGTAGTCGCTGAGGACTTGTCCATTGTCTAGTTGGACTTCTAGACTAGTTTCTTACTTAAATTGTTTTGTCTTGAGATGAACTTTCAGTTATTTGGATTTTGATGTTATTTTGAACATCCAAACTTATTTCTTTCAGTTGTAGTTCTCAGTTGAGACTATTATCCATCTTTTATCTCTTTATTACATCTTAGATTCTGTGATTGAGATGTACCTTTATATTGTCCTACTTTTTGAGTGTATATCACTGTACAAGTATGGTTACAAGTATGGTTATATTGTTAGATGTTGTGACCTAGGACAGCATTCTACCGTCAATACTGCGGCGTAGGCTGGACGTACCCACTTCTCGTGCCTTTATACTGGGTGCGGGTCGTAAGACATTTTTTGTGGTGGCCCATACAGGTCCAGTCGCAACTAGTACAATTTCGTAGTGGTACTCGAACTAGAGTATCACTACATCCTGCAGTAGGATACAGGATATAAGTTAATGTACTCAATCACATTAGGAAAACTCTTATCTAATTCTTGCTGCTAATTGCCTTCTTTTGAAATAAACTGCCCTCCTTTGATTATAGCGCTTCTTTCTCACTAATTGATTCTTTGTTTGATCTGTCTTCAGGATGGTGGAGGCACGATCGCATCGTTCTGGCCTAAGGGATACTACTGAGAGATCTGCCACTTCTCTTCCGACTCAGCAGGACCCTGGGACCACAACACCTCTTATTCCTGCTCAGGTGGAAGTGTCTGCAGCTCTTGGGGGTACTCCTCTACCTGTTTCGAGGACTACCCCAGGGGTTCAGGGGATGCTACCACCACCGCCTCAGGGGACAGTTGATATGGCACAATTCTTTGCCTTCATATAGCAGATAATGGAGACTCAGCAGCACCAGGCGGAGCATATGAGGCAGGGCATTGACAATGCCCATCAGCTAGCCACGGTGGCAGTAGAGAAGGTGACTGCCCAATCACAGGAAGGGCAGATACAGCCGTACCAGCCGAGGACTCCGAGCATTCAGGACTTTCAGAAGATGCGGTTGTAACGCCCCAGTCCCAAAATACGGAGGACCAAGTACGTGAATATGCCAGCTGCACATATACGAAGAACACTCCAATATATGAAATCCTTATATATGTACATAAGCTGTAAATAAATAATCACAGGCCAGAATAATATATCTAATCTCATCACAGCTCAACACAGAAGATAATAAAGTTCAAATAAATAAATAAGAGTATCAAAAGATAGCCGGGTGAACATAGTCACTCCAAACAGCTATGAAAAATAGTCTCACAAGATCAGAGTCCGACTTCCGCAAAATAGAAAGAAAAGAGATATAAAATAATGTCTACAACTATCTCAAATATAGAATAAACTAGAAATCAGTAGTGACTGCCTCGTCATCAATGTAGGATAGCTCCAATGCCGCTCTGTACTCCTGTGGAAAATCGTCTAAACCTGGAGAGATAACCAGGTCCTCAGGGGACATAGCAAGATACAAGAAAACACCATGCCATATAAACTGTGATAATATAATAAGAGAAAAGGTATGCATGCAATTGGGTTCCTGACCATTCTACTGTGAATATGCAGTTGAGATACAATCCTTCGATGCATGAGCCCTGGCTATAAATGGGATCGGCATAGTTCCCATAGAGGGTGCCAGGGGCCTACGTCCTTAACGCTCGGGAAACGTCAGAGGGCACCATGTGAAGGGCTACGTCTATAACGCTCTGGGAAACGTCAGAGGGCGCCTGGAGCCTGCGTCTCCGGTAGAGCGCACAGGTAAATGGAAAGTGAAAAGAAGCCCATACATCAAGTATTGTTCTCCCTACCCAATGCCTAGTATCATCATCTCCATGACTGATATGTACCTCTAGTAACCACCAAGTCTTCTAACATGCAATACTATTGGCAGTTACTCCTATCCGTCGCACGCTCCATACGTATCGGTGGCCAGCCAACTACGCAGAAATGTGTCCTACATGTGACTCACATCATATGATACAACAAGTGTCATGGCCAAATGAGATATACCAATACCTCAACATCAATGGGTGGTCAATAAGCTAAGTCAATGCAAGAGAATAAATAAAACAAGAAAAACGACCGATAGAGTCGCTTGCACCCAAGTGTGACTTGGACGCACAGTTTAAATATCACAAAATCAAATGCTGAAAATAATAACTGAAAATAAGAATATAATAATCACAGAGTAAGGTGGCAAGGTATCTTGCCTGATGGTGCAAAGTGGCAAGTCCAAGAGTAGCAAGTGTCAGCACCAACTCTCACAAATCACAGATGACTCCAAACGCTGAAACAAACATAAAAAATGATCTCGGTGAAGAAGATATACCTAGGAAACGCCTGTCAAAAAGTTAAATTCTGGAACAGAGGCAAACTCGTAATTTTGGGTCAAAACGATGTCCGTCGTTGGACTCGCCTTGCACCGAAACGCGTGCCAAAGTCTACGATCTCTAAAGTCGTCAAACTACTTAACTACGGTTTCAGGTTGAGGAGAGGAACTCAACGGTATGTCCAGTTTTGGATTCCGAGGAGCCGTGTACAAAATCGCCTGTTTGAGTGGGTCGCGGGCCCGCCAAAATTGGGTTCCGATTCGACCTTCTCAGAATCGAACCAAACTTGGCATGCAGGACCAAAATTTTGATCCGGACCTGTTGGCGCAAGTTTCGTCTCGATCCGACGATTGTACACGAAGTTATAGAAAAGTTAGCAAAATGTCGATACGGGGTATCTCGACGGATACGCGTTGATTTCGTCGCGCACACACGACGAACTGAGTTCCGTCAGTTCCCACACGGCCGCAACGTCCATACGCGCCTTTTGATGTGTATAGCGTGCGACCACGTCGCCCAGTTTGTCGGGGCGTACGTCGTATCGGATAAAATTCCAAAATTTTTGTGATGTAGAAACCAGTTTTTTCGACAACTTCTCATACAGTTTTCTTCCTACTTATTAAATAAAACTTCGATCCAAAAGTTGCATTCAACTCTTGGTTATATTGTTAATGACTATTTTCAATTAGTTTCTGAAAACTCTCGACCTACAGATCGGAATCGGGCTTATAAGTTGGGTTTTGGAACAGCCTGAAACTGTTCTGATCCGACAGTTTTTTCGGGAATTTCAAATCAGTCTCTTGAGGAATCTGGTCGAGTACTCTCCAACCCAGTTGGAGGACTTCTAGATGGTTATATTGGTTATCCCTAGGAAGTTACGGTGCGAGAATCGGCTAAGCACGAAGGGAGAAATACTGGGTTGAAAACAGTACCTTGCGGTTTGATCGAGAACAGAACTTCCTATGTTTTCTCGCGAACGCGACTCCGGCGATGTCTCCGGTTGACGACGGTGGTTCGCCGGCGGCTGGGGTGTGCGCGGGAAGGTTGGCGGCCTTGTGGTCGCGGTGGAGAGGAGATGGGAAGGAGTTAGGGTTTAATTAATAATGAGCGGATTATTTATATACCAAGCCGTTGTCTCTTATTCCGAATAGGAATATAAGTTATGGGGCTCGAGTTGCAAGCATCTCCCTAGCAGCTGCTGCTGACTTTGGGTTTTGCCTTTGTGTGGCTTTGTGTGGGATTAGGATTAGTTTTGGGGGGGGGGGGGGGGGGGGGGTTCGGGTTTCTAACCATAGCATCTCAGCTGCTAAGTCAATTGACATTAAGGGGGAGGGGGGTCGGGTCTCCCCGCAGCTGCTGCTGCTTGTGGTGGGGGGTTCGGCCCACTCTATTGTTTCTATTTTTTTTAACAAACAAATATATATATATATATATATATATATATATATATATATATATATATATATATATATATATATTCATATATATATATATATATATATATATATATATTCATATATATATATATATATATATCTATATTAAAATATATATATATATATATAGATATATATAGAGATATATATATATATATATATATATATATATATATATATATATATATATATATATATATTATATATATTTTTTTTATATATATATTTTTATATATATAAATATATAAATATATAAATATATATATATATTTATATATTTATATATATAAATATATATATATATATATATATATATATATATAAAATATATATATATAATATATATATATATAAAAAATATATATATATATATATATATAAAATATATATATATAAATATATATATATATATATACATATATATATATATATATATATATATATATATACATATATATATATATATATATATATATATATATATATATATATATATATATATATATATATATATATATATATAATCCCAAGGGAAAATCTAAATTCTTAATAAAGTAACAAAATATTTTGTAACAAGGTAAGCTATATTTAGGAGTATCTAAATTATCACGCACACAACATACATACATTATACACATCTACAATTACATACATATACCAATTAAACTCAAAAAATATAAAAATATTTTTTTTAAAGCATTAAAATAATTAGAAAATATTGGGGTTTTACATCCTACCCAACTTAAAGAAAATTTTGTCCTCAAAATTAAACTAAGGTCGGGGGATCAAATGCAATGCAAGGAAATATAATAGCACTTAAAATACAAGACATACCTTCGTTTTCGAACAACTGCGGGTAGCGGTTTCAGAAGTCGTCCTCGCGCTCCCAAGTAGACTCCCCTGGCGAGTGATGCTTCCATGCTACGCGAACCAATGGAATATATTGATTCCGTAACACCTTCACCCGGCGATCGAGGATACCTATTGGTTGCTCTTCATACGACAAACTCGGTCCAACTGTGATCTCGGAGTGATCAAGCACATGATTGCTGTCTGCCACGTACCTCCTCAGTTGAGATACATGGAATACGTCATGCACTCCCTCTAGTGAAGGTGGTAGTGCCAATCTGTAGGCAACCTCTCCAACACGTTCCAAGACATCGAATGGGCCGATGTACCTTGGACTCAACTTGCCACGTCCTCCGAATCGAATCGTGCCTCTAGTGGGGGATATCTTCAAGAACACATGGTCACCCTCTTTGAACTCCAAGGGTCGACGACGATTATCTGTCCACTGCTTCTGACGATCCTGCGCTGCTCACAAGTGGTCCTGAATCTTCTTTACTGTCTCCACTGTGCTCAAGACCAACTCGGGACCCAATAGCTGTCGCTCTCCTATGTCGCTCCAAAAAACAGGAGACCGACACTTCCTACCATATAATGCTTCAAACGGAGCCATTTGAATGCTTGCTTGATATCTATTGTTGTAGAAAAACTCAGCAAGATGAAGATGGTCCTCCCACGAACTGCCAAAATCAAGCATACACGCTCTCAACATATCTTCTAGCGTCTGAGTGGTACGCTCCGACTGGCCGTCTATCTGCGGATGATACGATGTGCTAAATTTCAATCGAGTGCCCAAACTCTCTTACATGCTCCTCCAAAAATATGAAGCAAATCTTGAGTCACGGTCCGATATAATACTAACAGGCACACCATAAAATCTCACAATCTGCTCCATATACATCTCTGCCAATACCTCTATCGACTGGCCCATTCTAAAAGGTAAGAAGTGGGCTGACTTGGTAAGTCTATCAACAATCATCCATACTGCGTCACGTCCTCTAGGACTCCGAGGAAATCCCGTGACGAAACCTATAGTAATGTGCTCCAACTTCCACTCGGGAATGGGTAGCGGCTGCAATAATCCGGCCGTCCTCTGGTGCTCCGCCTTCACTTGTTGACATACCAAGCACTTGGCAACAAAACGAGCTATCTCTCGCTTCATTCCATGCCCCCAATAATACTGTCGTAAGTCACGATACATCTTGGTCCCTCCGGGATGAATGGAGTAGGTCGAACTGTGAGCCTCTGCCATAAGCTCCTGACGTAGATCTCCATTGGGAACATAAATGCGATCACCACATCGCAGTGACCCATCTGAGTGGATCCTCAAACCTGTCTGCTCTTCTGCTTCAGTCCTCTCTTTCAGCCGTCGAAATCTAGCATCATTAGGCAATGCTGCCTTGATGCGCTCTACCAATGATGATTGCACTTGAAGGTTGGCTAATACGCCGTCTGCTCTAGGTAATACTACCTCAACACCAAGCTGCTCCAAGTCTCTAATCAATTCCTTCTGTGTAGTCAAAAAGTGTGCCATGGGCTTACGGCTTAATACGTCTGCCACGACATTAGCCTTGCCCGGATGATAATGTACCTCAATCTCATAATCCTTCATTAACTCCAACCAACGTCGCTGTCGTATATTCAACTCCTTTTGTGTGAACACGTACTTGAGGCTCTTATGATCAGTGTAGATATCAACCTTCTCGCCGTACAAGTAGTGTCTCCATAGCTTCAAAGCAAAGATAACCGCTGCAAGCCCTAGATCGTGGGTCGGATAATTCTTCTCATGCACTCTCAACTGTCGTGATGCATAAGCTACTACCCGACCGTGCTGCATCAATAGACATCCTAATCCCTTCCCGGATGCGTCGCTGTAGATCACAAATCCTCCTGGGCCCGATGGTAGTGTCAAGATCGGTGCTGTGGTCAACCGCTTCTTTAACTCGTCAAAAGTGGCTTGACACTCGTCTGTCCATACAACTCCTGATCCTTGCAAGTCAATCGAGTCATAGGCCCCGCTATTCGAGAGAAATCTTCTACGAAACGTCGGTAGTAACTCGCAAGTCCGAGGAAACTTCTCACTTCAGAAGTTGTTGTGGGAGCGAGCCATGATTTGACTGCTGTGATCTTCTCTGGGTCCACTGATATACCATCACCCGTAACAATATAACCAAGGAATGATACCTCATTGAGAAAGAAATCACACTTGCTAAGCTTCGCAAAGAGTCTCTCGTTCCTCAATGTTCCTAAAACTATCCGTAGATGTTGCTCATGCTCCTCTTGAATCTTGGAGTAAATCAAGATATCGTCTATAAAGACTACTACAAATTTGTCCAAGTATTGGTGAAAGATCTTGTTCATTAAATTCATGAAAACTGCGGGAGCATTGGTTAAACCGAAAGGCATGACCAAGAACTCGTAGTGTCCATACCTCGAACGAAAGGCCGTCTTTGCAATGTCTTCCTTCCGAACCTTCAATTGGTGATAGCCCGATCGTAAGTCAATCTTGGAGAATACTTTTATGCCACTCAGTTGATCGAATAAATCGTCTATACGCGGTAAGGGATACTTGTTCTTCACCGTCACTGTATTTAATGCTCTGTAGTCAATACACATGCGCACTGTCCCGTCTTTCTTAGGTACAAAATGAACGGGTGCTCCCCATGGTGACGCACTGGCACGAATAAATCCTTTCTCTAATAAGTAATCAATCTGTGTCTTCATCTCTACAAACTCCTTGGGTGCCAGACGATATACTCGAGATGAAATAGGCTCGGCTCCGGGAGTAAGCTCAATAGAAAACTCAATATCTCGGTCCGGTGGTAGTCCTGGCAACTTCTCGGAGAATACATCTTCAAACTCGATGATAATAGGGTACTGTGGGGTGTCCTGCATCATCATATGTGTTTCCGATGTAGGTGCATCACAACTATCTCTGTCTTCTTTGGTGAACTCAAACTCTGCCGCATTCGGTGGTCTAAAGGTAATACTGCTCCTATGGCAGTCGATGAGAGCGAAATGCTGGTTCAACCAGTCCATTCCAAGAACCACATCAAATGTCGGCATAGGGAATACAAGAAGTCGTGCCACCATCTCTCTACCATTTATCACTACAGGACAAAGTCTACAAATACTACTAACAGGTACAACTCCTCCTCCAGTGAGGATTTTAACATTCTTAGCTAAGGGTGTGATGGGAATGCTGTGTCTAGTGGCAAAACTAGTGGCTATAAATGAATGTGTGGCTCCAGTATCAAATAATGTAATAGCAGGAAAAGATGCAACTAGAACCATACCTGTTATAACCTCCGCCACTGTTTCTATATCCTCAACAGCAAGTGAGAATGCCTGCCTAAAATTTTGTCCCGGGCCCTGAGCTCTGGCCTTGTTGTACTGTATGCCTTGGGAAGGCATTGGTGGATGAGGTGCTCATGCTATAGGCCGTGGTGCTGGGAGAGCTGGGGCTGTGGGCCTCAGATTTTTGCCGAGCTTGTACTATTGCATACTGTTCCGGACAATCTTTGAGCATGTGCTGATTGGATCCACATCTCAAGCATAATCCAAGGCGAGTCCTGCAGTCGTTCTGGATATGTCCTTGTTTACCGTAGTAATGGCAAACGGGCTTCTGATAAGGTGAGGGCCTCTACTGTAACTGTCCTGTGGTCCTCCTGATAGGTCCACTCTGTGTGGCTCGGGCTGGTATAACTGCTGGGGTATGGCGCCTCGATGTCTGCTGCTGTTCCTTGCGAAGAATCTCCTGAGCACGAGCTTCTTCCAAGATAGCTGAATGGGAGACTCGGGACTGGGCATTCGTATAAGACTTGAGCTCTGGTGTAAGCCCCTGGTGAAATCTCCTCGTCTTCTCTAACTTTGTCGGAATCAATCCCGCACCAAATCGACTCAGGCGATTGAACTCCGAGTCATACTCATCAACTGTCATATTCTCTTGCTTCAGATGAAGGAACTGGTCATAGAGACCATCTCGAACATAAATAGGGAAGAATCTCTCATAGAATGCATCATAGAAATGCTTCCAGGTGAACCTAGTGCCTAATCGTCTCTCTTCCGCCTTCCACCAGTGGTGAGCATTGTCTTCTAATAGTAGGTCCACTGCTGTCATCCAATCTCGAGCTGGCAACTGGGATGCCTTCAGTAGCTTCTCGGTACTAATAAGCCACTGTGACACCTCTAATGGCTTTTTCGTTACCCTAAAGGCCTTGGGGTTCATATCTGTGAAATTCTTGATAGAGCCTTCATAGGGGTGCTGAGCCGGTGCTAGTACTGGTACTGGAGGTGGTGGTGGAGCTCTAGCCATGGCTGCCATCATCTTTTGTCTCATCAGCTCAGTCTGTTGCCACTGAGCCTGCATCATGGTATACATAAACTGAGTAGTAGGGCTCCCATCAGTCGATGGTGGAGGCATCCGAGGTCCCGACTGTGGAGGAAACTGCTGAGGGAATGGTGGGGGTGGAGGCAGTGGTACATTCCCTCCCGGTGGCATGGTGGTAGTCTGTCCATCCTGGCCGCCTGGGGGTGCTACGACCTCTAGGTACTCCGTCGTCGGTGTCGTAGTAGGCTGCGACAGTCCTGGCTGGTAGGGTGTCGCTGGAGTCATGGGAGGATTCTGTCCCTCCGAAGTAGTCTCCTCGCTAGATGTGAGGGCCAAGGCAGAAGTGCGTCCGCTACGTTGATTCATACTGTTGGCACGAGGAAGATAAGTTGATATTAGGAAGGATTAGATATGAAGTAAATCGAATAATCAAGGAAGTTTCGAAAAGACGGGAAGTCAGAGGTAGTAGTAGTTCTGGATGAGATATTCCTATTCCTATACGCAGGCTTGTTGGGCACAGTCATGTAACCCAACAATATTAAATCCGACCTGCATGGGCCACCACAAAAACATGTAACGCCCCAGTCCCAAAATACGTAGTACCAAGTACGTGAACATGCCAGCTGCACATATACGAAGAACACTCCAATATATGGAATCCTCATATATGCACATAAGCTGTAAATAAATAATCACAGGCCAGAATAACATATTTAATCTCATCACAGCTCAACACAGAAGATAATGAAGTCCAAATAAATAAATAAGAGTATCAAAAGATAGCCAGGTGAAAATACTCACTCCAAACAGCTATGAAAAATAGTCTCACAAGATCGGAGTCCGACCTCCGCAAAATAGAAAGAAAAGAGATGTAAAATAATGTCTACAACTGTCTCAAATATAGAATAAACTAGAAATCAGTAGTGACTGTCTCGTCATCAATGTAGGATAGCTCCAATGCCGCTCTGTACTCCTGTGGAAAATCGTCTAAACCTGGAGAGATAACCAGGTCCTCAGGGGACATAGCAAGATACAAGAAAACACCATGCCATATAAACTGTGATAATATAATAAGAGAAAAGGTATGCATGCAATCGGGTTCCTGACCATTCTACTGTGAATATGCAGTTGAGATACAATCCTTCGATGCATGAGCCCTGGCTGTAAATGGGATCGGCATAGTACCCATAGAGGGTACCAGGGGCTTACGTCCATAACGCTCGGGAAACGTCAGAGGACACCATGTGAAGGGCTACGTCCATAACGCCCTGGGAAACGCCATAGGGCGCCTGGAGCCTACGTCTCCGGTGGAGCGCACAGGTAAACGGAAAGTGAAAAGAACCCCATACGTCAGGTATTGTTCTCCCCACCCAATGCCTAGTATCATCATCTCCATGACTGATATGTACCTCTAGTAACCACCAAGTCTTCTAACATGCAATATTATTGGCAGTTACTCCTATCCGTCGCACGCTCCATACGAATCGGTGGCCAGCCAACTACGCAAAAATGTGTCCTATATGTGACTCACATCACGTGATACAACAAGTGTCATGGCCATATGAAATATACCAATATCTCAACGTCAATGGGTGGTCAATAAGCTAAGTCAATGTAAGAGAATAAATAAAACAAGAAAAACGACCGATAGAGTCGCTTGCACCCAAGTGTGACTTGGACGCACAGTTTAAATATCATAAAATAAAATGCTAAAAATAATAACTAAAAATAAGAATATAATAATCACAGAGTAAGGTGGCAAGATATCTTGCCTGATGGTGCAAAGTGGCAAGTCCAAGAGTAGCAAGTGTCAGCACCAAGTCTCACAAATCACAGATGACTCCAAACGCTGAAACAAACATCAAAAAATGATCTCGGTGAAGAAGATATACCTAGGAAATGCCTGTCCAAAAGTCAAATTTTGGAACAGGGGCAAACTCGTAATTTTGGATCAAAACGATGTCCGCCGTTGGACTCGCCTTACACCGAAATGCATGCCAAAATCTACGATCTCTAAAGTCGTCAAACTACATGTCTAAGGTTTCAGTTTGAGGAGAGGAACTCAATGGTATGTCCAGTTTTGGATTCCGAGGAGCCGTGTACAAAATCGTCCGTTTGAGTGGGTCGCGGGCCCGTCAAAATTGGGTTCCGATTCGACCTTCTCAGGATCGAACCAAACTTGGCATACAGGACCAAAATTTTGATCCGGACCTGCTGGCACAAGTTTCGTCTCGATCTGACGACTATACACGAAGTTATGGACAAGTTTGCAAAATATCGATACGGGGTATCTCGACGGATACGCATTGATTTCGTTGCACACACACGACGAAACTGAGTTTTATCAATTCCCACACGTCCGCAACGTCCATACGCGCCTTTCGATGCGTATAGCACGCGACCACATCGCCCGGTTTGTCGGGGCGTACGTCGTATCGAACAAAATTCCAAAATTTTTGTGATGTAGAAACCAGTTTTTCCGACAACTTCTCATACAGTTTTCTTCCTACTTATTAAACGAAACTTCGATCCAAAATTTGCGTTCTACTCTTGGTTATATTGTTAACAACTTTTTTCAATTAGTTTCTGAAAACTCTCGACCTACAGATCGGAATCGAGCTTCTAAGTTGGGTTTTGGAACAGCCTAAAACTGTTCTGTTTCGACAGTTTTTTTGGGAATTTCAAATCAGTCCCTTGAGGAATCTGGTTAAGTACTCTCCAACCCAGCAAAGGCTAGGAGGTTCAAGAAGGGCTTGGTTAAGGAAGTCAAGTCCTTGACCAAGAGTGACAGAAATGCTACCTTTGAGGAGATCCTGTCATGAGCTATGGCAACGAAGGACGATCTTGAACTGAAGCTGAAGAGAGGTCATGATTCACATAGAGCCGGCGGCAATGGGGGCCCAGCCAAGAGGCCCCATTATCAGCAGAAGCCGTTCCAGCAACAGCATTTCCAGAGTCAAGGTCGTGTACCTTTTCAGCAGAAGCAGATACAGCAGACACCGAGGCAGCAGTTAGCCATCAGTTGCACTTTCTGTAAGATGTAAGACATATGTGGAACGAGTGTAGGAAGAGGTTAGGCAAGTGCCTACTTTATGGTTCAGCGGAGCACCAGCTGAGGGACTGTCCCATGTCTGCGGGACGTACAGCACAGGAAGCAGGAGCCAAGGCTCGGGCAGGACAACAAAAGGGACCATTGCAGACCCAGCAGCAGAAGTTTATCCAGCACCAGCAGCAGACCAGAGGAGGTCAGCAGGGGCGAGCCTTCGCCATGTCAGCCGAGGATGCAGAGGTAGTCGAAGATCTGATAACAGGTTCTGTTCTTCTCGACTCCTTTCCTGCATTCGCCTTGCTTGATTCGGGGGCTTCCCATAGTTTTGAGTATGTATCATTTGCTGTTAGACACCAGCTTTCTTCTGAATCATTGTCTAGGACTTGCAAGATCACGATTGGGGTGGTATCATCCTCGTCCGTGATATTTACAAGGATCGGAGAGTAGTTTTAGGAGGCCGAAAACTAGATGTGAGTCTGCTCGTAATGCCATTACCGAATTACGACATTGTACTCGGTATGGATTGGTTGAGCAGGCATCACGCCAGTATAGACTGTCGTGGTGGTAGACTTTTTTTCAGAATGCCAGGAGAGCCAGAGTTCGAGTTCACTAGACGGAAGGCAGATCAGAGCAGCAGAGTTTTCTGCGGAGTTTCAGTAGAGGAGCAGAGCCACATCCATTGATTGCTGAGTTCATGGATATATTTTCGGAGGAGTTACCAGGGTTACCTCCAGACGGAGATGTAAAGTTCTCTACAGATTTGGTGCCCGACACAGAGCCGATATCTCAGTACGTTTATAGAGTGAACAACAGCGAGCTAGTGGAGTTGAAGAAGCAGGTGGATGAGTTGCACGATAAAGGCTTCATCCGATCGAGTTTTTTACCATAGGGTGTACCAGTACTCTTTGTGCCGAAGAAGGATGGGTCGGTACGGATGTGTATCGACTACAGGGCTCTCAACAGCCTAACGATCAAGAACAAGTACCCGCTGTCGAGGATCGATGATCCGTTCGATCAGTTAAGCAGAGCGAAGGTATTCTCCAAAATTGATCTGAGGTTAGGTTATCATCAAGTAAAGGTAAAGAAGGAAGACATTCTGAAGAAAGCATTCAGGATACGGTATGGCCAGTTTTAGTTCATGGTGATGCCGTTTGGGTTAACTAACGTCCTGACGGTGTTCATAAACCTGATGAACAAGATGTTCCTCCAATACTTAGACAAGTTCATGGTGGTGTTCATCGATGACATCTTGGTGTATTCGAAGACCCCAGAAGAGCACGAGGAGCACTTGAGAGTAGTTCTGGAGACTCTCAGGATGGAGCAGCTTTATGACAAGCTCTCAAAGTGTGAGTTCTTTCTGGATCGAGTTGATTTCCTAGGTCATGTTGTGACCGAGGATGGAATCTCAATAGAACCAAAGAAGATCAGAGTAGTTGAGGTGTGGACAGCACCGAGTTCAGTTGCGGAGATCAGGAGCTTTTTCGGATTGGCAGGCTACTACAGTAGGTTCATTCAGGATTTCTCTCGGGTTGTAGAGACATTGACTAGGGTGACCCGGAAGGACGCAGAGTTTATCTAGTCAAAGGAATGTCAGGTTGCTTTTGATGAGTTAAAGAAGCGACTGACGACGGCCCCGATTCTGACATTGCCATCAGGATCAGGCGGGTTCACTATCTACAGTGATGCCTCAGGGAAGGGTCTGGGTTGTGTCTTGCAGCAGTATGGGAAGGTGATTACCTATGCATCTAGGCAATTACATTCGCATGAGAAGAACTACCCTATCCATGACTTGGAGTTGGCGGCAGTTATCTTTGCTCTTAAATTGTGGAAGCACTATCTATACGGAGAGCATGTGGAGATCTTCACAGACCATAAGTGCTTGAAGTATGTGTTTACACAGAAGGAGCTCAACATGAGGCAAAGGAGATGGTTGGAGTTGATGAAGGACTTCAACATTTCGTTGCAGTATCATCCAGGAAAGGCCAACGTGGTTGTCGATGCCTTGCGTAGGTATCCGGTAGCTATGTGTTTGACGATGGATCGTCACTTGCTAGCAGATTTGGAAAGCCTGGGGATCGAGGTGATAGTACCGGGAGTTGAGATACAGATGTGGGGACTGCCGATTCAGTCGGACTTGATGGAGAGGATCAAGTCAGCTCAGTTCGACGATGTTACTCTGCGGTGTATTCGAGAGTAGGCCCGAGAAGGACTTGTGGATGAGTTTGTCATTGTAGAGGATGGCGCTTTGAGGCACGATTCCAGACTGTGTGTGCCTAGTGGAGACCTTCGGGAGCATGTTATATAGGAGGCCCATCGTTCTCAGTACTCTATGCATCTAGGTGCCAACAAGATGTATAGGGATCTGAAGGAGCATATATGGTGGTATGGGATAAAGCGGAAGGTAGCACGCTTTGTGGCCAGATGTTTGGTCTGTCTGTAGGTTAAAGCAGAGAGGTAGAGGCCAGGAGGATTGTTACAGCCATTGCCCATTCCGGAGTGGAAGTGGGAACATATTACGATGGACTTTGTTTCAGGATTGCTACATACACCAGGAGGAAAAGACGCGATTTGGGTCATCGTAGACAGGTTGACCAAATTGGCCCATTTCTTGCCATTCAAAGTGGGTTTATCTACAGAGAAGTTAGCAGAGATGTACGTGCGTCATATTGTCAAATTTCATGGAGTTTCGGTGAGCATTGTCTCGGATCATGATAGTCACTTTACTTTCCATTTCTGGAGGAGTCTGCATATTAGTTTGGGCACTCAGCTCAAGTTTAGTACTGCATATCACCTTCAGACAGACGGGTAGTCAAAGAGGACTATACAGACACTCGAGGACATGCTGAGGACTTGTGTCCTAGATTTTAGAGGTTCCTAGGAGGATTATTTACATTTGGTGGAGTTTGCATACAACAATAGTTTCTAGGCCAACATTAGGATGTCACCATTCGAGGCGTTGTACGGGCGTAGATGTCGTACTCCCTTGTCTTGGGATGACGTTGGAGTGCGAGCTTTATTGGGACCTGAGATGGTTGTTGACGCAGCTGAGAAGGTGAATCTCATCAGAGATCGACTTCGCGTAGCGCAGGACAGAAAGTGGCATTGGGCCGATAGCCACCGAAGACCTTTGCAGTTTGAGGTACAGCTTAGACTTTGGATTAGGATTTTGTTTGTTTTATGATTTTGTTTGATCATGTGATTGTTATAGTTAAGTTTGAGACCATGTTTGTGCTAGGTTAGAGAGCTGGTGTTCCTGAGAATATCTCCGACGTGTGGTACTATTCACTTTCGTGGAGGTGGAAAGCTTAGTTCGCGCTTCATCGGACCTTTCGTTATCAGCGAAAGAGTCGATGACATGTCATACAGACTGGACTTGCCCCCTGTATTAGAGGGAGTCCATAATGTATTTTACGTGTAGTAGTTGAGATGGTATGTGGCAGATCCCAGCCATATACTGGATCATTTCGAGATCGAGGAGGACCCTACTCTTAGTTATCCAAAACAGCCTGTGGAGATTCTGGATCGACGGCAGAAGGTGCTGAGGAACCAGACGATACCCTTGGTTCGTATAGCATGGAGGCATCACTCTCCAGGTGAGTCTACCTGGGAGAGGGAGGATGAGATACGCGAGCAATACCCTTATCTTTTTCAACCTTGATGTATGATTTTTCTATCCTTCCCATATGTTCAGTTTTGTCTTTAATTTCGAGGACGAAATTATTTTAAGGTGGGTAGATTTTTCACACTCACTTTTTCTAATTAGGGGTATTTTAGTCATTGTGTACTAATTTAAATTTTTTATTAATTGAATTAATTTGTGTGTGGTTTTGATTGGTGTTTGGTAGTAGAAGTTGGTATAACCTTAGTTAACCTTGATTAGAAGCCTAATAATGTAATTAGAGACTTAATTGGCTTTTTAGATTTTAATTTAGAGCTATTGTCCAATTTATGAATCATTTAAATCATTTTTTAAGTCATTTTTCGTATAGCCTTTTAGCTTTTTTGTCATTAGGCTTTTAAGCAACTTGAAGAGTGTTTGGACCATGACCAAACCCTAACCCTAATCCCCATACCTCTGGCCAGCCAAACACAGCAGCCCCCCTCTCATTGTGAGAAAACCTAGTAGCCGTAACAAGTTCAAAAACCCTACTTTTTCCTTCTCCTCCAAAAGTCCATTTCTCTCGTTTCTAACCAAAATCCTTCCAAATGAAGTACGTTGTGACCGTTGGGAGGAGAGGAACCTGTTGGAGACTTGCTTACGAGGGATCGGAGGCGGTGGACCGGAGGAAATCGGCATCGACATGTTTGGAGGCTTGTTACATTGAGATATTGACTCTCAATAGGTAAACCCCTCTAAACAATTGTCATTTCCGATTTTTCTTCGTAGATGCATGCATATAGGAAACCCAGACATGTGCATGAAGTTTGGTAGTTTTTTTTGTATTCATTTGATAATCGTATCGGACACTTGTCGGTCCTGTGGAACACGTGTTCGACGAAATGCCACTTAGAACTGAAAGTTGGTATTTTTCGATTCTGTTTTCACGAATTCATTGTTGTTAATATTTGAAATAACTTTCGTGAAGACGGATCTTGATTCGACACGATTTTAGTTTCCGAATCGGACACGGACATGCGTGCTAGAGGCCCGTGCACGGCCCCGTGCATGCCCTGCTGTCTGTGCGTCATAACTCGACGCACAGGGCTCCGTTTTACGTGAAATTTTATGGACGCATGGTGGCAACCTCTGCCCACATGCTCCAAAAATTTTACGAAGTTTCGTGGAGCGTGCGCGGAGAAATCCAACGCGTACGGTTCAACCAGTATTGTGCACGCAGCTGAAAATTGTCGCTGACACGGCCTTCGTACGCGAACACAACGCGACGAGGACCCGTTCCAGAAGAACAAGCATGAACCCCTATACCTAGGCTACCCAGGGACCCAACCCCGAGTCATGACGTGGCTCGTGTCGTGAGCCACGGGGCTCGATACGTACCGACGAGGCAACGCACGTGCGTGCACAGTCGTGCGGGTTCACGTGTCCTCTGACACGTGGACGCGACATGGTGTCATGTTAGTGTGTCCTAGACCTAGACCTGGACCCCACCTAGCTATATGTACGAGCACGAGGCTCCTCGTGTTGTGTGTGGTGTTCAATCGAACGAAATGCACGTGCACGTACACTTGTCAATACACGCATATTCGGGTTTCTCCGATACGCACTCTGTGGACACAATACGGACACGGGTTCGACCCAGTGAGTATTCGAGCATGTCACACACGTATACGCCTTTGTGTTTGCCAAGTTTTGTGGGTTCTAGTTGTACATTTTGGAAATTGGGCTTTTAGTTGGGTATGTGTTATCGGTTGAATTGTTTTGAGATGGTTTTTGGTTTGAAATTGAAATTCTGAGTTTGAACTTAGATTTCTAAGTTTATAGTTCAGTTTAGTTAGTTTTTGGAGTTCAATTTTGTATATCGATTTAATGTTTACATCCAAATGATTATAATCCATATGTATAGCTTCCTTGTATATAGATATATATACATATGTATTGTAGATTGATATATAGCTATATGTATATATATTTTATGTATAAATGTGAGTTGAAATCAGGTTTTGAATGTGATGATTAGGTTAGTATTGATTTCTAAATTGATTTTGTGGTTACACTAATATATATGTTATAGGTACTTTCCCTTGTATATATATATATATATATATATATATATATATATATATATATATATATATATATGTATATATATATATATATATATATAAAATATATATATATATATATATATATATATATATATATATATATATATTATATATATATATATTTTATATATATATATATTATATATATATATATATATATATTATATATATATATTATATATATATTTTTTATATATATATATTTTTTATTTTATATATTTTTTTATTTTATATATATATATTTTATATATATATATATATATATATATATATATATATATATATATATATATATAAGTAGATAGTTATAGTATATTATATATAGGCTCATACATATATGCTTGGTTCCTGTGAGTTCGGTCGAGTTGGGGGCAGCCTCAACATCCCTTCTTCTTTCCTTCTCTTCTATATATATAAGTTATATATACATGCCTCCTTGTATCCTTTAAGGAGATAATTGTATAAATATGTATAGTGCATATATATAGTGTATATATATTAGTTATTCTCATATATTGGCCCTATACAGCTGCCCTACATCAGCCTCTCACTACAACAGTACACACACACACATATGCCTCTTCTTTCCTTTGTATTATATGTATGTATATATTCATATGTATACATATCCTATTATAAATATGTTTTGAATATAAATGTGTATATATATATATATATATATATGTTATTATTACTATAGGATATAGCCTATGGAATTGTGAGTTAGTTTAGATTGACCAAATGAGCCTAACTTGGCCAAGTTGACTAGCAAGTTGACCAAGTTGACAAAAGTCAACTTTGGGTCAAACTTGATCCAAATCGACTCAAACGGACTTGAAATGACTTGATAACTTATGTTTGACCTAAAACATGGTAGATGGACTAGTTGACTTATAGTTGACCAGGTTTGACCAGAGTTGACCAAGGGTTGACTTTGATCTAGAAGGACCTAGAATCATTTAGAATGCATTATAGACTTTATCTATTTCATATTAGATACTTTGTAACCTATGGTTGTTCTAAATAAGACTCAGATACTCCAGTTCGGACTCTTATTCTCATCAGACAGTCGAGATATCAGGCGAGTACATTCTCTGACCGTTTCATACTTGTTCGGAATTTTATTCTTGTCATAGTTTAATTTACTTGATGCTGACACGACGTTATCACGGATTAGTACTATATGGATCTTTACATGAGATGTTATCCCCCTCGGGTGCATCGAATACATCATATCATATGCTTTTTACGAACATCATGTATTTCATGTAATCTTATTATTTATGTACACTCATGTGCTCTTATGTACCCTCATGATCTCATAAGATTTATGTATAAACTTTCATGTACAATAACATAACCTGTCTAGATCCTTATGTATTGATTGGGGCATGGGGGAGTAGAAACAGTCATGTAAACAATTCCAAAGTAGTGTAATCATGTACAAACTCTTAGTGTAATCATGTGCAAATCAAGCCGTTCGCATGTCTATCTTATACTCTAAATCACATAGTCACTTACAGTTCTTTATTATCATATATAGATAGCTTCGTTTATCAGTTTCTCTCTTTCTTTTCATGCTTATTTCTTGCAGCATTTTATGTTTCTTAATCTATCACATGCTTTATATTTTCTGTCAAGATATGAACTGCGTGAGATGTATTGTGCTCGTTTCCGTCCTGATTGGACTGTTGAAAATATTACAGGTGATGATGAGGAGTTCTGTACTACATATTATGGCACCGTCTTAGATGACACCGGCGACTTGGACCCTCAGGAGGATCCATTAGTCACTGAGGACTTGTCCATTTTCTAGTTGGACTTCTAGACTAGTTTCTTACTTAGATTGTTTTGTCTTGAGATGTACTTTCAGTTATTTGGATTTTGATGTTGTTTTGAACATCCAAACTTATTTCTTTCAGTTGTAGTTCTCAGTTGAGACTATTATCCTTCTTTTATCTCTTTATTCCATCTTAGATTTTGTTATTGAGATGTACCTTTATCTTATCCTCCTTTTAGAGCGTATATCATTGTACATGTATGGTTATATTGTTAGATGTTGTGACCTAGGACAACGTTCTACCGTCGATACTGCGGCGTAGGCTGAACGTACCCACTTCTCGTGCCCTTACACTGGGTGCGGGTCGTGACAAACACATCCCTATTGTGTCCTCTCTTACCACAATAAGTACAACCAATTGGCGCCCTCTGGCACTGCTATTCATGCCTCGGTTGTTGCTACGGAGCATGTGTCTTATATCCTTGTATCGGAGCCACAACGATCATGCCTCTCCACGAGTCGCATGATCTCCAAGTGAAGTTCTTGCTGGATTTGTATCTCTCTTTCTAAAGCTAACTGAAGTCCTTGGTTGAGCAAAAGATTATGTTCCTGCTGACCCTCTTGGGATGCCAACAATCCTCCAGTAGTCTCTATTAATACGTGAGGGACAACTATTTCTTGAACTATTGGGGATACCGGAATACGGGGCCCTTGCTGCTCAAACTGCCCAGTTATTGCCCTACCGGCCATGAACATGTCCTTGAGAAGGTATTGTCTCCTACTGGTATTCTATCAAATCCTGCTTCATTGGAGGTTCTTTCATGTCAGCCCTGCCAATTGCTGAGAATGAGGTACCCCTATAGGGAAAGATTCAAAATATCAAAATACATGAAGAGAAGGGACGAGGATAGAAATCAAGTTAACAACCAAGGCGAGGAAAGGGAAAATCAAATCAGGAGATCAAGGGGACATATTTTGATTGAGACTCCTATAATAATAACACCCCACAAGTCAGAAAACTTAACCTGTATGGGCCACCACTAAAACCTTGTCACGCCCTAGAACCGGAGTACAGAGGCGGATGAGGCCAGCTATACCACATGAGGTACGAAGACGTCATACAGCGATCACGGCTGTCACTAGACAAGGGGTGCATGCTACAATCAAGTCTGTTGTGGTCTCATGTAGCATCTATGGCTCAATCAATCAAGACAAAAGCAGTAAACAACTGAGATAACTACTAGCCCCCACATATCTGATAAATTAGACCTGCATGGGCCACCACTAAAACCTATGTCACGCCCCAGAACCAGAATACTGGCAGGTAGGGACGGACAAGGCCAGCTACGTATACCAAAGTACTCCAGTACTCTGAAACAACGTATAAGCTGTATAGATGGGGGTCACTGCTACAAACCAACAGTCAATCCTAGGTCACATAATCCTAGATATCTCAGTCTCAGACAAGAAGTAAGGTACAAGAATATGATCATCATGCATATAAGACAGTAAAGCATCCCAAACTATAATATATAGATGATCATGAAGCTAGTAATACAAAATGAATAACTAGCAAGACTAAGTAATACATGATCAGCTCTAGCTGCAGTCTACAAATATAACATCATGTCTAAGCCCGTAGGCCAAATGTCAAGTCCAAAACACGAGCTAAACACGTGCTCGGTGGCTAAACGCCTCAAAAGAATATGTACCGAAAAGAGTGGATAAGAGAAAAAACACCCATTCAAGTCCCCTGGTGCTCCGGGTGGTCACCATCGAGAGAAAGGTTCGGAAGATCCTCGGGCTCCTCAACTAGATCTGGTCAATACAAAACCAGTGGGGTCAGAACCCCAATAGCAAGTACCACAAAGGAAGCGAAACTATGAACTAAAACCAGCATGCAATTTATAACATCTCAAAGATAAAGCAGTAAACGAGACTAGAATAGTAAATTGGTACCACAGAGTTTACGAAAGAAAACTGGAACATGCAAGAAGGATAACAAGTGAATACATAGAATAAATTGCACATGTGAGCATATGGAGAAGCCGAGCATGTAGTAGGAAGAAGAGCATGTAAGGAAAGATAGGAAGCTAAGTACTACAATAAGACAAACTGGAGCAAGACTAGACTAGACAAGAATGGACTCCATCCATCAATCACGGCCAAGCAATGAGTACGGCTTTATACTTTAGCTAAATAGGGTTGCCACAATCCTAATTACTAACACATGCAAGTTTGAGAAATCCAAGTCCAGTTACCTGCCTGCTACTACCTGAATGATCCAAGCCAAAAAGAAAAGAAGTATAGCAGACACACTGCAGTAAGATACATGTGTCCTAAAGAGGTGCCCCACTCGACGGTATGCTGGAAGAGTGCTCATCATGACAGATAGCTCCAAATCCCATGTATATATATATATATATATATATATATATATATATATATATATATATATATATAAGACCAAGACCAAAGGGGCAACAGGTAACCGAAAAAATCTCCAATGATCTAGGTAATCAAGCTAGTTGTTTAGTCCTTAACATTTTCTTGTTGGATTTTAGGTGTGGCATTCCGCAGAATCCATTCTAGACATGAGACATGCAAGACTGGACAATACAAGCAAGATTGTGCATTACAACAAGCCACAATAAGACATGACAATATCAAGACAAGAGTGCGCTACGACGAGCTACTATCAAGGAGCTAGACATGTACTAGAATCAAGAGTGCGCCATGACAGGCCACTATCATGCAAGCTAGGAAAAGACATGTTCAAGAGTGCACCATGACGAGTCACTATCAAGTAAATATTGGATATGGCATAGACTGTAAAGTACAATAAATCTGGAATGACATAGCAATACATAGTGAGTATAGAGAACATATGAACATAAGCTAGTGTCAAATGTATATAGGGTGTACAATCATTTTCTAAGTATACAAGGTCATCTAATCATATTAAGAATTTATTACAATCGAAGAAAATATTAAAAATGGACGAAAACGGGCAAAAACGGACAAAAATAGACAAAAATAGCCTAACCGGATTATCCGACGGATTACTGCAGATTACCGACGGATTTTCCGAAGTGTCACAGCAAGTTTTGTGGTGCAAGTTCGGATGTTCCGACGGATTTTCGCGGATTTCTGACGGATTTTTCGAACCGTCACAGAAAGTTGATTCTTGAAAACTCAAAACTTGTTTCGGCCATAAAAACTTCGTTTTAAATCGAAATTCGGATTTTCAAAAGTCAAAATCGCATGAAATTTAATTTCCTACAACATGGGAGTATTAATTTTCACAAATTCAAAGATTTGATAGATTAATACCTCAAAATACTCTAAAAATAGGTTCTCGGGAAACGAAAACGGGTTCCGATTTTCACCAAACTCAAAATCTATGTATACAAGCTAGGTGAGGGCCTCATATATGCATATGTGACCAAGATCCATGATGGTAACACCAGTATCACTCTTGATATCGATTTTTCTACTAAGTCAATATTGGATTTTAACAGAAAATCAAATCCTAGTTCTAACCAAATTTAGAAACATGCATATAGACGAGAATAACAAGGAAAACATTCTTAACAAAATGAGTTTAGAATAATTCTAAGCATTTAATACCAAGGAAAACAAAAATGACAACAAAACAATATTGTTCATAAATTTGGCAAGATGTACTTGCCTAGGTTAAGCTCCAAGCCTAATCTTCTACTCTACCACCAAGAGGGGTACGAAACCACACTCTAGACCTCAAGGCCAAGCTCTTGGCAAGCTCCAAGGGAAGAGAAGGGAAGAAGAAATGAAGAGAGAGTGAAGAGAATAAAAAAGAGAGAAGAGAGAAAGTAAAATGGTATATATATAAGGGGAATTAAGGAGAAAACCTATAGTTTTAGAAAATATCAGAAATATATATAAGTAAAATGGTATATATATAAGTGTAGAAAACATGTCCGGGCGGTATCCGTCGGTATACACCGTTATACCGGCGGTATGCCGATCAAGGAGAAAACCTATAGTTTTAGAAAAAAATTTAAAGTGTTCCGAAAACCAAGAAAATACGAAATACGCTGCAAAATACGTATCCGTATATAAATACCGATACTGTGAGACAAGTCTTACAATCTCTGCCCTCGAGTTAAATCTCGAATATATTGTAGAAGCATAAAATAAACTTCATAGACCAAGTCAAAGAAGTTGAGAACTTTACACAAAGTCAGACTCTACGCAAGGCTCATTAAAGGACTCTATTGAGTCAGATTCAAATTCTATGCGAGCTCTTTTACGCAAGAGCTATCCTCAAACTTACGCGAGGGCGAAAGGCTGTCAGAACATTGCACAGAAGCCAAGAATATTTTTGCACCAAATCCAACGCTTGTCGTTTAATGTACAGATGAGCTACTTTATGCTCAAGAGACTACTTTCTTTACGCATGAAAACTATTTGAGTCTTTACGCTCAAGGCTTTCATATGCGTAGAGTTTATTTGAGCTAATTAAACACTCAAGGCTACTTTTCAGCCACTTTACGCAGGAAGTTTATTTTGGGTTATTTTACGTCCAGTATGCTATTTTACGCAGGAAGTCTATTTTGGGTTATTTTTACGCCCAATTTTTTCTGGCTATGAGAGAACGTGGTCTGCATATGTGGATTTCATGTCACACTTATCGAGGAACGTGTGTACGTGCTCTTCCCATATTATTGAAGTTGTGGGACACGTGTCACCATGCATAGAGATTACAACTCTATATGGGACACGTGTCATCACACGTAAAGGTTGATTTTCAATCGTGGGTGGCAGTTACTTACGTAGAGACCCAATTATGTTGCTTTTTATGCATAGAGGGTCTAGTCTATAAATAGACTTATTTTTAGCAGAGAAGGAGATTCTGAGATAACTCATACTTCAGAGTGATATTTCCAGAAGTATTTCTTCAACTTTTTCTCAAGAACAGGGTGAAGCAAAGCAGGAAAGCATTCGACTGTGCCATCAGTGCCATTGTGTCGATACCTTTGTGCTGACTTAGTTCTTCTAATTGTTCATCTTCTTCAAGCAGTTCTCTTCATCATCATCGTGTGGTCCAAGGAACAAAGTGATCGCTCTCAGATCAGACTTCTATAGCAATACTCTCCAGAATCTATTTGTACTTTTGTACTTTTTCTCGTTTTCTTTCAAAAGCCAATTTTAGGCATTTTGTTAAGTAAAACAAAATGGCGACTCTGCTGGGGACGACTTTCTTCTTTGACGAGAAAGTAATTACTCAATACGATAACATGTCGGTCGGATCGACAAAAAAGACTCTGGTTGTTCAATTCGACCAGACTGCTTACGAAGAAATGCTCCGAACTGGGGGTAGTACTCGCTGTTCCAATGTTCAAAAATTATGAAAGGTGTAAAAAGTTTAGATTCCAAGTCCAAAGCATCCTCTGATCTCCCTGCTGTCTCTGAAGGTAAGGGAATTCTTCCCATTCCTGTTGTTAGGGCTCCCGTCTATGACGAGGTAGTCTCTACTTCAGTGTTGTGCCCCAGGTGTAAAAATCAGTCCCCCGTCTGTGACGTGGTAGACACCCAAGTCTTGTGCCCCGGGCGTAAAAATCAGTCTCCCGTCTATGACGTGGTAGACACCCAAGTCTTGCGCTCTGTATGTAAAAATCAGTCTCCCGTCTGTGACGTGGTAGACACCCAAGTCTTGCACTCTGTGAGTAAAAATTAGTCTTCCGTTTGTGACGTGGTAGACACTCAAGTCTTGCGCTCTACGCGTAAGGGTAAATCTCCCGTCTGTGACGTGGCAGATGTTCCTGTTTTGTACTCTACGCATAAAGGTAAATCTCCTATCGGTGACATGGTAGATAAAGTTCATAATGATGCTTTTGCATCTAAAGTGAATTTGCCTACACGCATGCAGCATAAAACAAGAATTCTACTGTTGGTAAAACTTCAGTTTTTTACCAACAACCTTCTTACACTGCTTTACACAAAGTACAAAACCTTCAGATTACGCGTAATGCTGATAGAATTCTTTATGCACAAAAATCTCAAGATTTACGCACACAACTCCAGGCGCATAAAAATATACAGTTTGGTTCTGTTAATGAAGCTAGTAATCTTCTTTATATGCAAGGGACTAAACGTTTCTCTGTCCCAAATATAATAAAGAAGACGACTCCTTCCACTCCTTCTGATTTACGCGAGTTATTTGTACAAAAGCGTAAAAACAGAAAATATCCTGTGATACTCCTCCAAGAAAATTATCATTGTGAGTGTCACCAGATTGTAATCAAATGTTGCTGTTCGGCTTCTAAACGGTCAGTTTTTGACCGATTAAGCTATAATGTGCCTCAGCAACAAATTGATGACCAAGAACATGAGTTGTCCTATGCATCAGTCAATATGGCATCTCATATCAATAGAGGACGACGTCCAAGATGCAATTCGTCCTGGACTCCAAGCCAACAATAGTTCAACCGACTCCTTGACACTTTTGAAGGGGTATATCAGCATACTCGGTCAAGAAGTCAAAGGTCTTTGCAATCTTCAGATTCAGAAGCTGGGGGTACCCAGTCTTTGGAGTCAGAAACTGATAGCGTTGATTCATACCTCTACACCAATCCCTCTGTATGTTCAAGGGAGGTTGAATCTTTTGTTATCGGAGAAGAACCAGAGACGTCTACTTCTAATACAGAGCAACGTCTCTCAGCAGTAGAATAATCATTGAAGGACATGCTTGCCATAATGCAAAATATGCATCAAATAATAATGACTCAGCAAACTGCTCAGTCGGCAGTGGTAACACCGGTGCAGGTAGCAGCACAAACTCAAGATAGTCCAGGGGTTGACATACCTTTAAATAATCTTAGTCAAGAGCCTTCTACTAATCAAAACTTCGCATCTCCAGATCCTCTCATTCCAGAAGATATACCACCTCAGGTGGGGGTTATGGAGTGAAGCTATTCAAGCGGTACGTGAGTTAAAAGCACAATTTGAGGTTCTTAAGCACAAAGATCAACTCCAGAGGTTAGGGATCAAGCAACCTTATCCTTTCTATTGAAATGATGTGCCTTTTCCTCCAAAATTCAAGCCACAATCTATAGAGTTATTTGATGGAAAGGCTTCTCCAAGTCAATATATCAATTATTTTGAAATTATGACTGTGCATCTGCAAAAGAATGATGCTCTTCTCACCCGAGTTTCATTGGGTGTTTGACAGGCACTGTATACGACTGGTATCGCAGTCTGCCCGACAATTGCATATCGTCTTTTGACGAACTCAAAACAATGTTTCTCTCTCGTTTCTATGAAGGAGGCATGAACATGAATATGTCCTCCTTAATAGAGATTAAACAGAAAGAGAAATAAGATACTCAAACGTTTATTGAACGTTTTCGACAGGCTACTTTGAAGATGCCTCCTGGTATGCCAGATTCAACATTAATTGATACATACAAAGTGAATCTGCGACCAACCATTGCTGTCTTTACAGGCTCTCAATTCACAGATTGGGCCTCATTCATTATAGTAGCAGTTTCAGCCGAGACCAATGGTAGATTGGCTCGTGAACATGGGATGATCTTCGCCTCAGAAGACAAAAGAAAGAAAGCCTCTTCAGGTAGCAATTCCGGCAATCGCAATGGGAAAGGAAAGGAAACCCTAGTGGTGAATCTTTCAAAACCCAAAACGATGCCAAATAATCCGGAGTCTTCCAAACCAAAAGAAGAGTACTCTTTTGATGACAGTGATATCCCAGGGATATTCCAATATCTCGTGAAGAGTGCTAAACTCCAGATTCCAGAGCCAAAATGACCTAATCAGGTGAATCTAACTGATAATCCTAAGTATTGTATCTATCATAGATACATAAATTATCCTACCAAGGCTTGTTATATTTTAAAGAAGAAAAATCCAAGAGTTGATAAATGTTAATGCCATCGCTTTAACCAATGATGAGCATACAGTCAAAACTAATATGATTTCTCTTCAATTTGGAGGTTTTCCTCGACAGCAAGTTCCAGATGGGGTTGTCCCAATTTCGAAGACGACAATGAAGATTGTCAATCTTCTGCCAGCTAGAGAGCAAAGTAAAGGATTATTGCCTCTCACATTAAAAAATAGTGAAATCATGTGGGTACACCCTGACTTAGTATCTGAAATGGAAGATGAAAGTAAAACTTCAAAATCTAAGAAAGGTCGAAAAGTCAAAACCTGCAATATGATTTCTCATGTTACTCCAGATTATGATGATTTGGATCATCTTTGGGATGACATTCCTTTGGAAGATAGACTAAGGGGTCTGAATATATGCCCTCCAAGTTTGGCTCCTCATACCAAACTCAAACTTACTCATCAGCAATGTTAGCAATAAATAGTGTCCCTTTATACAGGGCACAACAAATTTTTGCTACTTATGAGAAAGCTCCTGTAGGGATTTTTCCTCCTATCTCGAAAGCCTCTACTCCTGTGGCTACAGAGGTCTCTGTTCCTTCTTCCTCTATTGGATCATTTGTTGAGAGTCCGCTACCCACTTACATGTATAGTCAACAATCAGTCCATCTCATAAAAAAGATGGGCTATGACTTTTAAAAGGCGAAAGGCTTGAACTATGATAAAGGAATACGAATTCCTTTACTAATTCAAGGTCAAAAATCTACCATTGGATTGGGATTTGAGGTTTCTCATAAAAATCCTCACAAGAAGAAGACTAAATCCTGTATATGGTACTTCATTCTCCTGAGTTTGAAGAAAAAACTTTTACTGGTACGAGATCTGGGAAAGAGTACCACAAAGATTATGAAGGAACTCCCAAAAAAGCAGATGATGTCACTGAAACACTACCAACTCAGTCATCTTCTATCCCTGCTGAGAAAAGACCTTCTAAACCATCAACGGTTGAAAAGGGAAACAGAAAGTAGTACGCTTTGACGTTCCATTGAAGTCTGCTTCAAATCAAGGGGTAGTGATGAAACCCTACAAGTTCGTTATTCTAGCCCAATTAGCTAATACTCCGGCTAGACTTTCTATCTTTGAGTTGCTTCGTCTTTCTAAAGAAAGTCGAAAAACTTTGAACGAAGCTTTGCTACAGGCAGATTCATGCTTAGCTCAACTCAAAAGTCCTGACGATATACCAGTATCGTGTCCCCAATGTCATAGTGTGATGGAATTAATTCCTAACATTACCTTCACACAAGAAGATATGCTGTTGAAGCATAATAGACACGACAGGCCTCTGTGTTACACATGGTATATTGACTCTATTAAAATTGACAGGATTTACATTGATCCTGGTCATCTATTAGCATTATTTTTCAGAGTATGCTACGACCCTTGAGGATTCCTACTAGTGATTTGACTTATACTAGTACAACAATAGTTGGTTTCAATTCTGGAAAAGTAAACCATTGGGGAAGATTCGTCTGAAGATTCAAATAGGTGATCTTCGAACTATGGCGACCTTTTATGTTATTAACTCATATGTATCTTACAATATCCTCCTTGGAAGACCGTGGATACATGAGCATAATATTGTGCCTTCAACTCTCCACCAATGCTTCAAGTATGTAGATTTTTAAGGGATTATAAAAGCTGAAGATATCAATCCTTTTAAGGGTGTTGAAGCCTATTTTTCTAATTCAATACTCTACAAACAGGAGCATGTGAAGGAGATATCGGATATAGCCGAAGATCGATCACCTCCAGAAGATCAATCACCTTCAGAGGACCAATCGCTTTCGGAAGATCAACCTTTGAAGATTAAAGTCAAAGGTCGAATCCAACCCCAACCTGTCAATGACGAACTTTTGATGATTAAGGTTAAAGGAAGAACTCGAGCTTCGTCTGAGGAATCTGTGAGAATTCCAGTCAAGAGCCAATTTGAACCTCTCATGATCAAGGTTAAAGGACGTATTTCTTTTATAATTAATCCAGAACCATTGGTCATCAACCTTGGAAAGTTTACGCCGAAGACGGATGCTAGTCTGTTAATGATTAATCCAAGCGTAGTAATCAATTTGTCAATGATGTAAATATTGATCATTCTGTACTTTCTCATATTAATAAAGCTTTCCTTTTGGAGTATATGGCTGTTAAATTTATTGAAAAAATGACTTTATCTGCTGATAATCAAAGTCATCAACATAAAAATGACATAAATACAGAGAAAACCTTATATATTAATCATAAGGAAATTTTTTTCCTCCTCATGTCGATATTGGACCCTATGCTCAAAGGTTCCTAACATCTTCTCCTTATCTTCTACCTGTGGCCTCATCATCACAACCTTGTGTAACTTATAGACGTCACGAAGAATCTTATTTTGTGATCCTGTCTAATAAGAAAAACAAGTGTCAAATTGTGTTTAGCTTGGCTAGAAATATCCCCGTTATTCAGACAGATGATCTCATAGTGAAAGATAAAGGAAAAATCAGAATTGACAAATATAGTCAACAATATCTTAAGATTATCCAGAATATGGGATATGATTTGAAAACTATGCTAGGTCTCAATTAAGGAAAGGTAGACGGTTACCGTTATGTGGTGATCCGTTTTACCAAAAAACTCGTCATGGGTTGGGATACGATCCATCCCACATGTTTAATGAAGATATACAAGACGAATTTTCTTCCAGTTCTTTACAATCCTCAGATTCTGAAAAAATCCAGTTCATTGAATCTGATACTTCCTACATGTTTAATAGAGATATACAAGAAGAATTTTCTTCCAATTCTTTACAATCCTCAGATTTTGAAGGAGGCCAGTATGTTGAATCTGAGCGCATCTTTTCAGTCAATATGGTTCAAACTGATGGTGAATCTGAGCTATTTGAAAATGACCCTTGAGCACAACAAATAGACACTCAGTGGGAGCTTCGGTTTGAACAACGACAACCACCTACAGAAGATGAAATTGTCCAGATTGACGTTGGAGACAAAACTACGTCTAAGCCAATATTCATTAGTAAAAACCTTTCTGAGGATGAAAAAGAAGAGTTGATAAAGCTAATTAAAGAATATATCGATATCTTTGCATAGAGCTATGAGAATATGCCAAGATTGGATCCTAACATAGCTACTCATAAACTCAATATTCTTCCTAATGCTAAACCTATAAAACAACAGCAGCGTCGTTTTCGACCAGATATAATGGATGTAATTGAAGCAGAAGTCAAAAAGCTGATTACATATGGCTTTGTCCGTGAAGAACAACACCCAGATTGGGTTGCCAATATTGTTCCTGTCATGAAGAAGAATAGAAAAGTTCGAGTTTGCATAGATTTTTGAGATCTCAATGCGGCTTGTCCAAAAGACGAATTTCTACTTTCGATTACAGATGTCATGATAGACAATACATGTGATTTTGAACGCATGTCTTTCATGGACAGATTTTCAGGATACAGCCAAATTAAGATGCATCCAGGAGATGAAAAGCATACTGCTTTTCGTACACCCCTTGGAGTTTATTGCTATACAGTTATGCCTTTCGGTCTGAAAAATGCTGGTGCTACGTATCAACGGGCCATGAGCAATATCTTTCAAGAACATCTACGAAAAATAGTTGAATGTTATGTGGATGATATTGCTGTCAAAAGTCAATTAAAAGATGATCACATTCAAGACTTGAAGTCAGTATTTGAGTTGATGCGTCAACATCAACTGAAGATGAATCCCACTAAGTCTTTCTTAGGGGTTTCTAGTGACAAATTTTTGGGATTTGTCATCACTTCTCAAGGTATCCATGTTGATCATGATAAAATCAAAGCAATTCTTGAAATGCGTCCTCCACGTAATCTGAAAGAACTTCGTGGCTTTCAAGGTCGCATTGCTTATATCAGAAGATTTATATCCAATCTTTCTGGGAGATGTCAACCTTTTTCTCGTCTATTAAAGAAAGGTGTATCATTTTTTTGGGATGAAGCATGTCAAAAAGCGTTCAATGACATCAAGCAATACCTTACAAATCCACCTGTTCTGGTACCTTCAGTAGTAGGAAGACCATTTTTGCTATATGTTCGAGCCTTAGATCATTCTCTTGGTGCTCTTCTCGTACAGAAAAGTGATAAGGGTCATGAACAGACAATTTATTATCTTAGCCGAATGATGGTTGGAGCTGAACACAGGTATACTCCTGTGGAAAAAGAATGTCTAGCCTTGGTTTTTGCCATTCAAAAGACGCGACATTATGTAACGGGACAAACTATTCATGTCATATCCAGAATAAATTCTATTCGGGTTTTGATGAGAAAACCAAGTATCCTTAACTCCTGGTTAGCTACCTGGGCAATGTTGCTTACTCCTTATGATATGGTCTATGTACCTCAAAAATCAGTGAAGGGTCAAGCATTAGCTGATTTCTTAGCAGCTCACCCTATACCTGAAACCTCTAAGCTATATGAGGACATTCTAGATGAAGTTGTGGATTGCAACATGACTTTGAGGGATAACATTTGGCAACTATACTTTGATGGAGCATCGCGGGTTGGACCTAAAGGCAATATTGTCTCCGGAGTAGGCATCGTCTTGGTCTCTCCTGATAAGATGCTCATATACCGTACTTATTCTCTTAATGAACCATGTTTCAATAATGTGGCAGAATATAATGCTCTGCTAATTGGTCTTCATGTAGCAAAACAATTAGACATTGAGTTCCTGGAAGCTTATGGAGATTCTCAACTGATTGTCAATCAGGTCAGAGGGACATATGAAGTCAGAAATCCTGACCTCATTCCCTATCATCAAGTGGTAATCGAATTGGTTCTTTTATTTAAAGGATTCTTCATTGAATTTGTACCACATTCTTAAAATTTGGAAGCTGACGCTCTTGCTAGTTTAGCTACAGACTTAGCTGTTCTAATTAGAAGACAAAATATCATTACTTTGTTGGATAGAGATTTATTCTGTATCAAGAATAATTTGTATATCGAACAGAGTTATACTACAGAATCAAATTCTCAGCAAAGGGATTGGAGAAGTCCATTTATTGATTATGCGGTCTATAGGATTTTACCTGAAGATCCAAAAGAAGCTGCATCAATCAAAAGACGATCATTTCGATTCTACTACGATTCTTTATTGCATATGTTATGTCGTCGTTCTTTGACGGACTTTTATTGCGTTGTCTTTCGGAAAGTGAAGCTAAACAAACACTTCGTAAAGCTCATAATGGAGTTTATGGGGCATATCAACCAGGTCCGAAACTACAAGACCGTATTCGAAGAATGGGTTATTATTGGCCTTCTATGATAGCAGATGCTATGGATTATGCCAGACGGTGTAAAGCATGCTAGATTCATGCTGACTTTATTCACCAATCTTCTGAATTCTTATATCCTAGAACAGCTTTTTGGCCTTTCGAAGCTTGGGGCATAGATATTATTGGTCCAATTAATCCTCCCTCTGCCAAAGGACATCGGTTTATCCTGGCTATAACCGATTACTTTTCTAAATGGACAGAAGCAATTCCTCTTATGGAAGTAAAAATGTCTAATGTGGTTAGCTTCATCAAACATCATGTCATTTATCGTTTCGGAGTTCCCCGAAGGATAATCCATGATAATGGACCACAATTTGCCAGTCAGGCATTTTATCGATTTTGTGATAAGAATCGGATTCAGAACATAGCTTCTACGGCTTATAATCCAGCTTCTAATGGTTTAGCGGAAGCTTTCAACAAAACTATTATTAAACTTCTCAAAAAGTTCGTCTCTTCTAATAAATATGACTGGAATGAGACACTTGGAGAATGTTTATGGGCTTATCGAACAACAATTCGAACTCCCACTGGTTTTACACCATTCTCACTGGTTTACAGATGCGAGGCTGTTCTTCCATTGGAAATTCAGATCCCATCTCTTAGAATAGCCATTGCTAATGAGTTAACCTCTGAAAATAATGATCGCTTACGACTCCAAGAACTTAAGGGTCTGGATGAGAAGCGCCTTCAAGCACAACAACACATTGAGCTATATCAAGCCCGTATATCTCGAGCTTTCAACCGTAAAGTTAAAGAGTGGGTATTCAAAGTCGGTGAGCTAGTCTTAGCTGTCCGAAGACCTATGGTTATGACTCATAAGAGCAAAGGCAAGTTCCAGGCTAAATGGGAAGGTCCTTATGTAGTCGAGACAGTATTCTCCAATGGTGCCTATAGGTTATCGAAACCTAGTGGAGATTTGATAATAATGCCAATTAATAGCAAATTTTTGAAGAAATACTATGTTTGAATTTCTTCTTTATTCCCCAGCTACCAAGGTTTGGTTAAGCTGATTATTTATTCTCCTAAAAGAGAATTTTGATTTTTTGTCTTACCATCTATTTTTAGAAAGAAAAAGATTTATTATTTATCATGTCAACATTACCTCTGAATAAATATTAAATCTATTTCTTTTCCTTATTCCATCTATCATGTCCGTATTACCTCTGAATATATATTAATCTATTTTTTTTTGAGTTATTACGATCTATTATGTTCATATTACTGTTGGCACATTTTATTTTGAGTAATTAACAGCATCTTCGTAGTTTAGTCTTCTGTTCTTCAGATTCAAATATTCTCAGAAGATGTACTACATGGAGTTCTTCACTTCAAGAGCTTTCTCCTTCTTCCTTGAAGACTGTAGCAGTTACCGGCGTTCCCTGCTTAGAGTCTTCGTGTCTGTACTGGTCTAGGTATATCTGTAAACACTAAAGGATGGATGATAACTAAAAGCACAAATCGAAAAACATGTCATTCAGAGCGGCATACCGGCGGTATACCGTTTTCGTGTCCAGAAAAGGTTCTGTGACAAAAAGTGGTATACCGACGGTATGCTTCGGCATACCGGCGGTATACCGTTTTTGGACTCTAGAAAGTTGCTGTCTCGAAATGTCGGCAAACCGACGGCATGCTGCGGCATACCGGCGGCATGCCGTTTTTTAGCAACACAAAAGTTGCTGTGATCAACTGTCGGCATACCGACGGTATGCTGCGGCATACCGACGGTATGCTGCGGCATACCGGCGGTATGCCGTTTCTAGCAGCTCTAAACTTTCTATGACATTCTATCGGCATACCGACGGTATGCTCCGGCATACCGGCGGTATACCGAATTTCGAATACTTAGTTTTCGATTTGGTCTGACACGTATTAATGGCCGCATTTAATGCTCTTGAACGATCATAATTATGACCGTTACTATTTGGCCGGCATACCGGCGGTATGCTGCGGCATACCGACGGCATGCCGGTCTGTCTGCATTTTAGAGCATTAAATGCCACCTACTCTTGGTTTTCTTATAAAAGGAAGCTCTCTCTCTCTTGAGCTTCCTTACCAACTCTTCCACAAATTTTCCAATAACCAAGAGCTCCACCATTAATACTCTTCAAAGCTTTTCATTGTCATCCTCTCCCAAAGTGCTAGAGTATTAAAGAGTTGTACATTTCGATCTTCACGTGTTAGAAGATCAACAAGTTCTTATTCTCTTTTGTTTGAAGTTGGCGAGCCTTCGTAAGAAAACTCGTGTGTAGAAGTTGGCGAGTCTTCAGATCCAAACTCGTGTTGAAGTTGGCGAGTTCTTCGGATCCAAACTCGTGTGTACTATTTGGATAATAGTGGATTAAAGCCGGAGAGAGTTCCGGGACTGGATTGTCTCAAAAGAGGATACCAGGATACATCCTTGCGTTTGCGTTTGATCTTTCTACTCTTTACTTTCAATTGTCTTTATTGCATCAATTGTTGTAGTTTATATTTTATTTCCCTATTCACCCCCCTCCAGGGTTCTACAATTGGTATCAGAGCCTCGTTCTCTTGATTTGGATTTACACCCTTGAGTGATCCATGGCCTCTAACCCTAGCATCAACATGTTTCACAATGAGGGACACTCCACAAATAGGCCTCCCCTATTTGATGGTACCAACTATAACTACTGGAAGATTAGGATGGACATTTATCTCAAGTCCATAGATTTTGATTTATGGGATTGCGTGATAAATGGCCTTCCTACTCCTTCCAGGGCTATTGAGGATATTGCTTCTGACACCCTTCGGGAAACACTTGCCGAAAACATTAAGAAGCTTGCTTGTCGAGATGCCAAGGCAACGAATGCTCTTTACTGTGCCCTCGACAGTAGTGAATTCAACCGGATCTCTACTTGCAAGACTTCCAATGAGATTTGGAAGTTACTTGAAGTCACACACGAGGGAACTTCACAAGTGAAGGAATCCAAGATCAGTAGACTCACGCAAGAATATGAGTCTTTTAAAATGAAGCATGATGAATCTATTGCTAGCATGTTTACTCATTTTGGTGACATTATTAACCCTATCTCTTCTCTTGGAAAGGAATATCCCGCTCATGAAAAGATAAGGAAAATTCTTAGAGGATTGACGAAAGCTTGGAGTCCTAAAGCTACCGCAATCATTGAGGGGAACGATCTAACCGTCATGAACCTAGGGACCCCCATGGGTAAGCTAATGACTCACGAGCTCGACATGAAGGATCAAGAGGAATCCTCTATTCAAGAGAAGGAGAAGGAGAAGACCAAAGAAAAAGAGAAGACTCTCGCTCTCAAAGCTTCAAGGTCCTACTCCAAGGATAGCTCCGACGACAATGAGTCGGATGACGATGAAGAAATAGCTCTCACAGCTAAGCACTTCCGGAAGTTCTTAAAGTTCAGCAAGGCCAACCGCTCTAGACGGGACAATGAAGAAGACCCGGCGTGCTATCAATACAGAAGACCCGGACACATCAAGAGGGATTGTCCGATGATACGAAAAGACTCAAGCAAGTACGAGAAACCTAGCAAGGGAAGCTCATCCTCCAGAAAGTTCGCCAACACTAGCATTTGGTGTAAAAGCGACGCGAGCGACTCCGACAACGACAAGGAGTGCAAACACAATGCCAACGTCTGTCTCATGGCAACCGATGAGGTACTTGATGATTTTTTTTTAAACACTCTTACCTATGATGATTTGGAGAAAGCCATTCTTGAGTTAGATGAAGAACACAAAGGTGTTCGAAATAAATACAAGAAATCTCTCAAGAAGGTTGAGGCTCTTCAACTTGAAGTAGAGAGGCTCTCAAGCATCATCATTGATGTGAAGGGAAAATCTCCTATTTCCGACACGGATGAAATAGAGTTTTTGTGACTCAAATTTCAAGAATCTCTTGACACCATCAAGAAAAAGGATGATGAGATTCAATCCATGAGAAGCTCTTATGAATTTGCCATGCGCAAATGTCAAGATGCTAATAGAAAAGAATATTCCACCTCTATTAAGTATAATGATCTTCTTACACGAAGTAAGAATTTAGGTAATAAGAATACCACTCACATGCATGCTCCAAGACACCCTCACACTCATCACAATGCTAGGCATAATCATTACATGAACACTACACACAACTCCTTTTCTAACACAAGAAAAGGACCCTTTGTCAAGAAGAACACCTCTCATCATGCTTTTTACTATCATCATAACACTCATGGTAGAACTTCTCACACTAAAAACTCACACATGCACAACACTCACACTTCTTCTTCTAAATCTTCCTTGATGTGCAATTATTGTGGTTTGGTGGGTCACACTTCTAACTTTTGTTATACAAGAAAACAAGTTGACATGAGAGTTCTTAAGTGGGTTCCTAAGACTAACACTCATGGACCCATAAGATCATGGGTACCAAAATATTCATCTTCAACTTATGTTGTAGGTGACGAATCCTTCTCATGCTAGAAGCAAATGGATTCTCGATAGCGGTTGTTCACGGCACATGACCGGTGATGCTTCACTTTTTACAACGCTATCGATGAAGAAAGAAGGACACGTCTCCTTCGGTAACAATCTTAAAGGTTATATTATTGGAAATGGTAATATCGGTTCTCCTCCTTATTCTTGTATTAATAATGTATGTCTTGTTACTAATCTCAAGCATAATCTCTTAAGTATTAGTCATCTTACCGATAATGGTTATGATATCAAATTTGTTAAACTCAAATGCCACATTACCGATAGCTCCAATGGAACTATTGTGTATGAAGGCATTAGAGAAAACAATATTTATGTTCTTTATCTTGTTGAAGGTACTAACAATGACAGGTACCTAGTTGCAAAGAACGATGAGAGTTGGCTTTGGCACATGAGGCTTGGACACGCCAACATGGATACCATCTCTAGCCTCGCCTCCAAGAAGCTTGTACGAGGACTTCCTAGCATCCCTTTCAAAAAGGATATGGTATGTGAAGAATGCGAGAAAAGTAAGTTGACCAAGTCATCCTTCAAATCCATCAACTCTGTGAGTACCAGTAGACCCCTCCAACTTATTCATATGGATCTCTTTGGGCCTAGTAGAGTAGCTAGCCTTGGTGGCAAACTTTATGCTTTTGTTTTAGTTGATGATTTTTCGAGATTTACTTGGGTTATTTTTTTTGCTTGCAAAAGTGATACCTTTCGTGAATTTGTTGCTTTTTATAAACGTGTTCAAAATGAGAAAGGTTTTTCTATTAACAAAATTAGGAGTGATCATGGAGGTGAATTTGATAATGTTGATTTCAAAAGATTTTGTGAAAAGAATAGTTTTGGACATGATTTTGCTTGTCCCCGTACTCCTCAACAAAATGGTGTTGTGGAGAGAAAGAATAGAACCCTTGGCGATATGGCCCGGGTCATGTTAAACCAATATAAGCTCCCCCAATATTTTTGGGCGGAAGCCGTTAATATGGCGTGTCATGTTATTAATAGAGTCTTAATTAGACCTATTACTGAGAAGACTCCTTATGAGCTTTGGTTTAACAAAATTCCTTCTATTGAATATTTCAAGGTTTTTGGTTGCAATTGTTTTATTTTGAATACCAAGGATAACCTAGGCAAGTTTGAAGAAAAAGCCTATGAAGGGATATTCCTTGGATACTCTACTCATAGCAAAAGTTTTCGTGTTTTTAATAAAAGAAGTCTTGTTGTCGAAGAGTCAATCAATGTCTCTTTTAACGAACTCAACTCTTCTACATTCTCCTCCTCTGAGGATATTGATGACATCTGATTTGGGTTGGAGAACTCCTCTATTGAGGATCGTCCTTCTTCATCTAACGATGAAGTTGTGACCCCATCAAAAGAGTCTCCTCCTCTCGAGCCTCCTCCAAAGGATCTCCCAAGAGAATGAAGATTTGTCACCAATCATCCTAAGGAGCTTATCATTGGGGATCCTTCCTCAAGTGTTAGTACAAGATTCGCCACTCGTGATCTTTGTGCCAATATGGCTTTTATCTCTCATATAGAGCCTAAAAATGTTCATGATGCTTCCTTGATGAATTTTGGATGATAGCTATGCAAGAGGAGCTCAATCAATTTGAGCGAAGCAAGGTTTGGAAACTTGTCCCAAAACCTAGCAATCATTCCATTATTGGAACTAAATGGGTGTTTCGCAACAAGCTAAATGAAGATGGGTTAGTGACTCGTAACAAAGCCCGATTGGTTGCTCAAGGCTATAACCAAGAGGAAGGCATTGACTACGATGAAACCTATGCTCCGGTTGCACGTCTTGAATCCATTCGTATGCTTTGTGCCTTTGCTTGTTTTAATGACTTTAAGCTATTTCAAATGGATGTTAAGTGTGCTTTTCTTAATGGTATTATTAAGGAGGAAGTTTATGTTAAACAACCTTCCGGTTTTGAAGATTTTCAATTTCCTAACCACGTTTTCAAACTCCATAAAGCCCTTTATGGCCTCAAACAAGCTCCACGTGCTTGGTATGAGCATCTTAGCTCTTTTCTTGTCTCTCACAATTTTTCAAAGGGAAAAGTTGACACCACACTTTTTATTAAATCACATGATGGGACTCTCTTATTGGTTCAAATTTATGTTGATGATATTATTTTTGGTTCTACTAACAACACACTTTGTGTAGAATTTGCCAAATTTATGCAGGAAGAGTTTGAAATGAGTATGATGGGTGAACTCTCCTTCTTCTTGGGGTTACAAATCAAACAAGGGCCTAAAGGAACCTTCATCAATCAAGCAAAATATACAAAGGACCTCCTCAAGCGTTTCGACCTTGACTCATCCAAATCAATGAGGACCCCTATGGCTACAACGACCAAGCTTGACAATGATGAAGATGGCACATCGGTCGACAGTCGTAAGTATAGAGGTATGATCGGTAGCTTACTTTATTTAACGGCTAGCCGTCCGGATATCATGTTTAGTGTTTGCTTGTGTGCACGATATCAAGCCAATCCAAAGGAATCACATTTGAGTGCCGTTAAGCGCATTTTTCGTTATCTCAAAGGCACCATTAACATGGGTCTTTGGTATCCGAAATCCTTATCCTTTGAGCTTCACGGCTTTTCAGATGCGAATTTTGCCAGATGCAAGATTGACCCAAAAAGCACTAGTGGCACATGTCAATTCCTCGGGAAGTCCTTGGTATCGTGGTTTAGTAAGAAGCAAAACTCTGTTGCTCTTTCCACCATTGAGGCAGAGTATATTGCGGCTGGTTGTTGTTGTGCACAAATTCTTTGGATGTCACAAATACTTTTAGATTATGGCATTTCTCATTCTTGCACCCCTATTAAATGTGATAACACTAGCTCTATCAATCTCACAAAAAACCCAATTTGTCACTCACGCACGAAGCACATTGAAATTAGACACCATTTTCTTCGTGACCATCAGCAAAAAGGAGATATCCATCTTGAATTTATTGATACTACCTATCAATTAGCCGATATTTTCACTAAGCCTCTCCCGGAAGATCGCTTCTCTTTTCTTTGCCGTGAACTAAGCATCTTATCTTTTGATCCTTAGTCCCAGTCGACCGGCACACCGACGGTATACTACGGTATACCGACGGTATGCCTTTTTTTAAGGCAGAATTAGGTTCTGTTTCGAAAGACGGCATACCGTCGGTACACGTCGGCATACCGCCGGTATGCCGGGCAGCGGCGGACAGGCTTTCATTTCTGGATTCGGGCCCACATTCTTTCACTCCTTTATTTATTCCTTTTTACCCTCTTCTATTCTCTCTCATCCATCCCATCAATCTTCAACTCCCATCCCATCACCTCCCTTCTCATTTACTATCCTCTATCTCTTCACATTAACTACCCATCACTTTCCCCCTTTTTTCTCTTCTCTTTTTACTCCACCATCATAACTTCCCTCCACCTTTTCAACTCATTCTCTTTCAAACTTCCTCTACAACCGTTCCTACCTATTTTCAAAATCATCTCTTCATCTTCCTCCTCTCTTTAAAAACCCTCCTTCCTTCCTCTCCTCTCTACTCCTTCTTCCTCCACACCATAGCACCAATCCCTCTCCATGGCCAACCCTAAGCGCCCCCGATCCTCCTATTCCTCCGGGTTCAACCCCTTCGTCCCGGTGGCACTACCTACCGGCTATGACCAACGCGTCTTCTCCAACTCTCTGGCCGCCGAGCTTTGGTTCCAGCACTTCGCCAATCACAACGTATTCAAAGGACGGGCGATCAACTGGAACCTCTTCCCCGGTCACGTCCCTTTGTTTGACGATGCCGGTCTCTCCTCTCTCCTAAGGCGCCAAATCCCTATCTACCCTGCTGCTGTCCGCCTTTTCTATTGCAACATGAGAGGGGATGACGACGACCCTTCCGCCATCCAATCTATGGTCAATGACCGCCACTTCCGTCTCACATCTCGGGAAGTGGGGGCCATCTTAGGCATCCCAGACAAAGGGGATGCGTTACCTCTTTTGGGTGCTCTCAACTCCTCGGCGGCGTCCCCTTTCGACGAATTCTGCCGAATCATCTGCAAGGGTCCCAACCCTCCTGCCATCCCGGCCCTCTCTGTCCAGCTGGAGCCGTTTTATTACGAGCTCCATCGGATCGTGTGCCACACTCTCTTTTCGAAGGGCGAGAACTATGACGCAATCACGGGTGATGCCCTCGTCTGCATGTACCATCTCTATGCCCGGAAGCGATTCTCCTTCCCAAAGACTCTTCTTCTGCAATTCCGGCGTACCATGCCTTCGGGGAAGCAGAATCTCTACTATGGCTCTTTCATCACTCTGCTTATGGAGGCCAAGTATGTTGACCTGTCTCTCTGCACCACGGATGGCGTCCCCTCATATCTTGCTATCTTCCGTACCCTTGCTGGCGCCTCTACTTCCCGTGCCTCATCTTCCCAAGAGCAACCGGCATCCACGCCTGCTACTCCCACATCTACCCCTCCTCCTTCGGATCGTTATATGCCGCTCACTCAGCAGCATTTTGATATACGGATGGCCCAGGCGGAGGAGCAGATGCGGGCCCACACTCGTGGACTTGGCGCCCTGATCCAGACTTATTTCCATGATCAGGGGTACTTCATTCAGCGTACTCTTCAAGACCGTAATGCTTTTTTGGATCTTAATCTTCAGGATCCCATGTACACGGGCCCGCGCTTCTCTGACCCCAATGCCTATGGGTTTATGTACCCTGACGGCATTGATCCTTTTGGCGCCTTCCAGCAGGCTCAGGGTGATGATGATGATGATCCGGCTGAGGATTAGGGATGGTCTTCCTTTTGATGGTGGTTTCGGTTCTTGAGTGGTTCTAGTTTTTATGTGTGTTTTCTGTTTGTTGTCTTTAGTGGTCCTTCGGGAACCAGTTTATGGTTGTTTTAGTTCTTTGCTGTCCGTCGGGGACATTATCTATGGTTGTCTTTTGTGTCTGGCTCTCGTTGTGGAGAGTCTTTTATCTTCTTACTATGAAATGTATGGGTCCAGCATGTATTCACTTTCTCTTTAATATATTCATGCATGCTTTTTCTTTATATACTCATGTCTTTTCTCTTATGCAATGTTTCTATTGATTATCCCCATCTTTGACTAAGTGACAAAGGGGGAGAAATCGTATTGAGGGGGAGCTGTCTACCTACGGGGGAGCTACTCCCAGAAGATGCTATCTCTCTCTATTTTGTCAATTATCAAAATGGGGGAGTTTGTTGGCACATTTTATTTTGAGTAATTAACAGCATCTTCGTAGTTTAGTCTTCTGTTCTTCAGATTCAAATATTCTCAGAAGATGTACTACATGGAGTTCTTCACTTCAAGAGCTTCCTCCTTCTTCCTTGAAGACTGTAGCAGTTACCGGCATTCCCTGCTTAGAGTCTTCGTGTCTGTACTGGTTTAGGTATATCTGTAAACACTAAAGGATGGATGATAACTAAAAGCACAAATCGAAAAACATGTCATTCAGAGCGGCATATCGGCAGTATACTTCGGCATACCGGGGGTATACCATTTTCGTGTCCAGAAAAGGTTCTGTGACAAAAAGCGGCATACCGACGGTATGCTTCGGCATAACGGCGGTATACCGTTTTTGGACTCTAGAAAGTTGCTGTCTCGAAATGTCGGCATACCGACGGCATGCTGCGGCATACCGGCGGCATGCCGTTTTTTAGCAACACAAAAGTTCCTGTGATCAACTGTCGGCATACCGACGGTATGCTGCGGCATACCGACGGCATGCCGTTTCTAGCAGCTCTAAACTTTCTGTGACATTCTATCGGCATACCGATGGTATGCTCCGGCATACCGGCGGTATACCGAATTTCGAATACTTAGTTTTCGATTTGGTCTGACACGCATTAATGGCCGCATTTAATGCTCTTGAACGGTCATAATTATGACCGTTACTATTTGGCCGGCATACCGACGGCATGCCGGTCTGCCTGCATTTCAGAGCATTAAATGCCACCTACTCTTGGTTTTCTTATAAAAGGAAGCTCTCTCTCTCTTGAGCTTCCTCACCAACTCTTCCATAAATTTTCCAACAACCAAGAGCTCTACCATTAATACTCTTCAAAGCTTTTCATTGTCATCCTCTCCCAAAGTGCTAGAGTATTAAAGAGTTGTACATTTCGATCTTCACGTGTTAGAAGATCAACAAGTTCTCATTCTCTTTTGTTTGAAGTTGGCGAGCCTTCGTAAGAAAACTCGTGTGTAGAAGTTGGTGAGTCTTCGGATCCAAACTCGTGTTGAAGTTGGCGAGTTCTTCGGATCCAAACTCGTGTGTACTATTTGGATAATAGTGGATTAAAGCCGGAGAGAGTTCCGGGACTGGATTGCCTCAAAAGAGGATACCAGGATACATCCTTGTGTTTGCGTTTGATCTTTCTACTCTTTACTTTTAATTGTCTTTATTGCATCAATTGTTGTAGTTTATATTTTATTTCCCTATTCACCCCCCCTCTAGGGTTCTACAATTACCTCTGATAGTATTGTATGCTCTAAAAAGAAAACAAGATTTATTATCTATCATGTCCACATTACCTCTGGATAGATATAATCTACTTTGTTGAGTTTGGAAGACTTATCATGTCCATATTACCTCTGATAACTGTTCTCTATCTCACAACCATTTTATAAAAAAATGTTTCATTCATTGTATGATTTGAAATATTACAGCAAAAAGAAAGACAGAATATAAAATTCTTTATTGATGATATAAAAAAGAAGAATACAAAATTCTTTATTGTCTAAGGTGGAGCAGATATATCTTCAAGCATTTTCTGCAACTCTTCCAAGCGCCTTTCACGAGAACTCAATACATTTGTAGTTTCTATGGTACGACGAGCTTCTTGAGTACAGAGATGGGAGAGTTCGGCGAAAGTAGCTATCATTTTATCCTTGGCATCTTCACGGGTTTTAATGGTAGATTCAGCACCATATACCTTCTCTTCCAATATTGAGCTCTGCGTCAAATGTTGGTCTCGAGCTGCAATCATCTGCTCTCTTTCTGCCTTCAAACGAGCCAACTCTGCCTCAACTTCACGAATTATATCATTTTGTTGATAGATTTTCATATTTGAAGTTTCATAGGCTTCTCTATGTATCTCCAGCAGGGGTTTATTTTCGTTCAGAAAAGCTCGCTCCTTGGTAACTTTACTACTGTATTCCTGGAGAGATTCCTTAAAAATAGTCTTCCGAGTAATGTATTATGCAGATAAAGCATCATACTCGGTTTGGAAGAGACTTTCAAGGGTTTCACTTGACAACCTTAGATATTCTTTAACAGGCTGTTCAAGTCCTTCTACTATATTCTCCAACGCTGCTGCTCTCTCGGCATCATTGAACATAGCAACGTTTCCAATGGTGGGAGCGATTGCAGCCTTCAAGCTTTCGTAATTTAGGCCCTTCTTCAGGACCATCTTGATCAAAGCCGCCAGAGTTTTATAAAAAGCTTCTGTATGAATCTCAACCAAAAGATTTATTTCTGCATTAGAGCTTGGTGTGGCAACGAGCTCTACTAAATCCCTCTTCTGAAGACTGGGAGCAGATGTTGTTGTTTTCTTGGTTGCAGGCTGAGAGAAAGTTATAGTTGTTATTGCTACTAAGGCTACTACTAAGGCTAACTGATCCTCAGGAGGTCCAGAAATAATATTTTCAGCATTTGTACGGATTATATCTCCAGCCGTTTCTGGAGCTGAAACTAATTGAGTTTCGGTGGCGGTGATTGTTGCGGGAGGAATGGTGATTGTTGTGACTGATTCAAGTTCGAACATTGTCGTCTCAAGAACTTGTGCCGGATCAGTAGCAACAACTGAGGATGTTATTACTACGTCTCCGATTTCGGTTGATGGGTTGACAATATCTTCATCACCTTCGTTGGCTGCAGGCCCTTCAAGTTCTGGGAGTATTTCAGTTGCAATTGGTTCTTCTACAACTGTTTCATCTGCATCTAGTTCTTCTGCAGCTAATTCTTCTTCTCTGTCTTCAGCAAGAGAAGGCAATTCTTGCTGAGCCTCTACTGCAGGCTATTGTTGTACCTCCGTGGATGGGGAACATTCTTCTTGAGCAGTATCTTCTTTTGAAGAAGAACTCTCTCCTTCAGACTCTGTTTGAATAGTTTCTTGAGGAGGAACATGAGCCACAGGCTTTACTGCAGCGATGACACCTACAAAGATTAAGCAAAATAAATTAATATACAAAATCATAATACATAATTTTGTATAGATTTTATAATTTATATTTACCTGGAGTAGGTGCAGGACTTGCCAAGAGTGAGTCATAATCTTGATCCCTGTCATCATCATCTAAATCAAGAGCCGTTCATCCGAGGGGATGGGTTCTGGATCATTAACATGAGTCGTGGCGGTGTCTTCAACAGCTTTCACCTTTTGTGGCAAAGTCAGATGTAGTGAAGTGCTGAGGCGTCCTGGAGACAAGACTCCTACCACTTCTGTTGATGTTGCAGGCTGGGATGCTGAAGACCCTTCTCTAGGTTGAGCTGAAGAAGAGGTAATATTTTGAGGCTACTCGACAGGAGTTTTGCTCTCTGGAGTAGCGGCTCTCTGTCTGGAAGGCCCTTTAACAGTGACTTTCTTCTTCTTCTCCTGGAGGGTAACAACTGCACTTGATTTTTGCCTTCGGGTTTTGGTGATGATAATTGGTTCTGCAGCTGGTTCCCCAACTCCCGTAGGGATCACTTCCAGATACTCGTCTGGAATAGCAACATCATCGGGTATGTCCGAAGGTACCCTGACTGGTTCTTCGACGTTTCCTTCCTTGGCCCATCGAAGACTCCCCTTAATGTTGTAGTCATTCGCGAAAGAGCGAATGCACGCATACAAACGAGCATATGTATGAAGCATTTGCAGCTCAGTTGTACTTGTAGCAGTTGACACCCAGAATCTAGCACCGGTACATGCAGTGCTAAAGTACCTCCATGCCCTTGTGCCATCAACTAATTTTCTATAATGGTGGAAGTTGGTGGAGGGATTACCAACGTGAAGTTGGTCATTTCAAAACTGACGAGCGAACCGACTGGGTAGATACGGTTCGAACGCACAGTTGTCTTCATTCCTATACATCAGATGTGAGGGCCTGATGTACATTAGCTATTTAAAAACTGGCACAGGTAATGAAGTCCTCCCTTCACCTATATCTTCAAATTGTATGCCGAAACAGTCAGCTGGGGCTGGTGGTCTTGTGCAGAAAAAGTTCCACCCGTAGGAATAATTCAGTGTTGCCCGGGTGTCCGCCACTGAAGTTGCGATCCACGTGGCTTTATTAAATTTTTGGAGGAATGCCTTCGTATCATTTCCAGGGCCTGGTGGCAACAAACTGCAGTTGTGATGCAATAACCAGCCCATCAAATAAGTGTAGGGCATCTCCACCCTAGGGAAATCTTTTCGGTGAGGAGCATTATTGATCAATTCATCACCAAATGCTCGCAAACCTTCATTTATCCAACATACCATTGCCGATAACAGGTTGATTCTAACTTTAAATACCAAACGCACTGCTGGCCAAAGTACGTTTCGGTGAATCCTGTCGGCTGTGCCAATCCCTGGTACGACCCATCTTCGCAGCCACAGGAAAAGGAAGCCCGCTAGCAAGGCTTCTTTTGAGAGATTTCGACTGCTATGTCTCAGAAAGCTCAATGCTTCAGTCCCAGCAGGGAATTCTCCAGCCTTGGTGGCCAAATATTTATCCGAAGACTTATAGGTGACCATCCAAGTATTTATTGAATCAGCAGGGATGATTGAACAAGGGTTGATAGGTTAAGCCTTGTTATCTTGAAATTTCTCTTTGTCATCCTTGGATATCCTATTCTTATGGTAGAATAGATATGTTGTCCATTTATTGATGTACGCCAAATACGATCCACTTTCATATATAGTGGTGCAAGTCAGGTAATGGCACATCAAATCTTGGTATACCTCAACTAACTGAGGATTTTTTTTCCTGATCTCTACTACTTCCCGGTTGGAGGGAACGTACTCTTCATATGGAGCTTCACCCATTGGCAGCTTGGAGATGAATTGCATCTCATGCAGTGCAAAATCCATTTCACCTATTGGGGTTGCAAAAGTTCCTGTTGAACTGATATATAACTCCATTAAAGCCAAGAACAAGTTATTGTTCATTGGTATGCCCTGACTCGTGGAGGCTACTGCTTCATATAGTCCAATAGCTTGCAGTTCTGTTTTGAAGTTTTTCATGATCTAAGCACTAAGTTGAATCCAGTTCTGATTATGAGGGGTCATCCACCCTGGCAGCCTAGGGTTGGCCTGGAGATATAATACTGAGGCCTTCATAAGCTTGTTTATGAACATTGGGATCTGCACTGGTTGAATCAAAGTTGAATCTTCGCTTGGTGTGAATCCAGGCAGTAGACCGACGAAAGGAATGATACCACCACTGGGAGTACTGGTATGGTAGCCCATTTGGTTGGCCCCGTCCCTCTTGAAAATAATTCTGCCTGGTCTACCATGACTGTGGGGAGTCAGGTTCCATAGCATCTGTCTTGGATGGGTGGCGTGAATAAATGAAGATAGGAGATAATCCCTTGCCATGTTTGGAAGATACATCGCCCTCTCTTCAAACTTAAACAGCCAAGCCTCCTTCTTGGGGTTCGTTTGTGATTGAAAATCAATAGCGTCCCTAAACATGAAGGCAGGCTTCAAAAATTGTTGGTCATCTAGCAACACCAGCAATTCTCCATTCATCAATGACAGCAACATTCTGTCTTCCTGAGCAGCTATCAATTGTTGTCTCTCTTCAGGGTACTGCTTGTCACTTTATGGGAATTCAACATGAGACAGATTTTCCAAATAGTTTGAGCCACAATACCAGCTAGTGAGCCGAATACCTCTGCGAGAGGATGAATTTGCAAGTCCACTGCCAAAAGAAAAAGAAGAATCAAGTTAGTAAAAATCTAATTTGAATTTTACGCAGATGACTTATTCATACAGATCTTTACACAAGTGAATTTTACGCATAAAAATTAAGACTCTGTATTAGAGGGCTTGACTATGGAAACTTTACGCTTACGCGTAGAAGTTAAGTTGATTAAAAATTTTTAAGTGCAAAAGTTCTCTGTTTTCAAAATGGACTTTTACGCAAAGTCTTATCACTTGTGTATTTACGCTGGCACATATGAATGTGGGCATATTTTTCATATTTTTACGCTGATACGTATGAACGTGGGTGACTTGCGTATTTTACGCTGGCACGTACCGACGTGGGCGTATTTAATGCTTAAACATTTTACGCTGGCACGTATAGACGTGGGCGTATTTAGTTTTTTCTATTTTTACGCTGACAGGTATAGACGTGGGAGTATTTTTTTTTTTTTTTTTTTTTACGCTGACACGTATAACGTGGGCGTATTCTGTTGTTTCTATTTTTACGCTGGCACATATAGACGTGGGCGTATTTGGTGAGTTTTATTTTACACTGACACGTATAAACGTGGGTGTGAAATTTAAGGTTTTGTTCGGTTTCTCTTCTTCTTTTCCGACGAACCCACGGCCGAAATAGATAGGGTTTTACCTATCATGTCCGGAGCCACAGCGGGATTAGGCCTCGGGGTCGCCACCGATGTTGGAATGGTGGTCTCTGCTCGTTCAGCCGCCGACGAAGCAGCAATGGCGGGCTTCTTGCCCTTAGCGCCGACGGAGGTCTTGCTCTTTGGTGCCATCGGTTTAAAATAGGGATTTCGAAGATTGGGATTTCGAAGACGAGAGCAAAGGAGATTAAAAAATGAGTAAAAGTTCTCTCTCTATTAGCAGAGCTCTATTTATAGGAAATTTTGAAATCGGTTTAAATTCCTGAAATCTACGTGGATGACTGTTGGGTATCCCAAACTCTACGCGGATGACTGTTGGATATCCCGGATTTTACACTTTTTTTCAAAGTATTTCAAATGTTAGAAAAATTTGAAAACTTTGAAGGGGGTCTTGTAGAAGCATAAAATAAACTTCATAGACCAAGTCAAAGAAGTTGAGAACTTTATGCAAAGTCAGACTCTATGTAAGGCTCATTAAAGGACTCTATTGAGTCAGATTCAAATTCTACGCGAGCTCTTTTACGCAAGAGCAATCCTTAAAATTTACGCGAGGACGACAGGCTGTCAGACTGCATTTAATGCACGTGATTTTGATCCGACAGTATGATTTTCTGACAGAACATTGCACAGAAGCCAAGAATATTTTTGCACCAAATCCAACGCTTGTCGTTTAATATACAGATGAGCTACTTTAAGCTCAAGAGACCACTTCCTTTACGTATGAAAACTATTTGAGTCTTTACGCTCAAGGCTTTCGTGTGTACAGAGTTTATTTGAGATAATTATACGCTCAAGGCTACTTTTCAGCCACTTTACGCAGGAAGTCTATTTTGGGTTATTTTACGCCCAATCTGCTACTTTACACAGGAAGTCTATTTTGGGTTATTTTTACGCCCAATCTTTTCTGGCTATGAGAGAACGTGGTCTGCATATGTGGCTTTCATGCCATACTTATCGAGGAACGTGTGTACGTGCTCTTTCCATATTGTTGAAGTTGTGGGATACGTGTCACCATGCGTAGAGATTACAACTCAATATGGGACACGTGTCATCACACGTAAAGGTTGATTTTCAATCATGGGTGGCAGTTACTTGCGTAGAGACCCAATTATGTTGCTTTTTACGCACAGAGGGTATAGTCTATAAATAGACTTATTTTTAACAGAGAAGGAGATTCTAAGATAACTCATACTTTTAGAGTGATATTTCCAGAAGCATTTCTTCAACTTTTTCTCAAAAACATGGTAAATCAAAGCAGGAAAGCATTCGACTGTGCCATCAGTGCCATTGTGTCGATACCTTTCTGGTGACTTAGTTCTTCCGATTGTTCATCTTCTTCAAGCAGTTCTCTTCATCATCATCGTGTGGTCCAAGGAACAAAGTGATCGCTCTCAGATCAGACTTCTATAGCAATACTCTCCAGAATCTATTTATACTTTTGTACTTTTTCTTATTTTCTTTCAAAAGCCAATTTTAGGCATTTTGTTAAGTAAAACATATATATCTGAATACTGAGACTGATCCTCTACAACTGGCCTGACAGAAGATTGCTGACCTGCCATCGGCAGAACCCAAATAAGGTAATCGGAAGGATTAGGAACAGTGTCCCTGAAAGTTAAAGGACACAAGGATCAAATCGAAAGAACATGAGAGATCAACGATCAAGGCAGATATCAGGTCAAAGGATCAGAGATAGAGAATAATACGAAGGATATCAATAAAGGATAATTGTGACTGAAATAACTATACAACAGTAACCCCCATATATCTGATAAATCTGACCTTACATGGGCCACCATTAAAACCATATCACGCCCCAGAACCAGAATACTGGCAAATAGGGACAGACATGGCCAGCTACGCAATACCAAAGTATACCAGTACTCTGAAATCACGTATAAGCTGTCAAGACATGGGGGTTACTTCTACAAGCCAACAGTCGATCCCAGGTTAAAACAATCCTAGGTATCTCAATCACAAGCAATTATACAAGGTACAAGAAGTATGATCATCAGACATACAATAGTAAAGCATCCCAAACCATATATACATGGATGATCATGAAGCTAGTAATACAAAATAGAAAACTAGCAAGAGTATTAGTCATATATGATAGCTCTAGCTGTAGTCTAGAATACGCACATCATGTTTATGCCCGTATGCTAAATGTCAAGTATCCAAAACACAAGCTAAGCACGTGCTCGGAGGCTAAATGCCACAAAAGAATAATTTACATAACCAGTGGGAGAATAAAATGAGAAACCCACTTGGGTACTCTGGTGCTCTGGATGGTCACAAGCCTAATTACTAATAAGATGCAATGAGATTTCCAAGTCCAGTTACCTGCCTGCTACTACCAGAGTGACCCCAACAAAAGAAAAACAAGTATAGAAGACACACTGCAGTAAGATACATGTGTCCTAAGGAGGTGCCCCACTCGACGGTGGGCTGGAAATGTCCTCATCATGACAGATAGCTCCAAATCCCATGTATATATATATAAGGTCGGGATCAAAAGGGCAACAGGTAACTGGGAAAGTCTCTTCATGAACTACTTGATCAATCTAGTTATAAATCCTAGCCAGATTCAGTATGAATCCCTGACCGTGGTCATCAGGAATCCATGCCTTAGACATGATGCAATACAGAACATATAGCTTGTACAAACGCACTCAAAAGAAACACCTACGATGTCCAAATCATTCATTACTTGTAAGCCAATAAAGCCATCGCAACAGCATTCACGATTCATGTCATGTCATATTACTTATTATATTATTTGTCTGGAGTGCACCACGACGGGTCACTATCATGTTAAGAATACTTGTTAGGAGTGCGCCACGACGGGCCACAATCATGTTAAGCAAAAAAGTGACATGTGACTTGAGTGCACCGCAACGGGTCACTATCGTGTTAAGCACAGAAGAAAGACATATATTATGAGTGCACCACAATGGGTCACTATCATGTTAAAAATCATAGACGTAATTAAACTTGTAGATAGATCTTGATAAAAGGTGCACCATAACATATGAGAAGGAATAAATGAGATAACTACTTGGCCTAAAACACCAATTGAATCTGTGCTAGTGTTAAGGGTATGAGAGGGGTACAATCATTCTCTAACTGTACAATATTATCAAATCATGTTAAGAAATTCATTTATTAAAGAAATATCAGCTATTAAGTAGGGTCGTCGCAATTTAGGCCAAGATAGAAAACATGCAATGCAATCATAAGCTCTATATCAAGAATGAAAGAAACTTGCATAAAATAGTTGGTAACATATTCTTGAAGCCAAGAAAAAGATCTACAACTTTCATGTTGAAAGTTGGGAGATTCTGGCCACAAATCAGCCAAATAGGTTGTAAAACAGCCAAAATTGGCACTATACGACATTCTGCGACACTATACATCCATGCCGTACTATGCAAGCCTGCGGCACTATGCAAGCCATGCGATACTATTCATCCATGCGGCACTATTCATGCCTGCAGCACTATTCATCTATGTGATACTATTCATGCCTGCGATACTATGCAAGCCTGCGGCACTATGCAAGCCATGTGACACTATTCATCCATACGGTACTATTTATGCCTGCGATACTATTCATCCATACGGCACTATTCATGCCTGCAGCACTATTCATCTATGCAGCACTATTCATCCATGCAGTACTATTCATCGGCAATATTTATCGTCCCTGCAAGAATCAGGACAAATGAACATAGAAGATGTTCAAATCTTATTTTGGCCATAACTTCCTCAAAATAAGTCGAAATCTAACTTTTCAAAGGTCCATTTTGGGTAAAATCAAATTCTCTACAACATAGAATAATCAAAACTTGAAAATAATAAAGTTTAGTAGATCAAAACCCAAGAAAACCGAAAAAGGCTATAAACTTAGATCTACAAAAATTCATACGTCCAAACCGAAAACTCTAAGTTCTAAAGATACTTAGAATCATGCAAGAAAGAAAATAGAACAAACCAAAATAACTTTGCTCAAGGTTTGGCAAGATGTACTTGCCTAGGGTTGGAGGAAGAAGATGAAGAGAAAGAGAATGAAAATAACGGAGGAGAGAGAGATAGAGAGAGAGAGAGAGATAGAGAGAAAGAGAGAGAGAGAGAGAGAGAGAGATAGAGGAGTTGGGTTTTATACAAACCTTCTCATCTCAAACCCACCTAAACCAAACTAAGCCCAATACCAAGTTGAACCGAACCAAATTAAACCAAGTCATGTTTAACCTATACTTTGGAAAAAATTTAAAATATTCAAAAACCAAGAAATACGAAATACGGCTCAAAATACGTACCCGTACATAAATAATGATACAGTGAGACGAGTCTCACAGTAGGTAAGTTCTAACGTAGTTTACATTATGCTTGTCTGAAATTCATTAGGATGGTTAGAAAGATTCGCCAACTAAGTCATATAAACTCTTCAACCAAATGAGAGCACGGAACTTAATTTGCCACGCACCAGTACAAAGTGTAATGTACTGATTCTCGCTTTCCACACAGGTACCCCGAACCAAGAAGGGCGTGCCACTTAAGCTCAAGGCGACGCAAGTACATTGAAGTCTCGTCCATGTGTTGAAGGCTTATTTTGAATCCTTTTGAAGACTCCACATTCAGTCTAAGAAGAAATGGCGTCTCGATTCCTCACGATTCTAGGTCATTGGGAATGTTTTGTTTGTAAAAGGGGATGTAACGTATGGAACGACTATCTCATCCGTGTTTATTTTGTAATCGAGTCATGTTATAGCCCACGCAGCAATGGTTGTAATGGAGTCTTGGAAATAAAGTTTTATTATCAATGAAAACAAAAGTTTCTCTCATTTTAATGTGTTCAATTTCTCTGCGTACTCTATTTGATGTTGTATTTCGGATAACCTTATGACTATGCCTTGTGCGATCGTAATTTAGGTTCGCACGGCATCACACTCGGGGGACGACTGTCGATTCTTCGGAATCGGGGCGTGACAGCTCCAAATTCCAAGTAGATATATATAAGACCGTGAAACAAGGGGTGCAGGTAACCGAAAAAGTGTCAGCTCCAATTGTCTAGATAATCAAGCTAGTTGTATAGTTTCTAATATTTTCATTTAGGATTCCGAGTGTGGCATTCCGCAGAATCCATCCTAGACATGAGACATGCGAGACTAGATAAGACAAGCAAGAAAGTGCACTATAACAAGCCACAACAAGACAAGACAAGATAAGCATCAAGACTGGTGTGCGCTACGACGAGCCGCTATAAAAAAAATCAAGAGTGTGCCATAACAGGCCTCTATGATATAAGCAAGGAAAAGACATGTACATGAGTGCACTACGACGGGTCACTATTAAGTATATATTAGACATGGCATAGACTGTAAAGTACAATAAATCTATAGAACAACATATGACCATAAGCTAGTGTCAAGTGTATATAGAGTGTACAATCATTCTTTAACTATACAAGGTTATCTAATCATGTTAAGAATAGATTACAGTCTAAGAGAATATCAAAAACGGACAAAAAATGGGCAAAAACGGACAAACAGACAAAAATAGCCTATACGGATCATCAGGCAGATTACCGATGGAATTTTCGAACTGTCACAGCATGTTTTTAGAGCAAATTCGTATGATCCAACAGATTTTTGCGGATTACCGATGGATTTTTTGAACCATCCCAGAAAGTTGATTTTCAAAAACTCAAAAACTTGTTTCGGCCGTAAAAACTTTATTTTAAATCGAAATTCAGATTTTCAAAAGTCAAAATCGTATAAAATTTAATTTTCTACAACATGGGAGTATTAGTTTTCACAAATTCAAAGATTTGATAGGTCAATATCTCAAAATACTCCAAAAATAGGTTATCAGAAAATTGAAACAGGTTCCGATTTCTACCAAACTCAAAATCTATGTATACAAGTTAGGTGAATGCATCATATATGCATATGTGACCAAAATTCATGATGGTAACACCAGTATTACTCTTGATACCAAGTTTTTCTAGTAAGTAAATATTGGGTTTTAATAGAAAATCAAAACCTAGCTCAATCCAAATTTAGAAACATGTACATAACTAAAATCATGAGGGAAACACATTTAACAAAATAAATTTTTGGAAATAAATGATCTATCAATTCCAAGGAAAACAAAAATGACTATAGTTAAGGTTGTTCAGTAGTTTGGCAAGATGTACTTACCTAGTTTAAGCTCCAAGCCTAATCTTCCACTCCACCACCGAGAGGGGTACGAAACCACACTCTAAGCCTCAAGGCCAAGCTTTCCTAAGCTTGAGGAAGAGGAATGAAAGAGAAGAGGAATGGAAGAAAGAATGAAAATAGAAAGGGGAGAGAAAGTATGAGGGTATATATTGAAGGGGGAATTAATCGTGACCATCGAATTATGATCCATGTCACAATCTAAATCAATCTTAGCCATCCCAAAAAAACCAAGTATCCATTGGATAATAGGGTGCATCTACACTATTCACAAAAATTCTAAATATTATTCATCAAAATATCCAAAATACTATCTACGAAAATATCGAAAACACTATTCATAAAAATATCTGATTGAAATATCTAAAAGTAGAAAATATCCCCCGGGTGGTTTACTGTCATACCGGTATACAGGCGGTATGCCGGTCAAGGAGAAAATTTATAATTTGGAAATTTTTTAAAGCGTTCCAAAAACTAAGAAAATACGAAATACAGTACAAAATACGTATCCGTATACAAATATCGATATTGTGAGACGAGTATCACATTTATCCATTGATCTCGATCGCCTCAATCGGTCGATCACACTCGAGTCTAACTCCGAAGTCCAGGTTCCGACTAACAAGTAAGCATATAACAAAAGCATAATAGTAACAAAATCATCATGATATAAGTATTGAAGTACATTCGACAAGATATACTTGATTGGTTTGCGTTTGAGAAGGGTAATATATCAGACACAATCGTGTTGGACAAAGAAGGACAAAAAAAATCGATAATCGTTGAACGATAGCCAAAACCTCAATTAGATAGTGTCCACATGTCCAGAATTCTATGTAGAATCTTTGTCCAGCATCCAATAGTCAATAATAGATCATTTGCAAAAATTCACCTCTTGGGCCAAATTAGGCTGATAGCAAGCCTAGTAAAGTCCAGATAGCTCAAGTAAGAATCATTTCAAAATAAAAAATTAAATATACAAGCAAATCTAAAATGTCGAAAAAAGATTACCGAAACTTTCAAAAGCGGGATTCAAGTCAAAGATTGTGAAATGACGACCTTGGGTGGATTGTGGGCCCCAAAAGTGGCAATCTATAAAAGGTTTACATGATCTACCAAGAATTTACTATAGAGGTAATTCGAGGCTGTGAATCCAATAGTGAGGTCTTGTCATGATCTAATATAGCAATTCTAAAACTTCTTAACCAAAGCATCACACTGAGAATAACATGAACTATCTAAACAAAGGTGTTCCAAAGAATGACCACGGATACAATATTGGTTAAGATTGTATATGTATATTGATTAGGAAGCATGGCATGGTGTATAGTCATATTCCATGATTAGTGTATTAAGTCTGGAATGGATGGCATAACCATATCCATGTTCCATATATGTAAGGGACCGATAGACAATATTAGAGGGGGTGAATAGAGTGCAGCAAAAATATCTATCTAATTAAAAATATTTCAGGTGAAGGTAGTGGCCAACTGTATAAAATATATGCAAATGAAAAACAAGCATTGAAAGCAGCAAAGTTTAGAGAGCAAACACAAATACCGAGATTTTTATCCTGGTTTTTCTCTGAGAAGACTAGTCCAATCCTGAGAACTCTTGCTCGGAGCTGAATATACTATTGTCACAATAGTGAAACACAAGCTTTGAATCCGAAGCGCTTGCAGCTCCTTACACCTTGTGCTTTGATCCGAAGAGCACAACGACTTTAACAGTAGAGATAAGCTTTTATAAACTAAGCTTGTACAGCACTTTACAGACTTCTAATCAAGATTGCACTTAGAACTAGAAGGCTGAGGTGGTTGATCTTGGAGATAGGAAGGTTAAAGCTCACAGATCACTCTATAGGATAACAAAGATGAGAAGAGATGAGTGAGTAAGAATTTGAAAATCCAAGTCTATTTATAGGCCTTTGTGGATAGAGTTTGACAAAAATTAGGGTGTATATTTGAACTTTTTTGAACGTTAGAAACCACAAAAATCTAGAATTTCACAATTATCTAGATTTTTTAGGATTGTCAAGACCGAGTTCGGCAAGAGTTCGATCCGAGTTCGGTTACCAATTATGGTATGGTTATTGGCCTGTTTTGATACGATTTTAGTTTGAATGGGTTGGGCTTTTTGTAGATGGACTTATAGGTTGTTTGAGTAGGCAGTGTTTGCCATCAGATTATTTGTTGGTAGAAAGAGTGCTTGGGATTACAAGTATCTTTCAAGGAGGATGAGGGAATAAGAGACAGTATAAAATAAGACTCCATTCCTTTTCTTTATATAATATGATTTTGAACAGTACATCAAAAACCCTAACATGAAGGATTTGTTAATACAAATAAAGATTCTGGAAAAGTGTGTCAATGGATATCGGGTATTGTAATTGACCCCTTTACTCTGTTGATGACCCCATACTTAGTAGCTTCTTGAAGTGCTATCTATGAATCTCTTCTGTGCATCTGGTATCCTTATTAACGAGGTTGATTTTGGTGGATTCGATCAGTTGATGATCTGATCTCCTTCTTATTTGGCAATCTCTTCGATCATCTTTCGATGATCCTCTATCGGGATCTTTGCCCTCTGTGGAGGTGGTCTCTCTATGTTGTCATCTCCTTCTGATCTTATCTGATGATCCTCTATCCATATTTTCCTTTTAGCGGGCATGCTAAAAAGAATGTAACAATGATGGAGGGAATCTCCTGCATGGAAGATGCCATTTGGATGTTATAACTGTTTAGGCAGGGTGTTTAATCGTTCGGCTTGGTTGAGGCATTGATTGGATGATTGTTGCTGCGGGAGCTTCGGGGAAGACTTAAGGATCCTCGGGTGTAATCATCGGTGATTATGACTGTCCACTCATATAGCTTGATCGCAGGTAACCTAGCACGCACAAATGTTTAGGATAACGTGTTGATTGAATGGTACGATTGTGTAATACGTGCACCATAAACATGAGATTTAAATCAGGGGGCATGATCTTTGACTGATGCGTAGCATCGGTCATGATTAAGAGGGGATCTTCAGTTTGAATGGGGCGGTTATGGTGCATACACCATAAACGTGGTGTAAATCCTTCTTGCTGTTGCCGACAGGATTTGATATAATCTGACTCGGGATGCAAACCAATTTGTGGTGATCCGATTTGGGGCGCAAACTAGTTTATTGTTGATCTGGCCCGAGGTACGAACCAGTTTGTTGTTGATCCGGTCCGGGACATGAACTAGTTTATTGTTGATCTGGTCCGGGACGTGGACCACTTTATTGTTGATCCGGTCCGGGGTGCAGACCAGTTGTCTTGGGGAGGAAGGTGGCTCAGCCTAGGACTTGAGCTGTATGACTTGATGTTGAGACTTGTGGACAGTTTAAGCCACATGCCTTCTTGGCCACATGGTGGCCTTCAAGAGCGGAAGCCGCATGGTGTCTGGGCCACATGTAACCTAGTCGCAAATAGTGGTCCAGTTGCCTTGAGTTTTGCAACGACGGTGTACCTTGGGCTACTGTGATGTTGGGACTTAACATCCTATTAGGGGTCTTCCGGGCTTTCGTGTATACTTTCTAGGTGGCTTGGTCTTGAATGAGCCTAAGAATTTTCCATGCTTCTACAAGACTCCTTCAAAGTTTTTAATCTTAGCAGTGAGTTTGGAATACTTTGAACAGAATCATGGACCTTTCAAGATCCTTGGGACACTTGGGTTTTAGTGGAGTCTCCGGGCTCCTGGTGATGTCGCTTTGTCTGGTGTCGCTTCATCTAGGTGCACCTCTTTCTTTTGAAACTTGCCTAGCTGGCAAGTTTTTGCTATAAAGTAGTTTTTGGTTTGAAGAGGGAGGCACTTCTTTCTCCATGGTTTGTTCTCCTCTGTTCTGTGTATACTCGTAAACCCTAGATGAGATGGCCCCCAAAGCTTTCTCTTATAGTGCATGTGCGAAGAAGGCCGGAAAGGGTAAGATCCTACTTCTGGGTCCGATAAGGGGGCATTGAAGTATCCTTCTGACGTCTAACCATCGGTAGAGGGTAAGATTGCCCCTTATTTGGTAGGTTTTTTAAAACCCCAAATGTACTGAGTCGTGCCCATCCTTTCCATTTTGTAGTGACCCTTCCTCGAGTATCATCGGGTGAGCTCCTCTTGAGTGCGAGGCAAATGTCGCCTAGGGCAAATTTTGATGATCTAAAGGTCGTCATTCAGGTCCAAATTGATGAAGGTCAGCCCCTAATTTGTCAGAGGATGGTGGATGCCAGAGCTTGCCTTTTCTCTTGGAGCAGTTGAACGCGTGGGAGCTATACTTCGCCAGGAAAGAGGGGTTTATGAAACCATTGTTTTTATTCGGCGATACGCTTCTTTGCTCGACGTCGAAAGTATTTAAGGTGGAAGAGGATTGGCATTTCTCTTCCGACGGAACACGCATGCACCTGTCCTTGATAGAGCGTCATCTGCCGTTGTCTGCTTTCGCATTGGTAGTAAGTTCTGAGAGAAAGTGTGTGAGGCTGGCCATGGAGCTAGCGGACGTCCAACTTGGCGTCGTTTGGTTCTCTTCGAAGATGAAGCAGGTTTATGTGAGCCTTATGAGTTCTGTTCCCGGTCCGTCCGTGGGCTTGCTGCCTGGTGCCCTTCTGGCCGACCTATCTCCAACCTTTCGTCTGTTGGCCACGGCCACTTTTGTGAACAATTTAGCAGCGGAAGGATCTTACCCTCCTGGACAGCTCTAGGTTTGTTGGATAGGCCCACCATTGACCTGTGTGGGAGGCTCAATCAGGGTAGATTCTGGCAAAGTACGAGGCGGAGTTAAGGGCAATTAGTTTGTTTTTTTGCGATAAGAGCCACTCAGCGGGGGCTAGATATCAATGCTGGTGCCTTCATTGTACTTGTGTAGTTGTACAATTATTGTATCGACATATTTTTCATACCAGGTGGAGAAAGAGGAGAGGGATGCCACTGTTGTTTGCTCTGACTTAGAGGAAATTCCTCTTCCTGCTCCTTTTGACTATGGGCTACAGAGGTCTTCGGACCCGCCAGCTTTGTTTTCTCCGAAGATTGACGCGGAACTAGCTGCGGATGAGGCCATGGTTGATGTGGTGCCAACCAGAGGGGAAGTATTGGGGTCAGCCCCCGTAGGAGCCAATATGAAAGTCGGTGATCTGGCCATCGATCAGACGATTAATGACGTGGCCATTGGAGCAAGGGCCAAGGGAATTGTCGCAGGACCAGTCTCGATAGTTCAGGTGGTTGGAGAGACAACTGTGCCTCCCGGACCATCGAGTGTCCCATCCATGGATCCTCCTATGTCTGCTCTGGTATAGGGGAAGAGTTCGGCTGCTGCCTTCGTCTCCAGGCCTTGGGCTGTGGCTTTCCTGTGACTTCGATGAGCCTAGCTGATGATGATTTTTATTTTGACACTCTCTTAGGAACCATTCGTCATATTTTATCACATGGTTTAAAAGGCGCCCTGCTGTACAATCACTCGCTTAAATGTGCCTGCCCTGTAGTTGAGGGTGCACTAGTGACTCTGCGCCTTTATCCGGCGTGCAGGGCGAAGGCGAATGCAATAGACAACCTAATGGATGAGGTGGACGCCATTGCCTTAGAGTTGTAAAACCTTGAGAGCAGTATCCCGACTCTGGTTACTAAGGAGTTGGAGAAGATTGACTCTGTTGTTTCCCAGTACGAGCAGCGACGTCAAGACTTGCAGGATCGCCTTGCAGAGATTGAGGCCGAGCTTAGCCAGGTGACTGGCGCTGACGAGGTTCGAGCCCGTCATCATGCGACCACAGAATTAGAGTGCCATGCCCTTCGAGAGTAGATTCACAAGTTGGAAGCGAAGCTAGCTCTGGCTGAAAGTAATCTGGTAGAGTATGAGACCCAAAGGGAAGTTTTCTGCCAGCGTTCTGAGGATTTAGCCAAGGTGAGGAACAGCATTGGCATTCGTCAGGCCGAGCTAGCTCTCGCACGTCAGACTCTGCCCATTTTTGATGATAAAGCTGCCCAGCGTCAAGAGGCTGAGCGCAGGGCTCAGGCATTTGTAGATGCCTAGAAGGCCCATTTGAAGGGTCTACTGGGGGAGCTTCGGAATCGGTCCTCCCAATTTTGATTTTCTTTTCTCTTTGTGTGAGAGAATCTCTTTTGTAATAACAAATATATTTCAATCACATATGAAATTTCCTTTGCTCCCCTTTCTCTGATCATATTCATGTTTGTGAAATCTGTACAAGGATAGGAATTCCCATAAGGGAACGACTTTATTGGGGACAGGGTATTTACTTAGAGGTAATATGGACGTGGCAAACACCGAATCTTTATGGAGAAACTTTTCTTACTCAGAGGTGATATGGACATGGTAAGAATAGAATCTACAAGGGTATAAAAAGACTCTGAGGTAATATGGACGTGAAGGGTTCTATAAATGACAATTGTGGAGGATTATCATAGAAAGGGTGATTTACTTAGAGGTAATATGGACATGGCAAGCATCATTCTACTAGAATAACAGTTTAGAGGTAATATGGACGTGGCTGTATTCTAGGGAGTTATGACAACTTTGGGGTTAACATAACGGGTGTGACTACTCAGAGGTAATATGGACACGGTAGACACGGTTATAGAAGGACACTTCAGAGGTGATATAGACGTGAAATATTTTCTATGTGGTCATAATGACACAGAGTCTTCACGGGAGTTGCAACTACTCAGAGGTGATATGGACATGGTAGATGCACAGTAGGGTATAAGAAAGCGATCCAGATGTAATATGGACGTGGAGGGCTTTAGTGTATGAGGGTTGAACAAGTTTTCACCAGGATCTGTGAGCACTCATGAGGGCGCATGAGCTCCTATTGGTGTTGCTGATGAAGATGGGTTTAGGGAAGGTTTTATTCCCTAAGTCGATTTGGACGACCTCGTCCTCGGTGGGAGGCTTTCGCTGTTCGAAACGCTATTCCCACTGAAAGCCAAGGTGTTGAGCTCAGGGTTCTTCTTGGAAGAAATTGAGTGCCTGGTCTTCTTCCTCTGCAGGATCGTTTGTGGAAACCATGTTGACGGATAGTACCTTCTGGAGGTCCTGGCCTATACTGGTATCAGAATCCCAGGTTGAAGAGTCAGAAGAATACGAGTGTAGTGGAGCCTCCAGTTCTGAACTCTCTAAAGTGGTCATGGAAGTAATATACCCTAACCCCCGGGGAGTACGTTGGTAGTAGTTCTGAGGCTTCTCCTTTGGAGTATGAACTTGTAAGGGAAGCCACCGACCTTTTTCGTAGTTCAGCCCTTTGTTGCTGTTCAGGTCATATCCCATCTTCTGGATGAGATATTTGGCTTGAGTAGCATAGCGGTAGAGCTGCATCTTGCCGTCGTCGGGTTTCGGTTCTCCGTCGGGTTTCGGTTCTCCTAGGGCTGGCCACTGCGGATGTTCCAGTTGACCGAAGACGATATGTTGCTTCTCCGGATTCCTTGACGGGACTAGAAAGTAGGAGATTTTAGAGAAGACAACTCGGTTTACAAGGTAGGTGGTTGTCACTTGCGTTTGTAGAGTACATAGAGCGTTGTCTAAGAAGTACTTAGTGTTCCAATACGCACATGAGTACTTCGAAGACAACTTTCTATTAATAAAATGCAAAATTTTATCCCGAGGGATTACATCATCTAAAGACTGTGCCTCGATATTGGCACAAATGTCATCTTGTAATTCCTCGTGGGCAAGAGCTGCTGCAAAAGGAGGTGGAGGAGATTTTTGCTTCATCTTGATCACCGATAGAGGCGCAGCCAGAGTATCATGCAGCTTTGAAGTGGGTGTCGGGGCCTTTTGGGAGAGCTTTATTTGCAGGGGCTCCTGGCTTGATGTTGTCGGAGGCGGCCGTGCTAGAGCCTTGCCCCGGAGTTTGATGACCAGTAGGCTGGAGTCTTAGGTGGCTTCCCTTTCAGTCGAACCCTTATAGGGCCTTCTGTGACGGCTACAGCTTCTGTTTCGTCGTCAGCATCGTTGGACTCGTCGTCCCAGGGGAGTGGTTTTTACAGATCGTCATCCATACAGTATGCTTTGAGACCTCAGAACGGGTCGATATCAGTAAACTCCGTCTTGACGGTCGCGTCACTGGCCACGTACTTCAAGCACTGGTGAAAGGTGGTGGGGACGATCATGTACTCATGGATCCATGGCCGTTCAAGCAACATGTTATAGTTTATGTTCGCATCGATGACATAACAAGTAACCTCAGTATGAAGATCACCTATCTGGCACTTCAATTGGATCTTGCCTAGAGGCTCACTCTTCCCCGCGTTGAAGCCGCTGATGGTGGTGTTCGATGCCATAAAATGGTACATCGGGACCCTAGAGTTTGAAGCAGATTTCGAGGGATGATGCTGAGTGATGAGCCCGGGTCGATGTGAATGCGATCAACCTTGATGGCACCCACGTATCCTGTGTAGTACAGGGGTCCGTTGTACCGATTGTTCTTTAGCAGCATATCGTGCTGCGTAAAGGTGATATTAGGAATCACCTTGACCACGCTATGGCAATGTGGACATGTCGCATAGTCTTCCTTAGGATGCTTCACCTGTGCGAGGTAAGCCTCTGCATTATGCAATGCCTCGCTGAGGACGTCCCGAGTTGCTTTGGAGAGCCGGAGAAGTTCGGAGAGTGATAATCGAGCCGACGTATTGGCCAGCTACGATAGTATATCAAAGTTGTAGGGATTGATCGGACCTACTGCCGAGTCCTTTCATAGAGACTTATCGAAGTGGACCTCCTTCTGTTTCTGCTTATCTGCGGCAGGAGGTTGAGAAGGTCCGGCTTGTGCTATATCGGGAGTAGAATGGGTTGCCGGTGGGGGCATATCTTCTTCAGGAGCCTGGTTTTCCTCTCGCTGGAGAGCTGAACGAGTGGTCACCCTGGTGTCTTCTGCCGAGGAGGAGACCATGCGACATGTCCTGACCTTCCTCCCTTTAGAAAGGCGCACTGCTGGCGCAATCATGTCAGGAGTGAGATCTGGATGAACCCACATCACTTTATCTTACGGTGTTGTGAAGGGGATGAGGCCATGATCATTATTCCTGGCGGGCGGAAGGTTGACGACTTCCATCATTGCCTTTGGGATAGGGATGACGCCATCTTGAGTCTCAACTATTGAGAAGCTCCCGAACTGTAGCGTGACCATGTTGGCTGTCACAGTCTTTTCCTCGTAATTGCGGAAGATGACTTTGGCGTCGATAAGACATTGAATCTGTCTTTTCAACACGTGGCAGTCGCGTGTTGAGTGGTGGATGTACTGGTGGTAATGGCAGTACTTAGGATTATCCACCTTTTCTACTTCATCAGGATGCTTGGGAGGTAGAAGCTGCAGTCTTCCACCCTTGGTTAGCATCTCAAATATTTTGAGTATGTCTTCATCACTGAAGGAGTAGGTTTCCTTCGATTTCTGTGCTTTGGCTGGCTTGGAGCTCACAAGCGCTGGACCCTTTGTAATATTGACAGCCATAGCTTGCTTGCCTTTACCGTCTCTTACTCGCTTCCCTTTATCTTTAATAGAGGGGAAGTTTAGACCCAGGAGTTTTTGCATCTTGTGCCTTCTTCTGAGCTATGTCTGTTTCAGTAATGTAGGGCGTCCACTCGGTACAGGGAGTACTATGCCAAAGTTTGATGGAAGGGAGCATATTCTTGCGGCATGAATCCATGAGCATGGGCTCAGACATGCCTGGAGTTAGCCTTAGGGCAGCCTGGCGGAAGCATTCAATGTACGCTCGTACAGGCTCCTTTTCTCTCTGAACGATGTCCATGAGAGTAGACATCATCATGTCCAGCCATCTTTTGTAGAACCGTTCCAGAAACATGTCCTTCAGGTCTTCAAACAATTTAATACAGTTGACAGGCAAACTGAGAACCATTTATAGGCCACCCCCTGTAGAGCTCCAACGAAGATGCTGGTGAGAAGGGTGTCATCCTTTGGTAGGTGTCCTGTTATTGAGGAAAGGTACCTCAAGTAACGTCTGGGCGACTCCTTAGTATCATAAGAGGTGATGGTCTGTGGTTTATATTTGGAAGGATAAACCATATTGTCCCACTCAGCAAGATAAGGCTACCAGATGCCCATCTTTCGGAGTATGGATCACTTTTATTGGCATCATGGCGAGAGTATAACTCCTTGAGTTCTTGTTGTATTTTGTTGGATACCACCAGATTGATGGTCGACGGAGTGACCGACGACTGTGCGACTTGGTTTATGATGGGCAGGGTACTAGACCCATCACGAACCATCGAAGCCGCAGGTACGGATGCAGTGGGAACCAATCTGTCCTTGATCTCCAGAATAACGGAGGTTAAAGTCTGCATGGATATGTTCAACGCATTAAGACTTCCTTTGAGAGCCTCAATATGTTTCTGCTGATCAGCACTTCCGCTTAATTCTTCGTTGTCATCTGCCGCCATATGCACAGATGCTATGTGCGTGTAAGTAGAAGGGGTGGTAGATCTTTTGCTTTCTGGTTTGGAGTACTGGTGCTCATCATCTTGTAGGAATACTGTCAAGTGGAAATCGTCCTCTGACCCGGCATTGTTCCTACCCCCGGTCTTCTGACTGCTTGCGCCCGCAGAAGTGTCGGTGTCATACGTCTCTTCGTCATGCTGAAACGAAGGGTTGTTATCACATGGTTTAAAAGGCAGGTGCAGCGGTCGATGAACTGTCTTCTTGCGATGATGATCCGTCCTTGGAGCGCGTGTGTTGGAACATGACTTCCTTGGGCACGGGCTTCTTGCGACCCCTAGTCCGATTTTTGGACTTGACAACCGAGGAGAGGGATTTCTTGGATAGTTTCTTCTGGGACGGCGAGTCCTAAGCAATATTGCATGAAGAAATACGGAGCTCTTCTTCTTCCTCATAAGTTCTCGATCGCAGCCTTTGAAAGACGGACCTCCTCTTTGGTAGTGATGGATCTGCTTGACAACAGTAGCAGTTGATGGAAATCTGAGTACAGTTAGGCCTTGATTTAGACACCAACTACGTCTCAGATTCTTCTCTCGTCCTACGCTCATAGGGAGCAGGCAAAGTCTTCATGCCTCTACTTCCTTCGTGTACACAGGAGTGCTGTGTGCAGCCAAAGAGATATGGAGAAGGCATTCTTCCTTCGAGTTTCTGTAGGTGAGGTCCGAGTATACCTCGATCAGAGAGTCGCTGATGACGTACCCCCGGCCTTGAGTAGTGCGAGTTGCTGCTCAAGGGATGATGAGGTTACGTCGAATGAGGCTTCGAAGAATCTAGGATGGTCTTGTATAGCTTTCCATCGGCTGCACACGTTACTGTCAATGCGGGCCTCCGGTCCACCATCAGCGTAGCACTTTGATCGCATAGGGTGAGTGCTACCTTGGATCTCCTCCTACCACGATTAGATGATGCGTAGTATTCGGAATCCAACATGGTCATACCTGATGGACCGGTTATTCTGTCGAAGACAGAAGTTCTCACCGGTACAACATCCTCCACGAGCGGGCGAGTCGTCATCAGCTCCTTTCGGTGTTGTGCCTTTGTCACGCTTGCCATAGGATAGCTGTGATCTTCTCAGTGTTTCCCGAGCATGGGATCTGAGAGAGATGGCCTGGCATCAGCGACCGAAGGGATCTTCGGGCTTCATCGATGCGAGGGGTATAAGACGTAGTCCCCTCCGTCGTGCTGCTCATCGCAGCCACCTTAGGCACCCAGGTCCGCGAGTCTTCTTCGATTTTATGAACCACTTCGAAGGGCTCGACTTCTCTTCAGAAAGGAGATCTTCAAAAGCTTACTGGTCGAAGCGTACGGCCAACATCTTCTGAGAGGATCCCAGCAAGTCATCATCGGATTGTGTCACCACCTTCTCGTTGGAGGAGAAGGTGTAGGAACAAAATCGTAAAGCAGAGTACTCTAGGGGGTGAATAGAGTAGGCACCAGAATATTGCTAATTAAAAACTTGTTTGCAGTTAGCTCACCGAAATAATAATAATCACAAAGTAATAACTGTAAATAAGAGAGATCAGAAGGCAAACACAAACACAGAGATTTATACTGGTTTCCCTTTTATGAAGATTAGTCCAGTCGGAAGAACTCTAGCTTTCAGTTGAATCCACTATTGGACAATCCCGTAAGTTTTCATACGAAGTCCTTGCAACTTCTACAGATGCGAGCTTTGATACGAAGAACTCGACCAACTTCAGTTTTGAAGAGTCTTTCTTCAATCAAGCCTCTGATTACAATTTCTCTAAAATCTTCTGGACCGTACCGTACCGACAAATTGACTAGAGAATTGTAACTGGCTTGGGATTTGAAAATAAAAGCTTTTAGAAAACTCTTTGGAAGAAACGTAAGCTTTAGAAGAGAAGAGATAAAAGTGAATGAGTGATTTGAAATGATCAGAATTCCTCTCTATTTATAGTTTTTCCAAAGACAGAACTCTGGCAGAATTCGGGCAGAATTCAGACAGAATTCTATGTAACAAACCGCAACAGAAGGGAGACCAAGTTCAAAAACCAACGTTCATATAACGTTCACCTTGGCTGAACTCTGGCCGAGTTTTGTCAGGGTTGGTCAGTTTTATTTTAAAAATTATTTTTTTGGACTTTTTGAAATCCTTCAGAAGCTTTTGTAAATAAGAGATGTTTTTTCAAAACATAGGTCAATTTTGAAAACGATTTTGGTATGTTTTTCAAAACATAGGACAAATTTGAAAACGATTTTGGATAGACTATTTGCCAGTACGACTCGGTGTACAATGTATTCCTAGACTCAATAAATGTAAAAATTATATAGCATAAGGAGATACAGTCTCGAGTGGCAAACACAGCTTCAGTAGATATCTAATCTTGATCAGTGTCCAAAACGTCTTGATCAATTGTTCCGTATATCGAGACAGAGTTTGATCAATTATTAAAATAAGGTTTGACCATGACCAATGGGCCAACAATCTCCCCTATTTTGATAATTGACAAACCTTGACCGATATAACATCTTTTGGTCTTTATCAAATCAAAATTGTACCGATATAATGTACCAAAAAATAGTTCCTGTAGATTGCCCATAACCTGTATTCATAAAGATGTTAGATCTAATTTCTCCCCCGTTGTCACTTAGCAAAATAATTGCAAAAGAGAAAGCTTCCCCGCAATATATGCATAAGTAACAATCAGTGAAGAAACACAAAAATATGGATATATAAAAACATTTATCACATGCATGGTATAAATGTCACAGACAGGAAAGAAAATGTGATAAGCATAGAATATTTCACAGGCAGTGTAAATAGAAGCATAAATAAAAGATAATGCTATAAGAAATGCTAAACTGAATAAAATGCTAAACTGAAGCATATAATCATGTCCATCAGACAAAAAAGTTACAAATCATAACCACATAACTAATAAGAGTACTGATACTAGCTTGGAATGTCGAAGCATTTCCAAGTAAACAAAGACAAAATCATCAGCCTAAAAAATATGACAAATCATATATCATCCTCATCGTCATCGTCATCATCTGCAGTGCCAGCATGTCCACCATGTTCGGATGGACCAGCTCCAGAAGTGCCAGCTCCAAAGGTGTGTGGAGTAGCACCAGAAGTACGATACCAATCGTAAGCGTTCCCTGGTTGGAACAGAGAGTGGATCGCCTCATCATCAATGCTATAACCAGATACATAAGGGTTTCTAGGAAGAGAGCTAGCAGAGTGACCCGTCTGAACAAATCTGAGATCGGCAAAAGAGTTGGCAATAACTTGGAACCGAGTCACATCACGGAACTCATGTTCCCTGGAAGTGTCAACACAGAAAGTCTGCAGATCCGAGAGGTGCTGATGAATACCCTCAAAAGTCATAGGGTAAGTCTGAGGAGGAACAGGTGCTGTAGGAGCAGGTATAGGAGGTGGAGGAGCAGTGGCAATGCTACGATGAGAAAGCTTGAGAAACTTGGGCTCAGGGTCCAGAGCGCAAGTGGATAAGTCAATGTCAAAATGCTGAAAGATGCGTGGGATAAGTATCGCATAAGAGAGATTGCGTTCTCTTCCGCGACATCTACCCATCATCTGGATGATAGTCTTAGAGGCGAAAAAGGAATCCCCTTAAGAATGTGATATAGTACAGAAAGTTCTAGTGCAGTGACATCATCTTTCGAAGTGGATTTCGAAAGAATAGTGGAATAGATGATGCGATATAACTCGTAGTTAAACAAGTTCAAGTTATTGGCCTTGAACTTTCCAGGACGAGCATATGCGGGCGCACAAAGCTCATTCTTGAAACTAATAAGAGTCATGCCCTCGGGAAAATCAAAGTCGGTAATGTCATCGAGCCGGGGCACCTTCGTTTGGAATACCAAGGATTTCCGCTAGCAATACATCATCGAACTCGATATCGATCCCGCCAACAAGAGTTCTTGCGATAAAAGTGTCTAATACGAAGTTACAATAGAACATTCTAAAGGCATTAGTAGCTATAGGGATTTGTAGGGTAGCAAGATGGTGTAACCCTAATGCCTCAAAGAAGGGACGGTGATCAGGAAATACAGTCCATTTAATTGGAGCACCGGTACATATAGTACGCATAGCAAAGTCGACATACCAAAGCAATGCTTGGTCATGAGTTTTGAAGTAAAACTCATCCGATGCGCCGTCACCCGATTAGACCGGAGAAAAGAGGGAATCCGTGTTCGGATCGGAAGACGATGCCTTTACACTGACATTAGTCTTCTTTTTCTATAGTAACCCCCTGATAGCAAGTGGAAGTTTTTGCTGAAAAAATATATGGTGGTCATGACACTTCAAACCATGAATTTTCTTCTCACCAATATTGACACATCTTGATATATTTGACGAGAAACCATCAGGAACTCTTATGGTTGACAAAAAGTTGCAAAATTTAATCTTTGCATTTGGCAGTAAGACATAGCAAGCTGCAGGCAGTATTACCTTATTACCTTGAACAAGAGGATGAAGAGTTTCTCTAATACCCATGTCCACTAAATCATAACGGCTCTTAATTGTGTCTTTTGTCTTTCCTGCCACATTTATTATAGTTCCAAGCACATTATCTAAAACATTACATTCAATATGCATAACGTCAAGATTATGACATAATTTAACAGTTTTCCAATAAGGAAGTTGAAAGAAAATGCTCTTCTTTCTCCAAGTTGAAAGAAAATGCTCTTCCTTCAAAGAAGCATAATTGATTTAATACTCCATCTCCTGTCAAAATTTGAGGTGCAAGTCGAACTTCAATTTTTTTATTGAATGATCGCCTATTACGTCTCCAAGGATGATTACTTGGCAAGAAACGACGGTGGCCCATGTAACAAAGCTTGCTCCTGATTGAAAGAGAGCTGGTGTCTTTATGACAATACGGACAAGCTAGTTTCTTTTAGTCACCCATCCAGATAAGTTACCATATGTTGAAAAATTATTAATGGTCCACAATATAGCAGCATGTAATTGAAAATTCTGATGTGCATATGCATCATATGTATGAACGCCAACCTCCCAAAGCTCAACTAACTCTTTGATCAAAGGTTGTAAGTAGACATCTAAGTCATTTCCAGGATATGTACATCACAAAATGAGAAGTGACATCATGAAGTAAGGTTGCTTCATGCATGACCAAGGTGGTAAGTTATATGGAACTAGTAAGACTGGCCAAATTCTATATGAAGTGCTCATGTTCCCGTAAGGGTTGAACCCATCACTTGCTAAACCAAGTCGTACATTCCTTGGATCTTCAGAAAAAGACTTGTGTTGCTCATTAAATGATTTCCAAGCAATAGAATCTATGGGATGTCTTAATATCCCATCATCAACTCTACCCTGATAATGCCATCTCATGTCCTTTGTAGTATTTTTCGACATAAACAACTTCTGCAATCTCCCTTTAAGTGGAAAATAACGCAAAATTTTATGAAGAATTTTACGTTTATGGTGAACTACCTTGCATCTAGGTAACCCACAAACTGGACAACAATGTGAATCTTTATGTTCTTTCCAATACACTACACAGTCATTCTTACAAGCATCAATTTTTTCATAGTCAAGACATAAATCTCGAATGATGGTGCGCGCCTCATAATAAGAATTCGGAACTAAAGGATTACTAGGTAGAATCTCCTTGCAGAAGTCTCACATAGCGTCTGCTGCATTGTTTGTCAAATTGTGAAGAGTCTTCAAGTTTAAGAATTTTACAATAAAAGACAATTTAGAGACTTTAGAGTTCGGATAAAGTTCCATAGTAGCATCTTTCAGTAGCTTGTAAAATTTACTAGCCTCATCATTCGGGGTTTCACCAAACATTTCTTCATGCATTTTAGAAGAATTCACATTCTCAAAGTCATGAACATCATGAACTAGCCCAATTAAGTCATCAACATCATCCATTTGGGCGTCATCGTTCAAATGCTCATCACAATTAACATTGGAAGTTTCTGTTGAGTCCCTTAATTTTTCTCCATGAAAAATCCATTTTGTGTAACCCTTATGAAATCCATTTTTTAACAAGTACAACCTAATTTCAGCTGTAGTTTTGAATACGGTGTTCCTACATTTGTTACAAGGACACCTAATTCTTCCATTAACTCCTTCCTGACTAGATGCTAATCCAATAAATGAAGCAATCCCTTCTCTATATTCATTACTCACTCTGTTATCACTTTTTATCCACTCTATGTTCATCATCGTTCCTCTGTATTTTCATAGTAAGTAAAAAAAAAAAACAAACATAAGTAAGTCACAAACTTCAAGAAAAGAAACGACAAAAGTTGTATGAATCTAAGCCTGTATTGGAGTTGATTACAAGAGTAAAAGGTCATGCCAATAGTTATTTCTTAAATATTTGTATAATTTTGCCATCAAGTCCAAAAAGATGAAATACATAATACATGACTAATTCAACTATGGGTTACAACTTTAAAAAGTATATAATATTTACTTCGAGTATATAGTATTTACTTCTTTTGGGTATATCAGATTGGTTCCATCACCATCTACATGAAAATGATTGGTGTTTCTTATAGGATGGAATAACACTAATATGGGATGGAATAAACACTAATATCAGATACACTACGAATGCCAAGTAAATGAGACACAATTGACTATACTAGAGCTAATCAGTGTAAACACGAATTGATGATCATAAGACAATATGGTCTAAAGATGAATGTGGTACTATGGATTCTTGCAAGGAGCAACCATAAACAGGGACAAAACCAGAAACTATGATCAAAGGGTTGAGCTACACGGTTGCAGAGAACATTATGGTATCGAAAATTATGGTCTCTAAATGGAATTTATAATAAATGAAACAAGAAACTCGCCAGAAAAAGGATGGAGTTCTTGTGCCATCCATGCCTGGAAACTTTAGCTAACTAGTTAGGATAGTCTGCAAATTTCACCTTGTTACCCAAACTTGAATCAGATTCGGTTCAAGACCTGATCATGTATTAGTAGGTTAATACACCTCTAAAGAAGTTTGGGTAATATATATCCGAACCAAACACCTGCCATAATAAATCAAATTGTTTTAGGTTTTGGATATACTTATCACATCAAATTGATCGATGAACACGGAAGAATAATAATTGACTGCCTGGTGGTGATGCTGCAAACATAGTTATAATGGATGATTATTATTAGCCTGGTATATTAATTATACTTACATTGGTAAATTTGTTGCCCAAAGCTGAATCAAGTCCTGGTTTAACCCTGATTATTTATTAGGCTCACTATTTATCTCCTCAGGTTTTGGTAACATCTCAACCCACGATATGGAGTATTCCAAAACAACTAAAACTAAGAGAACTCTTACCCGACCCATAAAAAATGTTTTAAGAAATAAACTAAAGCTTGAAGCATTATTTTGGATAAAACATTTTGGAATCAAGGAATTAGCAAAGCTTTACTTTCTTTGGATCTTGGTTATGTTGATGCATCGATATTTCAATAATATGTTAGTCACATTCTTCTAGTATAGCTGAAAACCACATACTTTTTTTTTACATATTTTTCATAATTAATAATTTTCTCAAGAACGTTGTATACTAGTATCAAGAAGTTCAAACTTCTGTTATGAGAATTTTAACTCTTCTGTTATGTATGGGCATCTTTTTCTTGGTAGGCATTGGTGGGCTTGGTAGAGGAGGTAGCCAATTCGAATACAAAACTTAGTTCATGGAAGATCAATGGAAAATATATTCAATCCCATATTCTCTCCCGATTACAAGGTTTAGTTAGCATGCCATGCACATAAAATAAATTTGGTTTCTTTTGTTTCATATACCTCCATTCACTTGATGGTGTGAATTTGGATAATTAGTTTGCTGGAAAAAAGAAGCAAGAACACTATATATATAAAGCTTGTATGTTCATTTGGTGGTCTAAATTAATTTTGTTGTGTACATTAAGAAAAAAAACAAGTAATAGAGAGTTAAAGATGTCCTAAGGCATACATTTATGTTCAAGGGTAAGGGTATTTCATGAGGCATAGATAAGGTTGAAGAGGTTAATACTTTCTCCATGAATAGATAGGAGAATGTGCAGTTAGGAGAGAAAGTCATAATGTATTATCTGAATATATTCAAGCTGAATGTCAATTTCTATTTTCAGTTATTTGATTAGCTTTACCATAGCTGAATAAAACTAGAAAATATGGTTAACAAGAAAGTAAAAAATATACTAAAAGTTTCCCTATCAAATTGGCTTCTATGTATGCAGCCCATTTATATCTGTGAAAATGGATTTTTTTTATTTTCTTCCTTTTCTGGTTTTCTATAATGTATGATATTATTTAATTGTGATTACTCTGATCCCATCTTTGGTGTGTTTCCTTCTTTTTGTAACCTTTTTTTTTCCATGTAGATACCCACAACTAATAATGGAGCAGATGAAGGATGTTGATGGTCTGAGATTTTAGGAAGTTACCTTGTATTGGGTTGGCATGGCAGAGGTAAACATTTATAATTCGTGTATCTATTTATTCTGGACTATTTGTACTGGAATAAAAGAGGGAATTAGCATCTTATCCATTCAATGCTTATCCTTTGCTAATTCGTCATCTTCAAATTAAAGATAAATATTTCCTGATATTTCTGGAACTAGATAATTTCTCAATTCCTTATTTCTGGAGCTAAAATTGAGGGTTTGAAATCAGTCTTTATATATTTTACAAAAAAATTCAAAGTAAACAATTTTGTCGTGTTGTAAACAATTTTATCGTGTTGTACAATTCAACATATACAACACAAAGAGACATGCAAATATATATAAGTAGAACTTGTTAATTCCAACATAAAATAACTGAAAGTTTTTCAATTAGTAAATTTTAGACACACGCACATTAGGAATTCTACGATGATGGCAATGGCTATATGTCCTCCTCCTCGAGCGGCTTTCGGCTTCGTTTGGGGAAAGATTGCTGCAACCGTAGGAAAGACAATAGAGAAGGTCGTTCCAGAGAGTAGAATAATTTTAGGGTTCAATATCATTCAAGGATAGAATTTTTTTTATAGAAGTGAGGGAGAACCCATACCTCTTCTTCAATTGATTATTTTAGGGGGAAAGCGATTTTGAGAGGTGCCCTTCAATGAAAAAAAAAAGGGGGATATGCAGCAGGAATGGGGTGAGGGACATTTGGCATGAAAAAAAAATTTGGAGAAAAAGGGGGGAGGGAATTGCCGGGAATTGCTAGGGTTCTAAATATTTTGTGGAGAAGAGGAGCGTGGGAAAGGGGGTACTCGTAGCAGATTATATTTATGGGCATTTAAGTATCCATATGTAGGATAGTATATTAAGTACAAATCCAGTTAGGACTTTAAGTTACTATTTAAGTATGTACAGCCGGATTGTATTTTAAATTGTATAGGATAGTATAATATGGGAGCAGATTGTATTCTAAATTGTAACATGTTTTTTATAGGCCAAAAAATATTACAGCCAGATTAGGATTATGATATTTCACATGAATATTTTTGGTATGGTCAAATCCGGTTACAATTTAAATATTAATGTCAAAATAGGATTAAAATAAAAAAAAATATTTAACTTTTTTTAAGATTACTCTAAGTTATCAAATCTGCATGTAGTTAACATATCACAGTTTATAAAAAATAGACCCGGTGCAACCCTCCGTTGAACTTCTAGATAATAGCCAAGTCTAGATAATAGCATCCAGAAACACCAAAGTCTAGATAATAACTAAGTCTAGATAATAACAATAAAGTAATCCAGAAACATCCAAGTCTAGATAATGACCGTCTAGAAAATAATAAGAAACATCCAGAGTTGTACAAAACATCCAAGTCTAATCCAGAAATAAGTCTACCGGAGATAAATACGGTCAAAAATTATATTATATATAACTTTACCCTCTACGCTGGAGCAGATAGAACTCCCACAGCCACCGCACATAAGAAGGCTCCACGCCCTCAAGATCATCTATAGGAGCTGGATGACTGGAACTCCCGGTGCCACTGCCTTCTGGTGCCACTTCCTCCTTCACAGCGATCTCAGCTTTAGGAATCACTTCCTCCTTAATAGTAGGAGGTAGCACTTCTTCCTTAACCTTGATCTCTACTTTAGGTATCACCTCCTCAGCAACAGGAGGCAGCACTTCATCCTCAGCAGCATGAGGTACCACTTCTGAATCAGCAACCATCTGTGCCTCTCTCAAGCGACGTACTTGGGTCATGGGTGCCATTTGGTAAGATTGATGGAAACATAGAGATTAATTAGGGGTTAAACAAAATGATAGTACATTTCACAAGTCTAAATAGTTGTTGCATGGAGATTAATTAGTGGTTAAACATATTTCATATTTTATTTTATTTTCAATCATCTTCTAAAAATTTATCTTCTCCGTTCTCTGCGTCCTCATCTTCCTCTTCTTTCTCATATTCGCTTTTATCTAGTTCATTTTCCTCTTCGAATACTTCTACCTCTTCTACACAATTAGACGTGTAATGTGGAACTTCCGTTGTGTCCATGTCAACTGTATTTGTTATGAGAGGTAGCTCGTCCTCCAGATAAGCTATTTCGTCAACATCGTAGGTATTTCTGGCTTTAGTCTTTCATACTGCCCACCTGTCCAACCTAGTTGTTCCCCGTCTAGGATAAGTAGTAAAGTAAACGAGTTGAGCCTGACTTGTTAGGACAAATGGTTCGTATCCTTGATATCGACGTCGGTAGTTAATATCCACAAGCTCATGTTTGTCAATTTTGCAACCTTGATCTTGGATCGGATCGAACGAATCACACTTGAACAACACAATCTTAGCCGACTCAATGCCGTAGTTATATGTCAACTCCACAATCTCCCGTGAGATGCCATAAAAATAATTGCCTGGATCGACATCTTTGTAGTTTGTAGATCTGATACACAAACAACTATTTTTTGTCGAATCAAGATCTAAAAAGTTCTCTCTGATCGGAGCATTTGTTGACTTGAACCTAAACCCATTAACATAATAGCTTGGCCAGATTTTGACAAAATAAATTGGCCCCTTGGCTAGAGTTCTAATAGATTCATTCTCTAGTGTTGCGTCTGGATGATCGACCTAAATACCACAAGATAAGAAATTAAATTCAGCGTTCCATTAATTACAATATAAAGTGCATATACGAAAAGTAATTACCGAGCTCCTTACATATGCACTTAACCATGAAGGGAAATGACGCCTCATTTCCAGTTCTAGTTCTTCATATGTTACTTACTGTCTACTTGACCTCACCTCATCATTAAATGTGTTGAAAACAATAACACATCGGCCAATTAGTGTAATAATAATATTGGATACTATTACATGCATAGATGATGTAAACGTTGACGTATTATTTACTTACCCCTTGAGCTTCTGCACTTCATCCTCATCGCAGTTGAGTAATATATATAATTGAGTAGCCCTTAGTTCCTCGTCATTCATATATCTTTTCTTTATTTTTCCCGAAGGCTTTTCGAAAGCATTGAAGACTTTCAGTATTGCATCATCAGATTCAAGATATCCATCACCGTTTCTCAAAGCTCTTATTCTATTAGTAGCAACATGTGGCTTGAAATACATCGAGCAGAAGTTTGTAATCTCCTCGAGAAAATAGGCTTCACAAATAGAACACTCGACTCGAGCCTTCTTTTTTACCTTTCTCTTTAGGTGGTTCAAATGCCGCTCAAACGGGTGCATCCACCGACAACCGATGGGCCCACCAATACATGCCTCATAGGAAAGATGAATTGGCAAATTCTCTATGGAGTCGAAGAACCCAGGAGGGAACACACTCTCAAGCTTGTGCAGTATTACTGCAATGTCCTTCTCTTGCTTTTCTAGACGATCGACAAGCAACTTAGTTTAACAAAGATTTTTGAAGAATATGCTCTGTTCTATCAACGAATCCTAAATGACCGACAGTAATAATTCCTGAAATGCGATCGAAATTAACCTCTCCATAAATACGTAAAAGTTGTGGCTCTTCATACCCGTCAGTTTGTTCTCCTTCATGTCGACGCATGTTCTTAAATTCGATATGTACCTGTCAGGAAATTTTAGGCCCTGAATCTACCTACAAAGACTTTCTTTATCCTTTCTGTCCAGTAAGAAAATTGCCTTAGGCTGCTTTCTTCCCATTGCCTTTCTTTATCAAATACAACGCAGGAAGTCTTCATATATCTTCCAAGTCCAACCTGGCCTTATGATTGTCTTTCATCTTTTTCTTTATGTCCATCACAGTATTAATTATGTTGTCAAACACATTCTTCTCGATATGCATGACATCAAGGTTATGACTGATCAGATTGGTGCTCCAATATGGCAGGTCCCAGAATATACTTATTTTCGTCCAATTATGAGTGCGACCAAATTTATTACACTTGTATCCCTTTTTAGGCTCTTCGATAGCACTAGAAAAATCTTTGATCTCCTCCCATATTGTGTCTCCGATCCACCTGGGCGGTGGATTAGCCTTCTCCATAACATCACAAAAAGTATTCATGTTCCTTCGAAACGGATGATCCTTCGGTAGAAACTGTCGATGACAATCGAAGAAGCACAATTTTCCTCCGTGTTTCAAACGGAAAGCCTTCGTATGGTCCATACAATACGGACATGAGAGACGACTATAAGCGCTTCATCCCGATAACATTCCTTAGGCCGAAAATTCGTTGATGGTCCACATCAGTGTGGCCCTCATCTGAAAGTTCTGCTTTCTGGAAAAATTATACGTGTTGGCGCCTACTTCCCACAGCTGATTCAACTCATTTATCAACGGTTGTAAGTACACATCGATATTCCTCTTCGGATTGTTCGGACCCGGAATAATAACGGTTAGAAACATGTAAGGAGTCTTCATACACATCTACGGCGGTAGGTTGTACAGAGTGACAATCACTGGCCAACACGAATATTGGGAACCCGAAAGTCCGAACAGGGTAAAACCGTCAGAGGATAGCCCCAATCTTATATTACGCGGATCAGAAGAAAAATTTGGATACTCTCGATCAAAGTGCTTCCATGTTTCTCCATCGGATAGATGATCCAAAACTCCATCGATCTATTCCTGCCTGTGCCAACTCATGTTCTCGGCAGTCTCCTTCACCATGAATAATCTCTGCAACCGCAACGTCGAAGGCAAGTAGTGCATCGAATCGGTCGGCTTCCTTGCACCGGGAGTCCTACTTGAACTTGTTGCCTTGTAGCGATCAACACCACAAAATCTGCACACATCTTCATCCTTGTCGTCCTTGAAGTACAACATGCATCAATCGCGACATGCATCAATTTTATCATATCCCATCCAGAGCGATCTCACCATTCTCTTAGATCGGTAGAATCTGTAGGTAACTTTGCACCCTCTGACAAGATCTCTATAATCAACTCGATGATTCGGTTGTAGCATTCTTAAGACATGTTGAAATCAAACTTAACGCTTATCAGTCTTGTAACCACCTCCAACGATAAATGATCTTCACAGCAAGGATACAAAGGAGTCCGTACATTCTCTAGCAACTCCATGAACTTTGCAGCATCGGTATTCGGTGCATCCTCAGCTACATCATGATTATCTAGATCGAAACTTGGCCCCACAGCGTCGAAAACTATATTCACCCACCCTTCGTCATAATCAATAACGTGATCATGAGTATCCATATACGGCTCCAAATTAGGCTCTGGCTCCGATGCTAAAGGCACAGGTTCTCTGTGTGAGGTCCACTGATAGTAATTCGGCATAAAATCTCTAGAGTACAAATGACATGTCACATCTACTTTTGGATGATATTTCAAGTTGCGACATCTCACACATGGACACTTAATTTTGGTACGGTCCATGTACTAAGGGAACGCCTTGACGAACTGCAGGAACTGCTCTACTTCCAATATAAATTTATCCCGTACACCGCACATGTCATCAGGATGACGATTGTACATCCACGAATGATGCCGCAGATAGTAATTCATATCCACTTGAAGATAATACTGCAAAGATAGCTACACATTATTCGAGTATATTGTCCAAATGGATGCATACATCCATGAGTATTAAATGAGTGTCATCACGGGTTTATTGTCAGCCTTTCTCTTCAATGAAAATTTACTTCTGCAAGCCTTTTGAGGATGTTAGAGTTATACATGATTTCAAAAAAAATACTAGAAAAGGCTAAATATTATAATTTTTCTTTTCTAAGATTTTTCTTTCTTTGTTATTTTTTGATTTTTTACACCTTTCGTTCTTTATCTTTTCTCATATTTTTCTGAAATCTGTAGAACTCTAACAGCCTCAAAAGGCTTACAGTTGTAAATTTACTTACCAGAGAAGGGCTGACATGGACACTTAACTTCGGGTTGACACGGACACTTACCTATGTATCTAAGATACCTAGCTAGCACTTACATACATATCACCTTAACTCTAGGTATTTGTGTACTATGAGGATATCATGTACCATGTTACACAATATCACATTGATACTCTCTTGTATCTTGATACTAGAATACAGTTTTAAATACACATGACACTAACTATACACACTAACTATACACACGTTCATCTTATATACTACTAGGATACTCACTATATCATTCTAGGTACTACGATATACACTTAGGTGTTGTCACGTGTTCTTTGTGAGCCATTTCCTAAAAATGAAATATACTTATGCAAGCCTTTTGAGGCTATCAGTGTCATACTAGATTTTCGAAAAAATTCTATAAAAGACTAAGTTGTTCGACTTTTTGGTATAACTCTGACAACCCCAAAAGGCTTGCATAAGTAAATTTAATTTCCAGAGAAGGGCTCACATGACACTTGATTTCAGGCTAACACGGACACTAATATAAGAGATAATGATATCTTTGTCGTCATGGGTTCCTTGTGAGCCCACAAGGAAAACTTGACCTCGGAGTATCCAAGCTAGCATTTACCTAGCTAGCACTTACCATGAAATACTTGGCGATACCTAGCTAGCACTTATAACTGTATATTTCTGTAAACCCCCTAATTTTTACTACATATTTTTTTGGATTTGACTTTTATTTTGTATACTGTACGTCGCGTTTCGTATTTGCTCGTCGGATGCGAATATGAGCAAGGTACATATTTTTATAAAATATCTTTATTAGAGATTTTTATTTATATAAAAGCAGTATATATTCAAAAATAATATGTGATAAATAAGTTTTTTTCTACATAAAGATATAAAATATATCGCGTCGGATTTTCCAAAACGCTATTTTAATTATTATAAAGACTAGTTAGTTTTATTGTACGAATATAAGTGGTAATTTTGAAAATGATATTTTACATAAATATTTTTTGCATATGTGATACATGAATTTAATTTCATATATATATATTTGTATTTTTGAAATTAAAATATTATTTTAAAATTATAAAAAGATATTCTTGAATTTATATTATATTCATGTTTAAATATTTATTATAAATTTTCGAAATTAATTAATTATAAAAAGTATCTTGAATTATTTGATGATCATTTAAAATAGGATTAGATTATGCTGATTTGATTTAAATAATTTATTTAAATGATTAATCTATAATGAATTAAAGAAAAGATTTGTCTAGATTTAAATTTTTATTTTTGATGTGATTGTGTTAATCTTGAATTGATTTAAAATAAATAGTGATTTATCTATGGAAGAATTTAATTTCCTACATCTTATCCAACTAGGAGTGTTCACCCCCTATAAATAGGGGAGCCTCCATATTATTTTCGTCCACAATTATTTCCTAAAATATTTCTCCACCCACGTGCATCGTATCCATGTCCCCCTCCCGTCCAATATCTTATTCCAAATTTTACATATACAATTCACCTCCGCCGTGTCGACAAACCCCGACATGATAAATCAAATTCCTAACCCTATCCCTAGTCCCCTATCAATCTCGGACCACCATTGACCAAACACTCCGTCATCTTCCCTTGTCCCCGAGTCTTCGCAGATAAGCTCAACACCATCTCCTTGCCATCACCATTGTTGCCGTCATTGTCGTGTCCTGAAACAGCCACCACCGCCGCCATCATCTCCAACGACCGAAAGATCCACGTATGTCCCCTTCTTTGTCGACACACCATCTCCACCGCCACCAAGACTCAGACAACAGAAACCCACCATCGTTTAACTGTAGACACCAAACATCACCCGCGGCCACCCATGCTGGTCTAATATCATCCCGCCGAACGTCGCCCCGCGTCGGTGAGCGCACCGCCCGCGCGGTCTCCTTCCCCGGTGAAACCCTTCTGCTGGTAACCACTTCCCCCTTCCTCATTCCCTTCCTCTCGTTCTTCCCTCTCTCTTCTCTTCTTCAGTCATTTACTTCTGAAGTACTCTCTTTCTCTCGAGAGAACCCAGTTGTGTTTTGATAGATTTTGGTTTGTTTTGCTTTGCTACTTTATTTTTTTTTCTCTTTACTTTTGTTGCAATGATGCTAAATGTTAGTTTTTAATATATTATTCTTATTACCATTTATCATCTTTACAGTTGACTAAAATTAATTTGTAATATTAGTTATTGTTAACTTTCGTATATATATTATTACAAGTTAATATTAGTAGTACTCATATTCCATATATGTTATTATTGTAGTATTTTGCGAAAATAATTTATGACATTTTGCCTAAAAATCCTACTTTGACAAACTAGGGTAGAAACATTATTATTGTATTTTCTAACTATTCTCAAAATAAAATATTTGGCTTAGAGGCCAAAGTATTATTATTTTTGTGGTACTTTAAGTAAACTTTTGACCTAATATATATATTATACTATTTCTATGAATGATTGTTATATCTACTACCCATATAAATTATAGTTTTTGGTATAAAACAATTCCTTGTGACTTCAAACATCTATCTAAACTATTTTACTATATATAGTTTCAAAATAAATACTTTCCAAATAGAATGAAATCTCTTTGAATATAAATTCTTGTCTATGGCTATCATATTATCCATTTCTGTGAATTGGACTCACTCCATAAAATTCCTAGCTAATTTTACCGTTCTGGACCCGATAGACCAGCCCGTGCCATCATCAGAGGCCCTTTGCGTAGTTGAAACACAAAAGTCAGATTTCGTGCAACCTCGATTATCGTAGCACACCAGGCGGCATACCAGGCAAGTATACCTTGCTAATTAACTGTCATATTATTTATTTTCAGCATTATTTACTTTGTTTCATATTTGTTAGTTTTATTTGTTATAAACTGTGCGTCCAAGCCACACTTGGGTGCAAGCGACTCTATTAGTCGTTACTTTATTTTATGCATGTTGACTTAGTTTTAGCGGACCACCTTCTTGTTGGGGGATATCCTTATATCTCCTTTGGCCATGAAACTCACACAACACGGTTTGAGACATTTTGCCAGAGGTACAACTTATTGACTGGCCATCTCTATTGTCGTGTGACGGATAGATCGTAACTGCTATGATTAGGGTATAGAGACTCAAGCAGTTACAAAACTGGATAGGTTATGGACCTGACTTGGTCAGGTAGGAAATATTGGGGGAGGACAGTCGCTAGTGCGTATGGGAAGCCAAACAGCTAAACGATAGTTTTCGAAAGGAACTATGGCGAGATTATATTTGCAGATACCCTCTGACGTTTTGGACGTTATGGCCGGATACGTATGACTGGATGCCAGTTACGTACTTATAGCCTGAATCCCACCCATGCGCATGAAGGTTGTCCTCTAAATTGCATAATAGGCGGTTAGAATCCTCTTTGCATATTTGTATCTAGGCATATTATTTTATTATTCTAACAGTTCATATAAGCATGTTCTTCCTGTATCTTGTTACATCCCTCTGGAGACCTGGTGATTTCTCCAGGTGTGTTTGTGATTTTCGCAAGTGCTCTAGCCAAGGACATAGTTTACAATCTACCTTCGCGATGATAGCTTTTGGATCGTCTTTCGCTTCGCTCGACACTTCCATCGTCACTATGTATTTTCTTCTTTTTATTGGTAGTGGATTTGTCTCCGTCCAACATTTTGTACAAATGACTTTAATAAGTTGATTTTATGATATATTAGTTTCTGGATGAGATTAGTTTCATGGTTACTGTATTTTATAGCTTATGTATAAAGACGAGGTTTTTGTATATTGGAGTATGCTTCGTATGTATGCAGCTGGCATGTCTACATACTTGGTCCTAAGTATTTTGGGACTGGGGCGTTACAATTTCTATACCTATATATATGTATCTATCTATATAGATTATATATTAACCTTCACTAGCTCACTCATCCCTTACTCAAACATATACACATACACACCTCTCACTTGGACACTCTCATACGCTTAACTTATTCTGATCCCCTTTTAAAATCAATCAAGTACTGGTCTAACGATTTCTAGTCCAAGACCTATGATTCTTGGTTATTAATAGGGAAATTTCTAGGAAATTTCTAATGATACTAGGAATCTAGGCTTAATATAGTCCCTAGGATTTAGTTTCCATCTAAATTCCCTAAAAAAGTCAATTCTAAATTCCTTATAAATGAATTCATATACGCTAGTGATGGAGATTAGTGGGCGAAGGTATCTCGATTGTAGATGATCACCAACATGGAGACAAATATCCAAACCAAAATTTTAAAAATCTTCGATTTCAAGCAAATAAACCCAAATTGGAATTTGGACCTTCAAAATTCTACAACAAGGACAATAAAAAGTCTAAACTAAGGATGGACAAAGGAGGGAGCAATAAGCCGAGTAGATATTGCAAGGGCCAATCATGTCTCCTATAACCATTCTGTGTTGAGGCAAAAATCTACATACCTATGTTTCAATAAGGTCAATACTAAAAAGTTAACAATTAGATTGACTAGTTGGAGACTAACTTTATGTAGATTCGCAGAGTTGAAGATTACGTGTCAATACTCATTGCAATTTGTGTTCAACTATAGAATGTTACACTATAGAGTGTTACAGGCGTCATCTAAAGAAGTCTCAATAGTTGTACAAGGAGCGATACGATCACTATTGAGTCGAGAACGATTTCAAGGTGTGAGATAAGGTACCATTCCAACTAAAAATGTTAGTACCTGTGTCAGCGTGTGTGTATGTCTGTGTCAGCGTGTGTGTGTGTCGTGTCAGTGTTAATGTGTGTCTGTCGTGTCAGCATGTGTATGTCGTATCCGTGTCAGCGTGTGTGTGTCTGTGTCAAAGTGTATATGTCTCATGTCTGTACGTCTGTGTCAGTGTGTCTGTGTTGTGTCAGGAAAATGAAGAGAGGGTTAGGGTTACCTGCCATGGTCGGGGTCGGGTCGGAGTTGTCGGGGCTGGAGAAGCGGTGAAGGGGACTGGAGCAGCGGCAGAGGGGACTGGAGTAGCGGCATCGGCGATGAAGGATTGGAGCAGCGTCGGAGAGAGGGGGTCGCCGGGGGAAGGGGGTCACCGTAGGGAGGGGGTCGCCGGGAGGAGGGGGTCGCCGGAAGGAGGGGTCACCTGGAGGAGGGGGTTGCCCGAGGCGAGAGGTGGAGGGGGAGAGAAATTTTAGGAAGAGCGGAAGAATAAAAAATTTGGAGAAGAATAATGAAAAGTCGATCGGCCAGCAACGTTATATGAAATAAGTTAGCGACATCCACAAAAGACGTCGCTATAGTCATTGTCCACTAATATACTAGCGACATTCTAGTGGATGATTCGCTAAACGTCGCTGACAAAAACAAAACAGCGACGTTTACCGACTACACCGCGATGTTTGCTTTCCAAACCATATTGCATGTCCCGAACTGTCGCTGAAAGTTGCTGATAGTGACGTTCAGCGACGTCATTTTTATTCTTCACTAAATACAACAAAGTTAGTGACATTTTTAACCGGCATAGCTAATATCGTCGCCAATATGACTTATTTTTGTAGTGGATAAAGTCATCATTGTCATCGCCTTCTGGTAATTCAGTTGTCACCATATTGCTAGATAGAGTCAGTTGATGAACCTCCCATATACTGGTGTCTGAGTCCCATAAAGCGGAATCGGAAGAGTGAGATCGTATCTCTTCGTCTGATTCAGATCTATCTAGGGTTGTATTCAGCGTAATGTAGCCTAACCCATGTCCAGTCTTCTATAGTATAGTAATGACCTTCCTTTCGGAGTGGGTAGTCGAATAGGAGTACGTCTGCCTTTGCCTTCATTCAGTCCAGACCTAAAATTATAACCCATTTTTCGATGTTTTTTGGATTACTAACTATAATGACGCAGTTGTATTCTTCTACAATATCATTTTTAGAATCACTATCGAGTATAGTTCTTTGGTTACGTTCTCTGCTAGTGAGGATTGCATGATCCTCATTGTTCCGAGGAGGAACTACGAAGAATGAATTTTGCACCGATTCGTAAACTATCTCATTTTGAAAAGGTTGAATTGCTCCTAAGGTGAGAGTTCGAAATTTTCCAGAATTTCTAAATAATGTTGTGCATAATAATTGACATCAATATACTACAAAGGAGACACTGTTTTATTGATATCTTCAGTCTTAAAAGTTACAACACCATATGTGACCTTTGTAACGCCCCAGTCCCAAAATACGTATAGGACTAAGATACGGTACATGCCAGCAACACTTCACCAATGGGTCAAATCTCAAAGTAAGCCCACTAGCAAAATGCTTAAGCTGTAAATCATGATAATCAACCCAGAGTATAATACAAGTCACATGTACACAGCTAATCTCATCCACGCAGAAATATGACACAAAATATCAAGTGCAATAAAATGATACTAATAAAGAAATCTGTCCAATATAAAATATGAAAGTATCTGTGCAGGTAAGACATCCCGAAACCACAGTAAAAGAAATACATAATCCGCTACATCTCCACTGAAAAGAAAGAAAATAAAATAGCAAGTCTATGAATAAAGAGACATGTCTCAAGAAAAGTCTTCAGCCACTATATCGTCCCCCTGCGAAGGTGTGTCACCAGTCTCGACTCCTGAACCATAAACCTCCGGGTAGTCCTCGTCTCTAACTAAGCCTGGAGAGATCACCAGGTCCTCAGAGGACTAGCAAGACACATAATATACATGCCTACTGTACAATAAATCTCATGCAAGAAATATAGGAATAACCAAATCGAGAAAAGAATAACACGAAAAAGAACTCTACAGATGGTGACATGTCATGAGAATATAATATTAATCGTAGCTAAAACCGTAGCCCGGGGAGGCACTAACAGTCCTATAATAGGTTCTCTATCGTAGCCCGGGGAGGCACTAACAATAGAGGATAGCTACGGCTAATAAAACATCCTCTCCTAAGGAACTAGGAAGCCAAGTCGATCTAGTCATGTCCAAGTCCAGTACAGGTCAAACAGATCAGAAAACATGGCACAGGTATATCAATACTATCACTAGACATGAACAAGATAGAAAACATAGAACAAGTAGTAAAGAAAGAAAAATCAAAATCTAAGTGCACGTGTAACTAGAAAGAATCACAAGAGAAAATATAAGAGATACGTAACAAAGTAAGAAATACTAAAAATTATAGGAAAGCATGTAAATACTGTAGAGTTTGGCAAGGTGTACTTGCCTGGTGGTAGCAAAAGTCCTGTAATTAAAGAGCCACAAAACCTGAACTCCCGCAAACACCTCCGGATGCTGAAACAAACATTTCCAACAGTCCTAGAATGAGCAAAATAGCTAGAATAGCCTACCCATAAGTCCAATTCTGGTCGCAGGGGCAAAACGGTAATTTTGGGTCAAATCAGCGTCCGCCGTTGGACCCGTTTTGCATCGAAAAGCATGCCAAAGTAAATGGTCTCTAAAGTCGTCAAACTATATGTTTACAAATTTGTTTTGACGATACGAACCCAACGGTATATCCAATTTTTGATTCCGATGAGCCGTACACAAAATCGCCCGTTGAACTGGACCGTGGGGCCCGCAAAACGACGATCCAGTCAACTGTCTCAGAATCGGACCAAACTTGGCATACAGGACCAAAAAAATGATACGGTCCTGTTAGCGCAAGTTTTGTCTCGATCTGACGAATGTGCACAAAGTAATTGGAGAATTTCGAAAAAGGCTGATACGGTGATTTTCGACGGATACGCATCAAATTCGTCGCGCACACGCGACCAATTTGAATTCCATCAAAGCCCACACGACCAAGAAGTTGTTACGCAGCTTTCGATACTTTCGGTTTGCGACCACGTCGTCCAGATTGGCGGGACGGACGTGGTATCGGAGAAATTCAAAAGTTTTTGAAAACCGTTTTAATGATAATTCCTTGATTTTGCAAACGGATTTCTCTTCACATAATTAATGAAAATTAAAAATACAAAACGGGTTAGGAAGCCCTATATGTTGTCTTCAAATTGGTTCAATTAGATTTCCAAAATTCTTCGTTATTCTAGCAGAAATCGTTTGTCAAAATAGGGTTTCAGCCTATTGGGTCGGTTACAGAGGTTGTAATTTTTCTCCGACTTCGACCAAATTATTCATCGCGGTCAGATCGATCGAACCCAAAGTAGTTTGTAGGGGTTCTAGTTGGTTAGGTAGGCTTCTAAACAAATCAAGTAGGTTGAGATTTGATTGAGTAACAAGGGAGAAATCAGAGTACGAAAGTAGGTACCTGCGACAGTTTGTTCTCGAACTGCTGCCGTTGTCCCCTATTTTTGCGCGCGAATTCCGGCGATTTTCGATGCCTCGTGCGACGGTGTATGCGGTCAGACACGCGTGCAGGAATGGGGCAGAGTCTGGGTCGAGGGGTCGAGCGTTTAGGTAGAGATTTTCGTAGGTTTTTTTTCCAAGAAACCCGATAGGTATTCAATATATAGAGTTTTTTAAGATTCAATTCCTAATAGAATCAAATTCTTGATTTAAATTCAAATTTAGTTTCGAATCTTGATTGGATTTCGTGTAATCCAATGGAGAATATGATTGTGTTTGCATAGGAAGAGATTTGGTTCAAAACGATAAGGATTTGATGGATTTTCAAACAATCGGATTCTTCGAAAATCCACAGTCGGCCAACCTGTCTGTGTGCATATCGCGAGAAATTGAAATTCTCGCGATAAATTGATTTTTCTTTTAAAAAAAACCATATAAACCTATTTATAAATATTAACTAAATACACCTATATCTTCATATATATAATAATCCATAAATCAATTAAAAAAAATCTTAATATTATCTACTACTAGTGTAGGCCTATTTATGGAGATATTTACATATGTAGGTATATTCCTTTAACAAAGAAAATACAACCAATAATGATTTTTATTTAATATTAACACGAACACAATAATAATAATAATAATAATAATAATAATAATAATAATAATAATAATAATAATAATAATAATAATAACAATAATAATAATAATAAACCAATGGTAGTGTTGGGTGAACATAACCTACGCACTCCTCATTTGGCTCCGGAAAATCGTACAAATATTGTCAAACACCTATTTAATAATATTAATACCAATATTATACAATATTTAATAATTAGAAATACAATATCAAATTTTAAGAAATATTTGCACACATAAAAATTATGCCTACATGGTCGTCTTTGGTCCACTACATGCCTACGTGGGCTTGGAATTGGTTTGAGTCCGGTTCGGGCTGACTGGGTATAATCGGGTCATCTAAAAATCAGTATATTAAATAATAATTAATTAAATCATTTAAATGAGTCTTTTCACAACTTGGCTTGGTTTTCCTAGTTCGGCCATCACTATGGCTAGACCTTCCCTAACATGGCTAATATACTAGTCAAGGCTCACTGCTATATCTTCTGTGCCACAATTCCTAGACGTCTTGTGCTCCAAAACTCAACAATGGCTAAGGTCATATTTAATAATAATTTAATTAAAAATACTCAAAAATTCCATAAAATCCTATTTAAGGCAATTAAATAATAAAAAAAATTCAAAAATTTAGGGGTATTACATCCTACCCACCTTAAAAGAATTTCGTCCTCGAAATTGAAATAACTCACTACGGTAGAAGAAAATATGTCTATGGCTCTTAAGATGTCTAAGGTATGCTATGTTTCTATTGTTATTCCTAAGCAAACATGTAACAAGCAAGCATAACTAATATTCTACTTTCTATCATTATCATAAAAGCCTTAAGTTGTTACCTTCTCTTGCTCCTTGTGTTGTCGCACCGTCTTCAATCCTCATAGCAAAGGCCTGTCCTTGTCGTGGTGCTTCCTCCTGTTGTCTCGCCCGCTCGAACTGCGTTGCTTGGTTGGGAAGTGGTCCTCGTGGATATCCTCCTTGGGCTGGTGCTGGTGGTGCTTGTCTTTCAATACGCTTCTCTGGGCAAGTGTGGATATGGTGCTGATCGGAGCCGCAACGTAAACACAGCTTCAGTCTTCTTCGGCAATCTTTTTCGATATGTCCACTCTTCTGATAGTAATAGCAGATGGGAAGTTCACTATTTGCATATGGGGCGACTCTTGGTTGCTGGTGTACGACGACGCGTCTTTCAGGTCCTCCTGGTGATGCTTTTGCTGATGGTGTTGTTGGATGTGGTCGCTTTTCGCTGGTTCCCTTTCGATGGACTGGCTCTAAACGTCGTGCTACAGTAAGAACTTCGGAGTAAATTGTAGGTGCTACAGCCCCAATAAGCTCCTGTAGTCTGTAGCTCAGTCCTTCGTAGAATTTCTCGACCTTCTCTTCTTCAGACTGGATCAATGTAGGTACGAAGCGACTTAGTTGTAGAAACTCGGCATTGTATTCTTCTACGGTCATGCGGCCTTGCTCGAGGTGTAAGAATTTTCTTCGAAGCTCTGCCTTGAAAATGGCAGGGATAAACATCTCTTGGAAGAGTTTGGAGAACTCCTCCCAAGTGACCTTATCCTGCCCAAGTCTTTTCTCCTCTGTGAGCCACCAGTGGTGCGCATTGCCGGTCAGCTGCATCCTGACGGCAATCATCCAACGATATCTAGGTAACTCGGCTGCCTCCAATTGCTGCTCAATATTGGTGAGCCATTCATGAACTTCAGTGGGCTCCTCTTTGCCCGAGAACTTGTCTGGCTTCAACTGGCGAAAGTTTGCGATGGTTCCTGTCGTCATCTGGGGAACTGGTGGAGTGGCTCTCTCTAGTGCTATCACGATGTGATTCTCGATGTGCTCTGTCTGTCTCTGCTGGGCCTCCATCTGAACTTGTTGTTGTGCTTGTATCATCACGTAGATGGTTTGGAAAAGCTGCTGGGGATCCATCGTCTGTCCAAGCTGGGGAAACATCATCGGTGGCATCGGCTGCGGTATTGGCATGGATGGAATGTCATCTCTCCTGACCCTTGGTGGGTGCGAGGCTGCTAGATCGTCAGGTTGGGTAGAAGAACCTCCAACTGGTGGTGGGGTCGTGTCGACATGAGTCACTATAGCGCCCTGCGGGGTGACAGCGGGGTTCTCGTCACTGGCTTGCGGGTCCATTTTACTGCACTCAAACGAAACTTATAAGCTTAAAGGAAAATTGATATCAAGCATGATGCATGTCAAGGAAATAATTTCGAAGTCGAAATATGGAATTCAAGGACATGAAACAATATAAATATGTGGATGAGATCCTAAGGTGTCTTTCTATCCTATTCGCAGGCTCACGTCGGTACCGTAACGTAACCGAAGTGATTAACGTAGACCTGCATGGGCCACCACAAAAACATGTAACGCCCCAGTCCCAAAATACGTATAGGACTAAGATACGGTACATGCCAGCAACACTTCACCAATGGGCCAAATCTCAAAGTAAGCCCACTAGCGAAATGCTTAAGCTGTAAATCATGATAATCAACCCAGAGTATAATACAAGTCACAGGTACACAGCTAATCTCATCCACGCAGAAATATGACACAAAATATCAAGTCCAATAAAATGATACTAATAAAAAAATCTGTCCAACGTAAAATATAAAAGTATCTATGCGGGTAAGACATCCCGAAACCACAGTAAAAGAAATACATAATCCGCTACATGTCTACTGAAAAGAAAGAAAATAAAATAGCAAGTCTATGAATGAAAAGACATGTCTCAGGAGAAGTCTTCAGCCACTATCACGTCCCCCTGCGAAGGTGTGTCACCAGTCTCGACTCCTGAACCATAAACCTCCGGGTAGTCCTCGTCTCTAACTATGCCTGGAGAGATCACCAGGTCCTCAGAAGACTAGCAAGACACATAATATACATGCCTACTGTACAGTAAATCTCATTCAAGAAATATAGGAATAACCAAATCGAGAAAAGAATAACACGAAAAAGAACTCTACATATGGTGACATGTCATGAGAATATAATATTAATCGTAGCTAAAACCGTAGCCCGGGGAGGCACTAACAGTCCTATAATAGGTTCTCTATCGTTGCCCGGGGAGGCACTAACAATAGAGGATAGCTACGGCTAATAAAACATCCTCTCCTAAGGAACTAGGAAGCCAAGTCGATCTAGTCATGTCCAAGTCCAGTACAGGTCAAACAGGTCAGAAAACATGGCACAGGTATATCAATACTATCACTAGACATGAACAAAATAGAAAAGATAGAACAAGTAGTAAACAAGGAAAAATACGTGTAACTAGAAAGAATCACAAGAGGAAACATGAGAGATATGTAACAAAGCAAGAAATACTAAAAATTATAGGAAAGCATGTAAATACTGTAGAGTTTGGCAAGGTGTACTTGCCTGGTGGTAGCAAAAGTCCTGCAATTAAAGAGCCACAAAACCTGAACTCCCGAAACACCTCTGGAAGCTGAAACAAACATTTCCAACAGTCCTAGAAAGAGCAAAATAGCTAGAACAGCCTACCCATAAGTCCAATTCTGGACACAGGAGCAAAACGATAATTTTGGGTCAAATCAGTGTCCGCCGTTGGACCCGTTTTGTATCGAAAAGTGTGCCAAAGTAAATGGTCTCTAAAGTCGTCAAACTACATGTCTACAGATTTATTTTGACGATACGAACTCAACAGTATGTCCAATTTTGGATTTCGATGAGCCGTACACAAAATCGCCCGTTGAACTGGACCGTAGGGCCCGCAAAACGACGATCCAGTCAACTGTCTCGAAATCGGACCAAACTTGGCATACAGGACCAGAAAAACGATACGATCCTGTTGGCACAAGTTTCTGTCAATCTGACGAATGTGCACAAAGTAATTAGAGAATTTCGAAAAAGGCCGATACGGTGATTTTCGACGGATACGCATCAAATTCGTCGCGCACACGCGACCAATTTGAATTCCGTCAAAGCCCACACGACCACGAAGCTGTTACGCAGCTTTCGATGCTTTCGGTTCGCGACCACGTCGTCCGAATTGGCGGGACAGACGTGGTATCGAAGAAATTCCAAAGTTTTTGAAAACTGTTTTAATGATAATTCCTTGATTTTGCAAACTGATTTCTCTTCACATAATTAATAAAAATTAAAAATACAAAACGGGTTAGGAAGCCCTATTTGTTGTCTTCAAATTGGTTCAATTAGATTTCCAAAATTCTTCGTTGTTTTAGCAGAAATCGTTTCTCAAAATAGGGTTTCAGCCTATTGGGTCGGTTACAGAGGTTATGATTTTTCTCCGACTTTGACCAAATTATTCGTCGCGGTCAGATCGATCGAACCCAAGTAGTTTGTAGGGGTTCTAGTTGGTTAGGTAGGCTTCTAAACAAATAGAGTAGGTTGAGGTTTGATTGAGTAACAAGGAAGAAATCAGAGTACGAAAGTAGGTACCTGCGACAGTTTGTTCTCGAACTGCTACCGTTGTCCCCTGTTTTCGCGCACGAATTCCGGCGATCTTCGATGCCTTGCACAATGATATAGGCGGTCAGACGCGCGCGCAGGAAGGGGGCGGAGTCTGGGTCGAGGGGTCGAGCGTTTAGGTAGAGATTTTTGTAGGTTTTTTTCCAAGAAACCCGATAGGTATTCAATATATAGAGTTTTTTAAGATTCAATTCCTAATCGAATTAAATTCTTGATTTAAATTCGAATTTAGTTTCGAATCTTGATTGGATTTTGTATAATCCAATAGAGAATATGATTGTGTTTGCATAGGAAGAGATTTGGTTCAAAACGATAAGGATTTGATGGATTTTCAAACAATCGGATTCTTCGAAAATCTACAGTCGGCCAACCTGCCTGTGTGCATATCGCGAGAAATTGAAATTCTCGCGATAAATTGATTTTTCTTTTAAAAAAAACCATATAAACCTATTTATATATATTAACTAAATACACCGATATCTTCATATATATAATAATCCATAAATCAGTTAAAAGAAATCTTAATATTATCTACTACTAGTGTAGGCCTATTTATGGAGATATTTACATATGTAGGTATTTTCCTTTAACAAGGAAAATACAACCAATAATGATTTTTATTTAATATTAACACAAACACAATAATAATAATAATAATAATAATAATAATAATAATAATAATAATAATAATAATAATAATAATAATAATAAACCAATGGTAGTGTTGGGTGAACATAACCTACGCACTCCTCATTTGGCTCCGAAAAATCGTACAAATATTGTCAAACACCTATTTAATAATATTAATACCAATATTGTACAATATTTAATAATTAGAAATACAATATCAAATTTTAAGAAATATTTGCACACATAAAAATTATGCCTACATGGTCGTCTTTGGTCCACTACATGCCTACGTGGGCTTAGAATTGGTTTGAGTCCGGTTCGGGCTGACTGGGTATAACCGGGTCATCTAAAAATCAGTATATTAAATAATAATTAATTAAATAATTTAAATGAGTCTTTTCACAACTTGGCATGGTTTTCCTAGTTCGGCCATCACTACGGCTAGACCTTCCCTAGCATGGCTAATACACTAGTCAAGGCTCACTGCTATATCTTCTGTGCCACAATTCCTAGACGTCTTGTGCTCCAAAACTCAACAATGGCTAAGGTCATATTTAATAATAATTTAATTAAAAATACTCATAAATTCTATAAAATCCTATTTAAGGCAATTAAATAATAAAAATATATTTTCAAAAATTCAGGGGTGTTACAACCTTGGCTGGAGACACTGTCAGGTTGATAACAAGACGAGAAGAAAGAGAAGGAGTAGGTTTGTTACGACGAAGGTCGATAACAAGAGGCTTAGAAGAGGTGAGCTCCCTTTACTCTACTTTCTCAGTATAAGGAGCAAGAGTGATGGTTAGCATCTAAGAAGATGAAGGACGAGAGGTGCGTGCTTTGATTGGAATCACCAAGACATCGTCTGAGTATCTTTTTGGTCTTCCTTAGTGTCCATGGCCAGCACGACCTTCATGTACTTTTCTTTGTACATTCTGGAGTCTGTATAGTAGGCCTCGTCACCTCAAAAAGGATTAAGGTCAGCAAATTTCTTCTTGATCTCTCCATTATCATCTACGTACTTGAAGCACTGATGGAGAGTGGATCGAACAATATTATGTTCATGCAACAACGACCTTCCTAACAATAGGTTGAAGGAAACATAGTTGTCAATCACATAACAGGTGACTTTTGTGCGGAGATCACCGATTTGGACTCTCAAGCAAATCTTTTCGAGCGGTTTACTCTTTCCAGAATTAAATCTAAAACAGTTATAACCGTTGCTGAGAGACTGTGGACTGGAATCTTTAGAGAATCTAGCAAAGTTTTTGGGATTATGCTGAGTGCAGACCCGGGATCGACAAGGATACGATCTACCTTCATCGTGTCGACGTACCCAGTGAAGTAAAGAGGTCAATCGTGCCGATTGTCCTCTAACAGCATGTCATCTTGGGTGAAGGTAATATTCGGTATTATTTCCATCACACTATGACATTGAGGGCATGCCACAGGTTCTTTATCTGACTTCTTGAGATGTGCTAGACAAGCACCTGGTTGTATCAGGGCTTCACTTAATGTTTCTCGAGTTTCCTTCGAGAGACAAAGTTGTTCGAATATTGATAGTCTTGCCGGAGTATTGGCTAGCTGAGCCAGTATGTCAAAGTTATACGGCTTTTGAAGCCCTTGTAGTGGGATCTTCTTCAGGTTCTTGTCAAAGCGAACCTGCTGCTTGCCTTTATCAGAAGCTGTCGGTTTAGAAGGACCCGAATTAGCTGGTGGAGCCGATATTGGAAGAGCATCAGGAGCAGAAGGTGGAGCAACAACTTCGTTCTCTTGACCATCTGGATAGTCTCGGAGGTAGAGTCTACTAGACCTGGTACCAGTCAAAACTTCCTCTTCTGAAGCAGGTGAAAGGGAAACTATGTTACAGGTTCTCATTCATGCCTTACTTTTGGAGAGCTTCTTTTCTGATGGGGAATCGTGTGATCTGTCCTGGATCCTAGTCCGACACGAGACCTGTTGTCTTGAAGTTACAAAGATAGAGGTATCGGAGACCCCTTTCCATTATTCAGACCTGGTGCTTTTTAAAAGTCACATCCCATCTTCATCATCATTTCATGAGATTGTTGACTGTATCGATAAAATTTTGGCTGGTAGTTGATTTTTGATGTCGGTGGAACAGTTTCTAAAGAAGAAGACATGGACCCTACCGGAATGAAAGTAGCCTTCAATGGGGGAACACGACCATCAAGCGAGGAGTGGTCACCTAAAGTTATGTTATAGAATTTGTACTTTGCCGACTTCTTTGATTTGGAAGAAGAAATGGTTGTTTTTTTATTCAAATTCGTCGACCAGGTCTGGATGAACCAACATTACTTTACCTTTAGCTGTTGACAGTGGTACCAAACCGTTATTTCATGCTGGCCGAAGATTGACAATCTCTATAGTTGCCTTAGGTATCGGGACAACACCGTCAGAAACTAGTTATGGAGCGAAGTCTCCGAATTGTAGAGAGACGACGTTGACTGTCACCATCTTCTCTTTCTTTTGGAGAGTGATTGCTTTAGCGTTGATCAATTCCTTGATATTTCCTTTGGGCACATAGCATGCCCTGGTTGGATGTCCCAGAAACCTATGATACATGCAATATTTAGGATTATCGGTCTTACGTACTTTGTCTGGTCGTTTGATCTTCAATAGTTGAAGTTTATTGCTTTTGATCAGGCAATCGAATATGCTCATGACGTCGTCGTCGTCGAAGGAATAATCCTCCTTAGGTCGCTGTGGTGCCCTATATGGAGGTGTTGTCGCTGTAGGTGCTGGCTGACCTATATTGATGGCTAAGGCCTCTTTGCCTTTGCGATTGTTTTGGTGACTACTGCTGCTGGTAGCGGGATGCTTATCCTTGTCATGATTAGGTATCGGGATGCCTAATTGCTTGAACTTCTCAGCACTGTCTTCAGCTGCTCTAGCACTTACTATGAAGGAACCCTAATCTTGAAACTGTGTAGGTCCCGTCCACATGATGGTAACAAGTTTGATTTGCAAGTATCTATTGTCAATGAGTTAGGCGTACCTAGAGGCATTTTTAGGGCCTCTCGTCGAAAGCGCTCGATGAAATGTTCTGCTATTTTATAGGGCTTCTGCTTATTTTTTGTAAGGGCAGACGTAGTCATGTCATAGGTTCCTTCATAGAATCATTCCAGTAACATCTTCTTCAATGCTGCGAAGGATGTTATACAGCCATCTGGCAGGCTTCGATACCAGTCATAGGCAACACCCGCTAAGTATCCGACAAAGAATCTATAAGTAGAGCATCGTTCTGCTGAAAGTGATCAGTCATTATTTTGAAGTGGTTGATATACTGACTTGGAGATGTGCTACCGTCGAATAGCATTATAGTCGGTGGCTTGTATTTAGGCAAAAATGGAACTTCTTTCCATTTTGCGAGATAGGCTTATTTGATCCCTAATTTCTGTAATCCCTCCTTCTACTTGAAAGCTTCAAACTGATTTTGCATAAGCTTGACTGCTACGAGAGGGTCTCCCGATGTTTGAGGAGCAGTGGATTGATTTGAAGGGTTAGGATATGGAACTGTATGGAAAGCACCACCCCCAACACCAGAGTGACTTGGAGTAGCCTGTGCTTGAAGGTGTATGACCTCCGAAATGAGAGTATTTAGAGGAGGTTGTGCTCCAGGGCTAGTATCGATAGGCACCGTACCTGCTGTATGTTCTTGGGTTGGAATTGGATTCACAACCGGCGAAACAACATGCTATGTCATAATCACCGTGTGCATGCTTGTAACCATGTCAGACATGGCCTTCGGATTAGCTTCCAAGGCAGTAATTCTCTATTCTTGGCTAGCAGTACTGGAAGCATCTTACTCTTTATTCGTCACGTAAGCAGACACTTCTCTCGATACAGAAGATGAGCTGGTGGATAGAATAGTTTGATCAGAGTCTTCACTGTCGGCATTAAAGTCTAACAGACTGCTACCCCCAGAGTTGGAATCGAAAGGATTCCTTTAATCGAGGAAGTCTCGGCTTCTTGATCGTGTATTTTGGTAAACTCCTTTATAAGAATTAGAATTTGACCGCAAATTTGTCGACTTGACGGTCACGATGAATTAAGCCTCGGGCAACTTCCACCATCGGTTCTACGAGATGCCATGTTGACAGAAGCAAACAATAGTTCGTCTTCATCTACTAAGATCACAGTAGAAGAACGGAAGATTGAGAGTAATTCAAATGGTTGAACACCGCCCGCATTGTTGGCTCGCAACAGTACTTGACGTCAACTTCATTTGAATAGCAGCGATGTTTATCAAATGCGATCATGTCATCCTTAACTATTAAGATCATTCTAGGAAAGCAGGGGTAATTCAAGCGGTCAAACACAGACCATTTGGCTGTCTTACAGCAGCACTTGATTATAATTTCATGATACTGATTATAGTGATTTTCAGTCTGTGGAGTCATCGCTGCACGAGATAAACTCGTAGTCTTCTGCTTTTGCATAATGAGTTCGCAGAGATCTGGTATAGCGGAGATCTGGTATAGTAGCAAGAAAAGAAGAAGAAGAGGAAGAATGAGACAGACTCTGCCTAATTATATTAGAAATATGATGCCTATCCCTAAACTTTTGAGTTCCCTACGTATACAGGGCAGTACTAAGTTCATTGGCATAGGTGAGTGGATTTTGGCTCTTAGAAACCCTCATTATGCACAAGTTATCATTTGGCGCAGACTGCATTGGAGTCTTTTAGCGCACCATCTAATTTATTTATTCTGCTATGTGCCTATTAAGATAGACGCGCATGTCAGCATCTAGTATCACTTGATTTCTAGTCTATGACACCCTTAGATTCCCATATTCTGTTCTTGATATACGTAGAGTAGGGAGGTCATGGTGCTGGCCTGATTGGCACGGGATAGCTTGGCCTGATTGGCGTGGGATAGCTTGGCACAAACCAGTTTGGCATGGAGTAGGCAATATGCCTTGGTGCTCCGTACGCATTGGCACAGTGCATTTGGCACAACACCTATGGGCAGAAGGAAGCAAACTCGGAACAAAATCTACTTTCTTGGAAGTAGAGCTCCTATTTAGAGATGCTTCGGTACTGATTGGTGCAGAGGCACAATCAAGTGAGTTTTCTACCAAGTCGAGGACTGGAGAAGAGTAGGGAGTGGTCATAGGGTGCTTTCCCTTTTCTTGGGTAGCAGTAGCAACAATTAGCGCAGCAGTGGACTTCGGAGTCCAGATTGTGCCCACCTTGTTCTTGGTAGCAGCAGTGGTGGCACGCTTGGCAGCAGCACGCTTAGCACCCCCAGCACCAATTAGTTCCTCATAAGCAGTTTGGTTAAATTCAACGACCAAAGTCTCCTGCGATGTGCCGACCGACGCAACATCACATTGAGTTGTCACCTTCTCGTCAGAAGAAAAAGTCGTCCCCAGTAGAGTCGCCATTTTATTTGCAAAAACAAAAATTTTCAAAGAAAACTTAAATATAAACTAAGAAAAGAAAGTACAAGAGTACAATTTGATTCTGGGGAAGTACAACTTTAGGAATCTGATCAGAAGACGATCACTTTATCGCTTGGACGATGCAATATCGGAGAAGAAATGCTCTGGAACGTGCTGCGATAACTTTACAGAAGATTACGATCATTAGTCCTTTCTCGAAGAGTGATTTGAACTCTATTTATAGAGTTTTATGATAACTGTTAGGTAGTTACAATGATTGATGCACAGTACAAAATAGGCTGATTTTGCACTATTTTGGCACACCATACTCTGTTTTACCCATTTGCGCGAACGGTTGGCTTAACTGCATGGGACGCGTGGCATTCTGCGAGAGAAGTGCACTTGGTCGTGGTGGCAGTATTGTGTATACGTTCTTCAAGATTAGTGGCATGCGCACCACGTTATCTTAACTACTTTTGGATGATAGTTGAATGTTTGGCGCCAGTTGATAAATGGTGCATGGTGTTGAGGAGCGCCAATTGGTGAAATACGCTTAAATATTGATTCTGTGAGGAGTTAGCCACTTTATGCCAATGATAAATGGTATAGTGTAACTGACAAAGCTCATTATGATCGGTCTGACATAATCTTCCTCGAGCGTTGCACGCTCGGGATTTGAAGGGATGTTTCTCGACTTTTGTGTTGTCAGTCATTATGACTGACGACTTAGCATCTCGAGGAAGCTCACACGTGGCTACCAGGCGCCATTTAATGTCCAGCACCCTTTAATGTTGTGCGCTATTTGACATCAGGCGCTATTTAATTGATAGATCCTGGCGCTATCTCTAAGTAGCGTAATACATTCTTTTGGCATTTTTGAAGCTTCTACACCAGCCCTGTTGGACAATTGTCTAGGAGTGCAAGGCTGGTCACCACGGATACTGTATATCATCTGCAGTAGTGGAGTGCAGTATCTAGTTTATTAAATGTCGAGCTAGTACCTCTCTATAGGAGGACTAGAACTATTATTACATGTTTAGCATGGTGGCCTTATGAGGGACCGGTGCATTCTTGCATGCATGTATTATATCTGGTTCGGTTAGTCCAGCTCGGATGCGAAACGATATAAGGGTTCCTATATATATAATAGCATTACAGGGATAACCCAGACACATCATAGAAAGCCGTAGGATTGATTGACCGTCTTTAAAATGACTTTCCTGTGATCTATTTTAGCAGTCGAAGAACATGGACTGTCATGGTGCATTGTCCAACCCATGTCTTTGTTTGGTTGTTGGGTTGGGCTACTGTGCCATGACAGGATATGGACCAAAGTTGCGAAACAAAAGCCTTTAACATGATTATGATTATAGGATGTATTCTATCCCGGCGTAGTTTGGCACCCTTTGTCCCTGTTTGGTTGTAATAGTGACGAGTTGTCTCGATGATATAATATAAGCCTATAGCCTATAGCCTATGGCCGTGTCTTCTTTATTGTTTGGGTTTTGTCTCATTTATATGTGCTCCCATGTGGTACTTGCTATTTGGGGCATGACGCCTCTGGTTTTGTTTAGCCAGATCTCGTAGCGGAGCCTGAGGTTCCAGCGTATCTCCCTCATCTGTGGCACATACCAGGAGCATGGGCGTCGGAGACAATGAATGGGTTCCTTCTTCACCGCTTGTATAACTTTTTGTTTCTACTTAGGCGTTTAGCCACCGATACGTGTTAGTCGTAAATTTGTATACATATTTGTAATTATTCAGACTGCAGCTGGAACAACTATGTACCCTTGGCACTGTACTAGCTTATTATTTTGTATAGCTAGTCTCATGGGTTCCATTGATATCCTTCGTATTACTCTCTACCTTTGATATTTGACCTGATATCTGCTTTGATCGTTGATCTTTTCTGTTCCCTCGACCTAATCCTTGTGTCCTTAAACTTTCAGGGGCACCGTTCCTGGTCCTTCTGATCGGCCTGTACGGGCTTTGCCGATGGCAGATCAGCGTCCCTTAGTTTTACCAGTTCAGGAGAAGCATCCTCAGCATTCGGGAGCAGAGTCTAGAGTGGACCGAAGGGCAGAGTTGCCAGTTCCTCCTGTTCAGCCAACAGTACCAGTTCAGCCAGAGTATCCAGAGGGTGTTGTTCGAGCACTGGTGGATGTTCTGAGAGATTTCATGGCGTCGCAGCAGCGTCAGAGTGATGTTCTCACCCATTCTTTCCAGACGGCTTTGGACAGAGGTGGTGCTCAGGTCTACAATTCTGCGAGCAGCTTTTGGCGCCTCCATCCCCTGTACTTCTATGGTACAGAGGATGCTATTGCGTCTGATGTGTGGCTTCAGGATACTGAGGCCATTCTGGAGGCGGCAGGGATTCCGGCTAGGGAGCGTGTGGCAGTTGTCAGGTTGCAGCTCTTGGATTTGGCCCGCGACTGGTGGGCGGCTCATGAGGTGTCTCTTAGGGCACCAGTAGCCTGGGCCGATTTTAGCGAGAGGTTTTAGACTCGCTATTTTGATGCGGTCTCACGTTATGATCTGCAGCAGTGGTTCATTGGCTTGCGGCAAATGAGTAGGACCATCGACGGATATGCGACAGAGTTTAGCAGGCTCAGTCGGTTTGCCCCTTCCTTAGTGGCGACCGAGTTGGACCGGGCAAGAAGGTTCCAGCAGGGGCTTCATCTGGAGATCATACTGGCAGTTGAGCAGCATGAGTTCCAGACTTTTGATGCAGTAATGAGGGCGGCGAGGAGGCACGAGTACACCTCGCAGAGGATCGTTGATAGAGTCGGAGGTCAGAAGAGGCCTCACATTCAGAGGGGATCTTCTTTCCAGTCGTCAGCACCAGCTCCAGCAGTCCGAGCTTTGACGACTGGATCTCCGAGGGGACCGATTCCGGCGGCTTCCTTTCAGCAGCCGTCTCAGCCGCGTCCTCAGCAGCAGAGGCAGTCTTCCTCAGTTGGTTGTTTCCATTACGGAAAGGGAGGGCATGTCTTATCAGAGTGTCGTAGGACATAGGGCTTGTGCCTTGCTTGTGGAGCACCGGACCACAAGATAGGGGCTTATCCCAGGAGGAGTTCGGCTGGATCAGCATCCTTCCAGCCAGCAGTTTAGCAGTTTAGGGCACCAGCACCGGTTCAGCAGCAGCAGGCCCAGAGGCTATTACCGACGCAGTCTCAGTAGTTCCACCAGCAGAGGCCTCAGCTGTATGCTCAGGCTCAGGCTCAGAGGCAGAGGGGTCCAACGACCAGAGTTCAGGATCAGGCTTTCACGCTTTATATGGAGAAGGCGCTAGCAGTTGGGGAGGTGGTCACGGGTATGGATTGGTTTGAGTGCTTACGCTTCGATAGATTGCCATGCTGGCAAGGTTATCTTTCATATTCCGAATGAGGAGGAGTTCTTATTCTCTAGAGGCGAGGTGGAGTCTTCACCAGCGGTCATGTGGATGGCAGTAGCCGAGGAGGTTCCATTGCCCAGAGTAGTTTATGAGTTTTTCGATGTGTTTCCCGAGGAGCTTCCGGGTATGCCTTCAGTTCGAGAGATTGAGTATTATATTGATTTGGTTCCGGGAGCAGAGCCAATGTCAGCAAGAATATACAGGATGTCTCCTTCAGAGTTGTTGGTGTTGTATCAGTCTATTGAGGAGCTTAGGACCAAGGGATTCATTCATCCTAGTGGATCATCTTGGGGAGCTCCAGCCCTTCTTGTGAAGAAGAAGGATGGTTCATCGCGTATGGTCATTGACTATCGTCTGCTTAACGCGATGACCGTGAAGAACAAGTATCACTTGCCCAGGATAGATGACTTGTTCGACCAGCTTAGTAGAGCGGCTGTATTTTCGAAGATCGATTTGCGGTCTAGGTACCATCAGATCAGAGTCAGAGAGCAGGATATACCCAAGACGGCGTTTAGATCTCGATATGGCCATTGGGAGTTCCTTGTTATGCCTTTCGGAGCAACCAATGCGCCAGCGATCTTCATGGATCTCATGAATCGCATCTTCATGCCCTACTTAGACCAGTTTGTGATAGTGTTTATTGATGATATCTTGGTCTATAGTCAGACTGAGGCAGAGTACGAGCAGCATCTTCGCGTGGTTCTTCAGATTCTTTGGGACCATCAGCTTTACGCGAAGTTCAGCAAGTGCAATTTTTGGCTCGATCGAGTCACTTTCTTGGGTCACATTATTGTCGAAGGTGGTGTTGAGGTGGACCCCAAGAAGGTTGAGGCTATCGAGGGTTGGCCAGTACCTCGTACAGCTTCAGATGTACATAGCTTTCTGGGATTAGCAGGCTACTACAGACGGTTTGTGGCAGACTTTGTTAGGATCTCTGCACCCTTGACACGGCTGACGTATAAGGATGTGTGCTTTGAGTGGTCAGATGCTTGTCAGGTTTCTTTTGAGAAACTCAAGCAGAGTTTGATTTCAGCTCCTACTCTGACACCACCCGTCGGACCAGGTAGGTTCACGGTGTATTGTGATGAGTCAGGCCGGGGACTTGGTTGTGTTTTTATGCAATATGGTCGAGTGATAGCTTATGCGTCTCGGCAGCTTTGGGAGCATGAGAAGATCTATCCGACGTACGATCTTGAGTTGGCCGCAGTTGTGTTTGCCCTCAAGCTCTGGAGGCATTATCTGTATGGTGATCGAGTGGAGATTTTTACGACCATAAGAGCTTGAGGTATGTGTTCACGCAGAGGGATCTGAACATGCGGCAGAGGAGGTGGCTTGAGTTACTGAAGGATTATGATGTTGATCTTCAGTATCATCCCGGAAAGGCAAACGTCGTTGCAGACGCTTTGAACAGGAGACCCGGAGTCTATTTCTTGACGGAGCAGCGTCACCTTCTGGAGGATCTTCAGGAGATGGGCATTGAGGTAGTGCTACCTGGTGAGGAAGCTATGATGGCAGACTTACAGGTTCAGTCTACCATTGTGGATAGGATCGGAGCAGCTCAGTCAAGGGATGCCAGGCTTTAGCAGTTCAGAGCAGAGTGTGTGGTAGGGTGCAGAACAGAGTTGTGCATCCATGAGGATGGGATACTCCGATTCGGGAGTCGTCTTTGTGTGCCGAGTGGAGACATTCGACAGAAGATTATGTCGGAGGCCCACAGTTTTTAGTATTCTGTTCATCCAGGAGGGACAAAGATGTACCGAGATATTCGTCAGCATTTCTGGTAGAATGGTATGAAGAGGGAGATAGCTCGGTTCGTCTCTCGATGCTTAGTTTGCCAGCAAGTCAAGGCTGAGCACCAGAGACCGGCCAGACTTCTTCAGTCTTTACCGATTCCGGAGTGGAAGTGGGATCATATTACTATGGACTTCGTGACTGGTCTTCCTAGAACCCCGAATGGAAGAGATGCCAATTGGTTTATAGTGGATCGACTCACGAAGGTTGTCCACTTCCTACCTTTCAGAGTTGGTCAGTCTACAGAGCAGTTGGCCGACTTGTACATGAGGCAGATTGTCAGATTGCATGGGGTGCCAGTTAGCATAGTCTCAGATCGGAATTCCATATTCACTTCTCATTTCTGGCAGAGTCTTCAGCAGAGTCTGGGTACCCGTTTGAGTTTCAGTTCAGCATACCATCCTCAGACAGATGGTCAGTCGGAGCGTACGATTCAGACCTTGGAGAATATGCTTCGATCATGCATTCTTGACTTCAGTGGTTCTTGGGAAGATCACTTGCATTTGGTGGAGTTTTCTTACAACAATAGCTTCCATGCGAGCATTCAGATGGCTCCTTTCGAGGCTTTGTATGGTAGGAGATGTAGGTCACCCATAGCTTAGGATGACATTGGAGAGAGGCAGATGCTTGGTCCAGAGATGATTGCTCAGTCAGTTAGAGAAGTCAGGCAGGTCAGAGAGCATCTCAGAGTAGCTCAGGATCGACAGCGTCAATGGGCAGATCAGCATAGACGCCATCTTGAGTTCTCTGTCGGCAACCACGTATTTCTTCGAATTTCGCCTACCCGTGGTGTCATCAGGTTTGGCGTATGATAAAAGCTTGGTCCTAGATTTATTGGGCCGTTCAATGTTCTCGAGCGAGTAGGGGATGTATCTAATCGTCTTGCTCTTCCACCGTCGTTATGCGAGGTACATGACGTATTTCATGTATCTCAGCTACGTCGATATGTTCCGGATCCGAGCCATATTCTAGATCATTCCGAGCTGGTCGTTGGTACCGACCTATCGTATGAGGAGAGGCCCATATCCTTTTTGGACCGGAGGGAGAAGATTCTTAAGAATCGGACTATCCGATTAGTTCGTGTTTCCTGGAATCATCACTCACCGGGCGAGTCAACTTGGGAGCGCGAGGATGATATCCGAGCTCGTTACCCGTATCTGTTTGACTCATGAGGTATACTTATTTTGTATATCTATGTTCTACCTTTTGTGTGATTGTAGGAATACATGATGTTGTTGTTTACGTATGTTTAAATTGCTTTTACATTTCTTGTACATTACTCTAGTTGGATTTCATGCTTTATGAGTTTTCCATCTTGATCCTGATAGCATGTTTTTTTGGGTTTCTTCCTTACTTTTGATTACCTTTAGAAAATTCCGAGGACGGAATTTTTCTAAGAAGGGGAGGGTTGTGAGACTCGTCTCACAGTATCGGTATTTATATACGGATACGTATTTTGCAGCGTATTTCGTATTTTCTTGATTTCCGGAACACTTTAAATTTTTCCCAAAACTATAGATTTTCTCCTTTATCGGCATACCGCCGGTATACCAGTGTATACCGACGGAATACCTCCCGGACATGTTTTCTACACTTTAGATATTTTCGGTTTCTGATATTTTTGTGAATAGTGTTTAGATATTTTCGTGAATAGTATTTAGATATTTTCGTGAATAGTGTTTAGATATTTTCTTGAATAGTGTAGATGCACCCTATTATCCAATGGATAATTGGTTTTGTTTGAGTGGCCATGATTGACCTAGACTTTGACATGGATCATGATCCAACGGCTAAGATTAATTCTCCCTTATATATATACCATTTCACTTTCTCTCTCCTCTCTCTTTTCATTCTCTTCACTCTCACTTCATTTCTTCTTCCCTTCTCTTTCCTTGGAGCATGCCAAGATCTTGGCCTTGAGGTCTAGAGTGTGGTTTCGTACCCCTCTTGGTAGTGGAGTAGAAGATTAGGCTTAGAGCTTAACCTAGGCAAGTACATCTTGCCAAATTTATGAACAATATTGTTTTGTTGTCATTTTTGTTTTCCTTGGTATTAAATGCTTATAATTGTTCTAAACTCATTTTGTTAAGAATGTTTTCCTTGTTATTCTCGTCTATATGATGTTTCTAAATTTGGTTAGAACTAGGATTTGATATTCTGTTAAAATCCAATATTGACTTAGTAGAAAACTCGATATCAAGAGTGATACTGGTGTTACCATCATAGATCTTGGTCACATATGCATATATGAGGCCCTCACCTAGCTTGTATACATAGATTTTGAGTTTGGTGAAAATCGAAACCCGTTTCGGTTTCCTGAGAACCTATTTTCGGAGTATTTTGAGGTATTGATCTATCAAATCTTTGAATTTGTGAAAACTAATACTTCCATGATGTAGGGAATTAAATTTCATGCGATTTTGACTTTTGAAAATCCGAATTTCGATTTAAAACGAAGTTTTTATGACCGAAACAAGTTTTGAGTTTTCAAGAATCAACTTTCTGTGACGGTTCGAAAAATCCGTCGAAAATTCGCGAAAATCCGTCGAAAAATCCGAACTTGCACCACAAAACTTGCTGTGACACTTCGAAAAATCCGTCGGTAATCCGCCGGATAATCCGGTTAGGCTGTTTTTATCTATTTTTGTCCGTTTCTGCCCGTTTTCGTCCGTTTTTGATACTTTCTTCAATTGTAATGAATTCTTAACATGATTAGATGACCTTGTATACTTAGAAAATGATTGTACACCCTATTTACACTTGACACTAGCTTATGTTCATATGTTCACTATACTCACTATGTATTGCTATGTCCTTCCAGATTTATTGTACTTTACAGTCTATGCCATATCCAATATTTACTTGATAGTGACCCGTCATGGTGCACTCTTGAACATGTTTTTCCCTAGCTTGCATGACAATGGCCTGTCATGGCGCACTCTTGATTCTAGTACTTGTCTAGCTCCTTGATAGTGGCTCGTCGTAGCGCACTCTCGTCTTGATATTGTCATGTCTTGTTGTGGCTTGTTGTAGTGCACAATCTTGCTTGTCTTGTCCAGTCTTACATGTCTCATGTCTAGAATGTATTCTGCGGAATGCCACACCTAGAATCCAACAAGAAAATGTTAAGGACTAAACAACTAGCTTGATTACCTAGATCATTAGAGATTTTTCTGGTTACCTGTTGCCCCTTTGGTCTTGGTCTTATATATATATACATGGGATTTGGAGCTATCTGTCATGATGAGCACTCTTCCAGCACACCGTCGAGTGGGGCACCTCTTTAGGACACATGTATCTTACTGCAGTGTGTCTGCTATACTTCTTTTCTTTTTGGCTTGGATCATTCAGGTAGTAGTAGGCAGGTAACTGGACTTGGATTTCTCAAACTTGCATGTGTTAGTAATTAGGATTGTGGCAACCCTAGTTAGCTAAAGTATCAAGCCGTACTCATTGCTTGGCCGTGATTGATGGATGGAGTCCATTATTGTCTAGTCTAGTCTTGCTCCAGTTTATCTTATTGTAGTACTTAGCTTTCTATCTTTCCTTACATGCTATTCTTCCTACTACATGCTCGGCTTCTCCATATGCTCACATGTGCAGTTTATTCTATGTATTCACTTGTTATCCTTCTTGCATGTTTCAGTTTCCTTTCGTAAACACTGTGGTACCAATTTACTATTCTAGTCTCATTTACTGCTTTATCTTAGAGATGTTATAAATTGCATGCTGGTTTTAGTTCATAGTTTGGCTTCCTTTGTGGTACTTGCTATTGGGGTTCTGACCCCACTGGTTTTGCATTAACCAGATCTAGTTGAGGAGCCCGAGGATCTTCCGGACCTTCCTCTCGATGGTGACCACCCGGAGCACCAGGGGACTTGAATGGGTGTTTTTTTCTCTTATCCACTCTTTTTGGTACATATTCTTTTGAGGCATTTAGCCACCGAGCACGTGTTTAGCTCGTATTTTGGACTTGACATTTGGCCTACGGGCTTAGACATGATGTTATATTTGTAGACTGTAGCTAGAGCTGATCATGTATTACTTAGTCTTGCTAGTTCTTTATTTTGTATTACTAGCTTCATGATCATCTATATATTATAGTTTGGGATGCTTTACTGTCTTATATGCATGATGATCATATTCTTGTACCTTACTTCTTGTATGAGACTGAGATATCTAGGATTATGTGACCTAGGATTGACTGTTGGTTTGTAGCAGTGACCCCCATCTATACAGCTTATACGTTGTTTCAGAGTACTGGACTACTTTGGTATACGTAGCTGGCCTTGTCCGTCCCTACTTGCCCGTATTCTGGTTCTGGGGCGTGACAGAGATGACAGTCCATCCCGATCATCCAGTTGTGCCCGTACAGTCAGCAGTCCGAGCAGAGGTAGTTCCAGATCAGCCCGATGTACCTGTACTCATAAGGATTATCAAGAAAATGATGGAGTCACAGCAACGACGAGATCTCGCTCTCCAGCAGAGTATCCAGATGTTTATAGACCACAGTAGGCAAGGAATACCCGAGGAATTTTAAGACGCGAACTTGCAGCCAGAGGAAGTACAGATTGGAGCCAGACAGTACCAGTCATACAGCCAGTCAGCATATCGAGCCCGACCTACTGTAGAGGCAGTACGAGAGCAAGGGCATGGAGCTAGAAGGACCGCATCCAGAACTGAGGGTCGTAAGAGGAACCATCTGTATGTATCAGGCTTTTCACCCCGATGTCCATTACAAGTACCATCATACAACTATACACCCCAGCACTAGGAGTTACCAGTCATATGTTCCTTCTGTAGAAGGGAAGGGCATACTCATCTTACTTGTCGGAGAGCTAACCTTTTATGTTTTGCGTGCAGATCACCAGGCCACATGATAAGAGTTTGTCCCTAGAGTTCAGCTGGATCGCCATCCTTCCAGCCTTCCAGCCAGCATGCACCAGTGCCGGTTCAGCAACAAGCCTAGGAGCCTTTACCGATACAGTCCCAAGCATTCCAGCAGGCAAGGCCTTGGCAGTATATGCAGGCCCAAGCTCAGAGGCAGAGGTGAAGAAACCAGCAGCAGTATCAACCAGAACAAGGAGGATGTACCTATTGTGGGAAGTTAGGCCATTCTAGATCGGTTTGTTGGACAGCCAATAGGCGATGCTTCTGCTGTGGAGGAGAGGACCATTTAGTTAGCAATTGCCCATATCCGACATCCCGAGGAAGACCATCTACACCAGATATACCCCTGCCATCCTTTCAGTCACCCCCGTCAACGCCTCTAGTAGTGGACGAGCAGCTATGGCCAATACTAGATGTTCAACCATTAGCACAGTACCCACAGCCATCGCGAGCTCAGAGGATCAGACAGCTAAGAGCATAGTTGCATGCACAGTACCAGGAGCAGCTCTAGTATTAGCACGAGGGTAATACCTTGGGAGTCTCAGGTACCATCTTCATGGTCTTCTATCAGTTCTTCTCTTGGGATTTGCGTTTCAGTGGCAGGCCAGGTAGTGGCGATATATCTTGGGTTCTTATATGCGACCTTGTATTCTATCCACGTATGGAGTACAACGGTCGGCTTGACTTATTCGATGAGTGAAGGCGAGTTTCTTGTCCCACTCTTCTGTCTTTGTAGTCGAGGCATGTGATAACTTCATTGGTATCGACTACGACGATACGCCCTGGATAGAGTCATGTCTTGGACTAAGTCACTGGTACCGACTTACCTTGGGACTTGACCTTTATCTATTTTTGGAGTCAGTGTAGGCCAGCGAGGACGTTGGTCCCGACTCAACTGTCTCAAGAGACATATTTATTCATATGCCTCCAGCCCTTCTTGATTGTAATTATGTTATTACTTAAGCATTTATTTATATTACAGTTGCCTCTATTTACTTATATGCCATGCTACATTTTATAGAGATGATTGTGTTTTCTTGAGCTTTTGTTTTAGTTATCTTCCTCGACTGGCTTTAGAAAATTTCGAGGACAGAATTTTTCTAAGGATGGGAGAGTTGTGAGACTCGTCTCACTGTATCAGTATTTATGTACGGGTACGTATTTTGAGCTATATTTCGTATTTCTTGGTTTTCGAATATTTTAAAAATTTTCCAAAGTATAGGTTAAACTTGACTTGGTTTAATTTGGTTCGGTTCAACTTGGTATTGGGCTTGGTTTAGTTTAGGTGGGTTTGAGATGAGAAGGTTTGTATAAAACCCAACTCCTCTCTCTCTCTCCTCCATTATTTTCATTCTCTTTCTCTTCATCTTCTTCCTCTAACCCTAGGCAAGTACATCTTGCCAAACCTTGAGCAAAGTTATTTTTGTTTGTTCTATTTTCTTCCTTGCATGATTTTAAGCATCTTTAGAACTTAGAGTTTTCGGTTTGGACGGATGGATTTTTGTAGATCTAAGTTTATAGCCTTTTCGGTTTTCTTGGGTTTTGATCTACTAAACTTCATTATTTTTAACTTTTGATTATTTTATGTTATAAAGAATTCGATTTTACCCAAAATGGACCTTTGAAAAGTTAGATTTCGACTTGTTTTGAGGAAGTTATAGCCAAAATTTTGGACATCTTCTATATTCATCTGTCCTGATTCTAGCAGGGACGATGAATAATACCGATGAATAATGTCACATGGATGAATAGTGCCACAGACGTGAATAGTGTCGTATGGATGCATAGTACCGTATGGATGAATAGTGCAATAGGCATGAATAGTGCCGCCTGGATGAATAGTACCACAGGCATGAATAGCGGCGCATGGATGAATAGTACCGCATGGCTTGCATAGTACCGCAGGCTTGCATAGTGTCACAGGCATGAATAGTGCCGCATGGATGAATAGTGCCGTATGGCTTGCATAGTGTTGTAGGCTTGTATAGTGCCGCATGGATGAATAGTGCCGCAGAATGCCGCATAGTACCTATTTTGGCTGTTTTTTGTTGTTTTATGTCCTATTTGGTTGATTTGTGGCCAGAATTTCTCCCAACTTCCAACATGAAAGTTGTAGATCTTTTCCTTGGCTTCAAGAATATGTTACCAACTATTTTGTGCAAGTTTCTTTCATTCTCGATATGGAGCTTATGATTGCATTGCATGTTTTCTATCTTGGCCTAAATTGCGACGATCCTACTTAATAGCTTGATATTTCTTTAATAAATGAATTTTTTAACATGATTTGATAATATTGTACATTTAGAGAATGATTGTACCCCTCTTATACCCTTAACACTAGCACAGATTCAATTGGTGTTTTAGGCCAAGTAGTTACCTCATTTATTCCTTCTCATATGTTATAATGCACCTTTTATCAAGATCTATCTACAAGTTTTCTTACGTCTATGATTGCTTAACATGATAGTGACCCATTGTGGTGCACTCATAATATATGTCTTTCTTCTTTGCTTAACACGATAGTGACCCGTTGCGGTACACTCAAGTCACATGTCACTTCTTTTCTTAACATGATTATGGCCCGTCGTTGCGCACCTCTAACAAGTACTCTTAACATGATAGTGACCCATCGTGGTACACTCCAGACAAGTAATATAACAAGTAATATGACATGACATGAACCATAAATATTGTTGCGACGGCTTTATTAGCTTACAATAATGAATGATTTGGACACCGTGGGTGTTTCTCTTAAGTGCGTTTGTACAAGCTATATGTTCTGTATTGTATCATGTCTAAGGCATGGATTCCTGATGACCACGGTCAGGGATTCATACTAAATCTGGCTAGGATTTATAACTAGATTGATCAAGTAGTTCATGAAGAGACTTTTCCAGTTACCTGTTGTCCCTTTGATCCCGGCCTTATATATATACACGGGATTTGGAGCTATCTGTCATGATGAGCACATTTTCAGCCCACCGTCGAGTGGGGCACCTCCTTAGGACACATGTATCTTACTGCAGTGTGTCTGCTATACTTATTTTTCTTTTGCTGGGGTCACTCTGGTAGTAGCAGGCAGGTAACTGGACTTGGAAATCTCATTGCATCTTGTTAGTAATTAGGCTTGTGATAACCCTAGTTAGTTTAAGCATCAAGCCGTACTCATTGCTTGGCCGTGATTGATGGATGGAGTCAGTCCAGTCCAGTCTAGTTTCATCTAGGCAGTGTCTGTATGTTCATTTCAGTACACTATAGTTTATGCTTTACTTTCATCGATGAATGGTCGGAAACAAAGTTCTATTCAGGAGAAGGGTTACAATCCCGGTCCTTGTTTGGTTTACGGGTTGTAACTTGGCTTCCAGAATGGTTCTTAAGTTATCCTATCTTTTGTCGTCCTATTTAGTACTCACATGTTCTACATGATCCTTATGCTGCAAAATGATTAGAGACTAAGTTCTGTTCAGGAGAAGGGTTATAACCCCGGTCCTTGTTTGGTTTAAAGGGTTGTAACTTGACTTCCGAATTAGTTCCTAAGTCCACTTATCATTGTCTTTCTATATAATTCCTACATGCTCACATGTTCAATTATCTCACAAGCTATACATGACTCCCTATGCCAGGTCACCATGCTCTTATGACCCGGCAATCTCACAAGTTCACATATTCAATTGCTTTTACATATTCTCAAGCTTCTGTTTACTTAACATGTCTACACTTTACATTATGACACATGTTAATTACTTTATGCTCCAGGATACTTTACTTATTGTCTTTCTATCTTCGGGATAAGTGCATTGGTAGTGCACAAGTCCCGATCTGCATTTACTTAATTATACCTCCAACCGTTGTTATGTTAGTTATTGCTGGTTTTAGTTCATAAGTTTGGCTTCCTTTGTGGTACTTGCTATTGGGGGTCTGACCCCAGTGGTTTTGTTTGGCCAGATCTAATAGAGAAGTCCAGAGGATCTTCCACACCATCTACTCGACGGTGACCATCCAGAGCACCAGAGTATCCAAGTAGGTTTCTCATTTTATTCTCCCACTGGTTATGTACATTATTCTTTTATGGCGTTTAGCCTCCGAGCACGTGTTTAGCTCGTGTTTTGGGTCTTTGACATTTAGCCTACGGGCATAAACATGATGTGCATATTCTAGACTGCATCTAGAGCTATCATGTATGACTAATACTCTTGCTAGTTGTCCATTTTGTATTACTAGCTTCATGATCATCCATGTATATATGGTTTGGGACGCTTTACTATTGTATGTCTGATGATCATACTTCTTGTACCTTGTATAATTATTTGTGATTGAGATACCTAGGATTAATTTATCATAGGATCGACTGTTGGCTTGTAGAAGTAACCCCCATATCTTGACAACTTAGATGTGATTTCAGAGTACTGGTGTACTTTGGTATTGCGTAGCTGGCTATGTCCGTCCCCACTTGCCAGTATTCTGATTCTGGGGCGTGACACCTACGGCAGAGCGTATCGTGCAATGTGAGACTTACTATGTTCTTCCCTATCAATTGTTATCGCTAGCATAGCGTGTGCAATTTATGTGTGATTGGTCACTGACATCACAAGCCATCCTGCACTTATAGCTTTGTTAGTCAGGGCCCTTTCAACGCAAGTAGCGAGCCCGATTGCAAGTCCCCACCTAACCCGTGCTATCATCCAGCACAACTATACCTTGTTTCCTCCTAGGCCAAAACGGTCCCGTGGCCCCAGATTGTCGCTCGAGGAAACTTTTACCTATTCGACAAGTTGTCCATGACCGTGCTTAGAACAATTTAGTTATTAAGACATAGTCTACATTTCTTTTGAGAACTTAATCATTTTATTATGTCCTGCCTTGTCATGTCATCAATTTGTCCAATGAGTCAATCCTTTGTTCAACACAGTTTTTATAAGATAACTAGACGTATCCGTGCCCTTGCATCTATTATTCCATTCGCATTAATGTTATCGATTGAACTAAGAAGGGGGTCGAAAAGAGAAGGGTCAGCCACTCACCTTGATTTTTTTTGTTCGAGACGAGAGACTTGTTGGTCGTGCTAGTCGTCGTCTAAGTGATTACCTGAAATTGCACAAGCAACCGATTAGAACACTGTATTATTCAAGAAGTTCGACATGTAAATGCGAGTTCGAAAACGCAAGCCATGAAAACCATTGAAAACATTCACGAAAATGCATTCAAAAAACCAAAGCCAAAGAAGCAAGTACAGCATGAAAAGCAGAGCAACGGGAGGTCTCTTCCGACTCAGCTACAGAGTCTATCCTTGAGGCACAACCTGCTGAATATGGGACTTGATTCCGAAGAAGCCTTTCCATAACGAAAAAAGGATCTTAATTCAATCATTCCCATTCGACTGATTCGATTGATCCCGACCTATCAGTCCCGACCGAATCGATAGTGACAGTATTCCTTTCTCGCGCACCCCGTGGATGGATAATGGGGCACGACGTAGGGACGGGACACTACACCATAACCAACTAAGAAAAAAATTTGTCCTCGAAACTTAAGAAAAGAACCTACCGCTAGGAAAATAGAGAAGGGAACTTTTTCCTCATCTCCGACTCCAGTTCCCAGGTCGACTCCTCGACCGCATGGTTCTTCCAGAGCACTCGAACGAGAGGGATGGAACGATTTTGTAGCAGTTTATCCTTATGCTCTATGATTTGCACAAGCTCTTCAACATACGATAAGTCTGCCTGCAGATTTAGCAGACCAAAGTTTACCACATGGCTCGGATCGTGTACGTACTTTCGCAACTGAGAGACATGGAAGACATTGTGCACATCCGACAGTGCTGGTGGCAAAGCAATTCGGTAAGCTACTGGGGCGACTCGCTTCAATATCTCGAAAGGACCAACAAACCTTGAGCTCAACTTCCCTTTCGTGCCGAATCTGGTAACTCCTTGTGTCACGACCCGTACCCGCTTTTCGAACGCGAAAGCGTGAGCAAGCCAGCTACGTATCGAACGGACTCCAACCCGACTCAAATACGTAAACGCTGTCAAGGCTATGGTATACTACCAAATCATAGCAAACAAATCTATATCTCAATCCACTATAAGAATATGAAACATGAATGAACACTATGGGTCGTGGTCTGCAGCCCACTAGCATAGATGTCCGATAAGATTCTAAAGGAAATAACAAGAGCCTAAAACTAAATCAAGATACAGGATATCTCATGATAAGGTATGAAAGCATGAGCAGATAATAAACACGATAACGATACATGAATTCCGCAAGCGTATCATCACATCTGTCATCCAGAACCTCTAGCTAACTCCATGCAACCGCTAAACCTGAGGAGATCATCAGGTCCTCAGAGGACATAGCAAGATACATAATATACATGCCTATCTAACAGTTTTATCATGCGCAAGGAAATAAACAAGAAAAACAGGAACACGACAAATGACTACGAACACGAACATGAACACGAATACGAACACAAACACGAATACGAAAGCGAATACTAGAACAACCACGTATAAATGAACTGTCGGATGAACGATAATCACGAGATCAATGGAAGAACCAAACCCTCGTCCCGAGTGTGGACTCTCTGGTTTGAACTAAGCACTAACCCTCGTCCCGAGTGTGGACTCTCTGGTTAGCTCACGGCAAGACACCCTCGTCCCGTGTGTGGACTCTCTGGTGTAATTGGTCAACCCTCGTCCCGAGTGTGGACTCTCTGGTGCCAATAATCACGACAAACACCCTCGTCCTGTGTGTGGACTCTTTGGTGCACCAAACAACCCTCGTCCCGAGTGTGGACTCTCTGGTTGTGCAAAACGATAATCAAGGCTATGGCAGTTCAATTACACGTACTCGTTCTATGACACGACTCAAGCAAGGTACTGGTGAGAACTCCAAGCATGAAACACGAGGCCAAACATGAACATGGCTATATGTAAATAAAAAAAACTCCACAAAAAATAACACAAAAAGCACATGTCCGTAAATAATCCAAAGACTGTAAAACGAAAGGAAATGCATGTAAGTAAAACTGTAGAGGAAGGCAAGGTATACTTTCCTGGAGGTTGCACGCAGATCCAACAACTATATAGTCAACTGATAAGCCACGAAGTCCAGTCATCACAACTGTCTCCGAAAGCTGAAACAAACATTGCCAACATTCTTAGAATAGTCAAATTAGCTAGGATTGCATGTCCTTAAGTCCAATTCTGGATACAGGGGCAAAACGGTAATTTCGGACCAAAACAGTATCTGCCGTTGGACCCGCTTTGTACCGAAAAGCGTGCCAGAGTCAATGGTCTCTAAAGTTGTCAAACTATGTCTACGGATCCGGTTTAACGATACGAACCCAGCGGTATATCAAATTTTGGATTCCGGTGGACCGTGCACAAATTTGTCCGTTGAATCGGATCATGGGGCCCGCGAAACGACGATCCAATCAACTATCTCAGAATCGGACCAAACTTGGCATATAGGACCAGAAAAATGATACGGTCCTGTTGGCATAAGTTTCGTCTCGATCTGACGAACGTGCACAAAGTAATTGGAGAATTTTCACAGAGGCCGATACGGTGAATTTCGACGGATACGCATCAAATTCGTCGCGCACACACGACCAATTCGAATTTCGTCAAAGCCCACACATCCACGAAGCCATTACGCACCTTTCAATGCTTTCGGTTCATGACCACGTCGCCCGGATTGGCGGGACACACGTCGCATCAGGCGATTTTATTAATTTTAGAAACATGTTTTTCATGATTTTCAAATCGGTATTCCTTGATGCGTACTAGATGAATTTAAAATTCGTAAACAACGTTTTAAAGCTGTATGGGTTGACTAAAAACTTATTCAATTAGATTTTTGGGACAGTCAAAGGATTGGCGATTTGTCGCCTTCCAAAACTCGGTATTCACTGCTCTTATGCCCTGTTTTGGTATTTCGAAACAGTGGGTTTTTTTCCGGGTTTTGCGCGATAATTACACAAAAATTTGAAGTCTTGGTACGAGACTAAATTACAGGGATCTAAAGAGGGTTATATAAGGTTCATACCAGTATTGACGAATCGTAAAATAATTGATCGATCCAGCGGGAATTTCGTCACGAAGTCGGGGTCGGGCAGCGTGGCTGCTGTCGTTCTCCGTCCGCGCGTGCGTGCGCGCGTTGCCTCCGGCACGTCGTGGCCGGCCATTGGCCGCGTAGGGCGGCACCGAAGGGTCGCCAAGGTGGTGGCAGCGTGGTCGGCTATGGTTTGCTTTAGGGTTTGGTTTTTCTGCCGCGGTTCTGTTCTCTCTCGATCCCTACTGTTTACATATATATAAGTATATGTGTAATCCCTCTCGGGTTGGGCTATCGGGAAGCTATGGGTGTAGGCCTGGGTTCTGCTCTCGGCTTGGCCTGGGTTGTGGGACCCTGGGCCGAGCTGGGATGGCCTGGGGCTTTTATTATTTGTTGTTTTTGTTTTGCTTTTTCTTATTCTTTTATATATGTATCTACATATACATATATTCATCTATGTATATATATATATATATTCCTATATTACTCATATAACCATATATATTCCAAAAATCTTATTATATATCTAGGATAACCTATACATATATATGCATATACACACACATCCATATATATATATTTATATATACATACACCTATACACGTATACGTATTTATTTATATACGTACACGCATACACATATACATATTATATATTTTTATATATACGTACACATACATAAATACTATAAATACAAATACGAGAAATAAATATTAAGTAATATCAATATTGAAATCCAATTCTTAATTTACATACCAAAATTCACATGAATAAAATACAGTGACATTATATTTATATATAAAGCCTAATTCCATATATTGTAATACATAATTTACATGTATATCCATAAATAGATATTCAGAAAACTAAATACAATCTTAGCAATACTCTTATAGGCCAGCGTTATACATATATACATATGTACATATAATTTAATATATATATATATTCTATGAATACCAAAATAACCAATTAATGACTATATTAGATAATAATTATAATATCAATAATAATAATAATAATAATAAAATACAATAAACCAATACCAGAGTGTTGTGTGACACAATACACTCCCATGTTACTGGGACCATAATAAATCGTGCAAGTACTCTAAACATCAAATAAATATTTATAATACTTATATTATACGAAATGCATTTAAGAAAGTATTTGTAAAGTCCAGGAAATAAACTAACATATAAAATGATGCATATGCTTAAAATACGTCTACATGGACGTCTTCGGACTCACTATAAGTCTACACGGGCTTGGGCTCGGTTCGGGCCCAGTCCGGACTAGTTTGGTACAACCGGGTCACTACAAAGTCAATAAATCTAATAATAAATAATTAATCTACTTATAATGGTCATGATATAACTTAGCCTGGTTTTCTTAGTTAGGGTACACCGATGGCTCGGCCTTCCTTACCACAGCTAATATACTAGCCAAAGTACGCCATTGCACTAACCGTGCCATGATTCCTAGTTGTCTTGTATTCCAAATCTCATCCATGGCTACAGTCATCTATCGTAATAATTAACTAAATAATTATTTATAAAAAAAATTTAAAAAAATTTACCATTAAATCAAATAAATAAATATTTAAAAAAAATATTTCCGGGAAGGGGAGCTACAAATCTACCCACCTTAAAAATAATTTCGTCCTCGAAATTCTACTTCATAACTATTCCTTACAATTCAAAATCTACCATCACCTTAATCTCCTCAAATTTAATTTCTCCAAAAATATTTTATGACCTTCACTAGTCATTTTATAAGCCCGAATACTTGAGGACTTCTACCCACCTTTGGTCACACTACTCCTCAAAATATGGTCACTAAAATATTATAACCTTCTAACTAGTGGCTAATAGTTCTACTACGGATATCTAGGACATATGGTATCTATAATCCTTCATATCTATAAACAACCAAAAACTCAATGATCAAGCAATATTATACTATAACTTAAGAATTTCTAGTAAATCCTAGACAGCACGATCATTCGTCACCCCGAAATAAAAGGGACGAGAATCAATGACACAGGAAGCAAGGAAGTATAATCGAGAGCAAATATGGAGTTTTCAAGGACGTAGAGAATTTTTAGGAGAATTTCCAATGTAGAGTGGATTGAGATTTCTAAGGGTTTGGTCAGTTTCGCAGGCTCGTATCAGTATAGTTATGTAACCGATACGATATGCTCTGACCTGCATGGGCCACCAAAAAACTTGTCACGATCCGCACCCGCTTTTCGGACGCGAGAGCGTGAACAAGCCAGCTACGTATCGAACGGACTCCATCCCGACTCGAATACGTAAACGCTGTCAAGGCTATGGTATACTGCCAAATCATGGCAAACAAATCTATATTTCAATCCACTATAAGAATATGAAACATGAATGAACACTATGGGTCGTGGTCTGCAGCCCACTAGCATAGATGTCCGATAAGACTCTAAAGGAAATAATAAGAGTCTAAAACTAAATCAAGATACAGGATATCTCATGATAAGGTATGAAAGCACGAGCGGATAATAAACACGATAACGATACCTGAATCCCGCAAGCGTATCATCACATCTGTCATCCAGAACCTCTAGCTAACTCCATGCAACCGCTAAACCTGAGGAGATCATCAGGTCCTCAGAGGACATAGCAAGATACATAATATATATGCCTATCTAACAATTTTATCATGTGCAAGGAAATAAACAAGAAAAATAGGAACACAATAAATGACTACGAACACGAACATGAATACGAACACAAATACGAACACGAACACGAATACGAACACAAACACTAGAAAAACCACGTATAAATGAACTGTCGGATGAACAATAATCACGAGATCAATGGAAGAACCAAACCCTCATCCCGAGTGTGGACTCTCTGGTTTGAACTAAGCACTAACCCTCGTCCCGAGTGTGGACTCTCTGGTTTGAACTAAGCACTAACCCTCGTCCCGAGTGTGGACTCTCTGGTTAGCTCACGGCAAGACACCCTCATCCCGTGTGTGGACTCTCTGGTGTAATTGGTCAACCCTCATTTCGAGTGTAGACTCTCTGGTGCCAATGATCACGACAAACACCCTCGTCCCGTGTGTGGACTCTCTGGTGCAACAAACAACCCTCGTCCCGAGTATGGACTCTCTGGTTGTGCAAAACGATAATCAAGGCTATTGTTTCACTTAACAAAATGTCGAAAATTGGCTTTTGAAAGAAAACTAGAAAAAGTACAAGAAGTACAAATGTTCTGGGAAGTATTGCTATGGAAGTCTGATCTGAAAGCGGTCACTTTGTTCCTTGGACCATACGATAATGAAGAAGAAAACTGCTTGAAGAAGAAGAACAATCGGAAGAACTAAGTCACCGGAAAGGTATCGAGCAACGACACTGATGGCACAGTCGAATGCTTTCTTGCTTTGCTTCACCCTGTTTTTGAGAAAAAGTTGAAGAAATGCTTCTAGGAATATCACTCTGAAAGTATGAGTTTTTTCAGAGTCTCCTCTCCCTGTCTCTTCGATCCCCTCTTGATATGAAAAATAAGTCTACTTATAGACTTGACCCCTTGTGCGTAAAAAGCAACAAAATTGGGTTTTTACGCTGGTAAATGTCACCCACAATATAAATCATCTTCTACGCACATAGACACGTGTCCCACTACCTCAATAAAATGGGGAGAGCACGTACACACGTTCCTCGAGAAGTGTGGCATGAAAGCCACGTGGGCAAACCACGTTCTTAAGTGGTCAGAAACAATCGGGCGTAAAAATGACCCAAAATACACTTCCGGCGTAAAGTAGTAGACTAGGCGTAAAATAGCCCAAAAATAGACCTCTCGCGTAAAGTGGCTGATAAAATAGCCTTGAGCGTAAAAAGTAGCCCAAATAAACTTTACGCACATGTCAACTTTGAGCGTAAAAAGCTCATATAGTATTCATGTGTAAAAAAAGCCATCTTTTGAGCGTAAAGTAACCCAGTCCACACACTAAACGACAATGTTGGTTTCTGTGTAAATCAAACCTCTTCGAATTCAGTGTTATACGCAGTCAGTAAATCATTATGTCAGAATCATCATAACTTGCATTAAATGTATGATCTGACAACCTGTCCCCAGCGTAAAGTAGCTTGCGTAAAACAGCTCGCGTAGAGTAGCTCGCGTAAAGTAGCCTGCGAAGAGTAGCTCGCGTAAAGTAGCCTGCGTAGAGTAGCTCGCGTAGAGTAGCCTGTTGACTCTTTTGACTGACGTAAAGCTCTATTCTTTTGACTTGGTTTATGAAGCACTTTTTACGCTCCTACAAGACCCCCTTCAAAGTTTTCAAATATTTTTAAAATTTGAAATACTTTGAACAGAAGCGTAAAATTTGGGATTTCACCAGTCAGCGTAGAGTTCGGGATATCCAACGGTCATCCGCGTAAAAGTTGGGATATCCAACTGTCAGCGTAAAATTTGGGAATTTGAACCGATTCGAAATTCTCTATAAATAGGGCTTTTCGAAGAGAGATAAGACTTTACTTTGTCTTTTGAAATCTCGATCTCTCCTCACTCTTCTTCCTTCTTCTACTCTTACTTTGATCCGATGGCCCCCAAGAAGTCATCCGTCGTCGGCAGCAAAGGCAAGAAGCCCGCCGCCGATTCCTCGTCGATTGACCGCGCGCAAAATCTCGTCCGGTCATCAGCAGCGTCTTAGCAAAGCAACCCCGTCGTGGCTCCGGCAATGAGGGGTAAAGTACTGCCCTTTGGCCGAAAACTCGTCGGAGAAGAAGACCTAAATCTCATATTTCATGCCTACGTTATACGTGTCAACGTAGAAACTGAGATAACAAAATACGCCCACGTTATACGTGTCAGCGTAAAGTTAAGAATATACGCCCACGTTTATACGTGTCAGCGTAAAATTAAGAAAATACGCCCACGTCTATACGTGTCAGCGTAAAATTAAGAAAATACGCCCACGTCTATACGTACCAGCGTAAAATCTAAATTACGCTCATGTCTATACATATCAGCGTAAAATCTAAAATACGCTCATGTCTATACATGCCAGCGTAAATTTTAGAATACGCTTACATCAACATGTGACAGCGTAAAATTCGTAATACGCTCACATCAACATGTGCTAGCGTAAAATTTAGAATACGCTCATGTCAACACATGCCAGCGTAAAATCTAAAATACGCTCATGTCCATACATGCCAGCGTAAAATTCGTAATATGCTCACATCAACATGTGCTAGCGTAAAATTTAGAATACGCTCATGTCAACACATGCCAGCATAAAATCTAAAATACACTCATGTCCATACGTGCCAGCGTAAAATTCGTAATACGCTCACATCAACATATGCTAGCGTAAAATTTAGAATACGCTCACATCAACATGTGCTAGCGTAAAATTTCATAAGTGAAAAGACTTTGTATAAAACGAAAATCTTTTACACTTTTTTTATCAACTTCAACAAACGTAAAGTTCATATAGTCAAAGTCTTTAACCTTTATGTGTAAAACCTTTAGACTAATTTATCTGCGTAAAAATTTCAAATTAGATTTTCACTAACTTAATTTTTCTTCTTCTTTTAGCAGTGGATTTACAAGTTCACCCACTCGCAGAAGTCTTTGGCTCATCAGTTGGTATGGTGGGCTCGAATTATTTGGAGAATTTGTCTCATGTAGCATTTTCTCAATCGAATCCGGATTACCCCGTAGAGAGAGCACAGTTGATAGCTGCCCAAGGGGATAGGATGCTGCTATCCATGATTAATGGAGAATTGTTGACCTCACTGAATGAACAACAATTTGCAAAACCAGCTTTCTTATTTAGGGATGCAATAGACTGCAAGTCACAAACATACCCCAATAAGGAGTCTTGGGTATTCAAGTCTGGAGATAGAGCAATGTATCTCCTTGACATAGACAGAGATTACCCCTTGTCAGCATTCATCCATGCCACCCACCCTCGATAAATACTGTAGAATCTGACTCCCAGCAGTCGTGGAAGGCCGGGTAGAATCATATTCAAGAGGGATCATGCCAATGATATGGGGTATTACGTCAGTGTTCCCAATGGCTGTGTCACTTCTTTCTCTGGCCTCATGCCAGGATTTACTCCGAGTGAAGATTCGGCCTTAATCCAACCAGTGTAGACCCAGATGTTCGTCAATAAGTTCATAAGGGCTGTGGTATTATATCCCCAGACAAACCCTAGGCTACCGGGATGGTTGACTACATTCAACCAGAACTGGATCCAGATTAGCATTTGGATGATGAAAAACTTCCAGATAGAGCTGAAAGATATCAGCCTGTATGAAGCGGTGGCTTCTACTAGTCAGGGTATACCATCGAACGGTAACTTGTTTATGGCCCTGATGGAGATATACATAAGTTCAACTGGAACTTTTGCGACCCCGAAAGGTAAAATGGGTCTTGCACTCCATGAGATGCAATTCATCTCAAAGCTGCCAATGGGAGAAGCCCCATATGAAGAATATGTTCCCTCCAACCGGGAACTTGCTGAAATCAGGAAGAAAAACCCTCAGTTGGTTGAGGTATATAAAGAATTGATGTGCCACTACATGATTTGTTCTACAATGCATGAAAGTACATCTCATCTAGCATACATCAACAAGTGGACAACGTATCTCTTCTCCCATAAGGATAAAATATCCAAGGATGATAAAAAAAGATTCCAGGAAAACAAAGCTCCATCTATCAATACAGATTCAACAATTCCTGTTAACAAAATTCGGGATATGATGACTATCTACAAATTCCCGAACAAATATTTGTCCACCAAGACTGGGGAGTTCCTGCTGGAACTGAAGCCTTGAGCTTCCTCAGAAATGGCAGCCAGAAGATCTCCAGAAAATCCTTGCTGGCAGGCTTTCTTTCTTTATGGTTGAGGAGATGGGTCGTACCGGGAACTGGTACAGTTGATAGAATCCACCGTAACGTACTATGGCCAGCAGTGTGTTTGGTTTTTAAAGTCAGAATTAACCTGCTATCGGCAATGGTGTGTCGAGTAAATGCAGGTTTGAGGACTTTTAGTGAGGAGTTAATCAATAATGCTCCTCATCGGAACGTATTCTCCAGGGTAGAAATTCCCTATACTTATTTGATGGGCTGGCTGTTGCACCACAACTGCAATTTGTTACCACCAGGCCCGAGAGATGATGCGGAGGTCTTTCTCTAAAAATTCAGTAAAGCTACATGGACTGCCACGACGGTGGCAAATACCCGGGCAGTTTTGAACTATTCTTATAGTTGGAATTTTTTCTGTACCCGGCTATAAGTTCCAACCGACTGCTTCGGCGTTCAATTTGAAGATAAAGTTGAAGGAGGAGCTTTATTGCTACCATCATGTTTGCCATGAAATATAAAAGAACAGAATAATTATCGGAGGACCGGACTTTTACTTCACGTTACAAACTCGCTTGTACAAAAAAAGCCTAGGGACGAAAACCTAGGTACAGCAGTCTAAGTACAATTATTTATTTTAGATTCTGGAGGGTGATGATAGAGGCTCGGGAAGGCGACGGCAGCCCTGCCTTACTCCTTGGACGATCGGTATGCAGCCTTGACTCCTGTGACGAGATGGTTGGCGTTGATGAAGAAATGCTCTTCTTGCTCTCCTCGTATTGCTCTTCTGACTTCTCTCTCTCTGGATTGATTTCTATGTATTCTCTCTCTGATTATCGGGGAAGCCTCTCTGTCTATCTTTTTTATTGTAAGGGAATGGCACATTGCTTATTTATAGGAGTGGGGGCATCATTAGGGTTTGGATGATTGCCCATTCTCAAAGTGGCGACGGCCTGATGTTTAATCAATCTGGACCATGAGTCTTAAGCGTGAAGGATCTGGGCCATAAATGTGGATAGTATTGAATCCTGTGAGTGATTAATGCTGATTGCTTTAAATCTTCATGATTGGTTGTGTCGAGCTTGGATCTCTCACCACGTGTCCCATTGGCTTGATCATGAATGAATGACCTGATCTCATTAATTATGAGGATAACGTTAAATATGGTTATTAGGATCTGGTAAATCTTTGATTGATTTAATACCGCGCATCCCATAATCACCCTGCTACCAGCTGTCAAGTCATGGGGCCAATTGAATCTCTGCCACGTGTCTTAATGGTGGACCCTGCCAGAGCCGCATGATATCTATGAACCGCATGAGACAGGGTCTCAGTGAACCACATAGGTATAGTACTTGTGAGCCGCATGGGATGGTTCCTTGGTGAGCCGCAGGAAGATGATTCCTGCCAGCCGCATGAAGCTGTTCTTCAATTGAGCCGCATGGGAGTAGCCACGTGGCAATCTTGGATCGTGTCAGAGATTTTCTCCTGTTCCCGAAGAGTCTGTCATTATGACAGGACTATCATGGCACTTTATGTCAAAGCCGTCAGCTGTCAAATCGTGGCAGAGCATTAAATAAGGCTATTACTTGATGGCCAGCTGTGTGAAGGGATCCCACGGGGACACGTGGTGTTGATCGAGCCGTATATCTCTGTTGGTCGTTTGTGAGCCGCATGTACTTCCGAGCCGTATGAGGCTGGGAGACTCTTTGAACTGCATGGGACTGTCCCTATGTAAGCCGTATGGATTCTCCTGCCCCGAGCCACATGAGACTGAGAGTCTCTCTGAACCGCATGGGACTGCCCCTGTATGAGCCGCATGGGGTTCTCCTGTTCCGAGCCGCATAGACCATCATTCTGATATTTTCCATGCTTCTACAAGACCCCCTTCAAAGTTTTCAATTTGCAAAATTAAAATACTTTGAATAAGAAGCATGGCCTTTGCTAACCGCATAGATGGTTCAGCCGCATAGATTTATCTGGCCGCATGAGCTGTTAGGCCGCATAGACTTTTTGCCACGTGTCCCAACCACGTGTGCAAATCTTCTGCATTAAATGCCCTTGATTCGTTTTTTGAATTAATGCCACCTTTTGGGGGAGGATCCCAAGGGTCAGTTTTGCTTTGACCGAAATGTTTTGCCTTTATTCTTTTAGACGGCGTGTGGATCGAGGCGTTTATTGATTTACGAGCCTCCTTCACCTATAAATAGGAGTAATTTATTCTTTGAGGGTTTCTTTACCTTCTCTCTTTGCTCGAAACTCCTTGTTGCCGACTTCCTCTTCGTCTTCTTCCATCAACGATCGACAATGGCTCCCAAGAAGGCTGATGCATCGAAGGCTGCAAAGGGTAAGGCGGTCGCTTCTGCGGTGACTACGACGACGAACGTGGTCACTCCTCCACCGACCGCTGTTCACTCTGTCCATCCCGACGTTCACCCGCCTATTGCTGGTAAGGGGGTCGCCTGAAAACCCTAACTGTTGCCATGAATCTGTTGCATATTTTATGCACAAGCCGCATGTACGAGACTCGTCGATGTGACCGTATAAGCATTTCACCCCTTAGGGCCGCATGAGCTTGTCATACTCGATCTGAGCCGCATGTATGTTTTCAATTTGGGCCGCATAAGCGTCGCTCACTTTTGCACCGCATAAGCTCGCTTGTTTATAGTCGCATCAGCTCATATGAGTCTGGCTCATAGGTGTGCTTAACCTGAACCGCATGAGTCTATCTGTTCAGGGCCGCATGAGTCCGTATAGACTTTGAACCGCATAGTCCCTTCTGAGCCCAAATCGCAGGAGCTCATAAGCTCGTCTAAATTTGATTTGTATGGACTCGGTTAACTCGGAGCCGCATGAGGCTATGATGAATCAGGACCGCGTGGACTTATCTGATTCTGAGCCGCATGAGGCTATGAAGACCCGAGCCGCATAGACTCAAATGATCTTTCAAATGCTTCTGTTTTTGACTATCTTCTAATCTTTTTTCTTTCTTCTATCCTCAGCGACTCTGCCAGTAAATCCTGCGGGGGAACTTCTGGTTGGCTTGAATCAACTTGCTATAGATGTACGACGGGACGACTTAGTTCGTCAAGTGTCAGAGCAGCTCCTTGTCAATGAGCCTTTCGAGCGACTAAATGCTATTAGGGTTCAATCTTTCCAATTCCTTAGTGACATGATGAGCTCCGGGAAGCTTAATGGGAAGCATCTGAGGCCGGTCTTCCTCTTTGGGGATGCGTTGATCATAGAAAACTCCCGAGTGCTGGACGTTTCCGAGAGTTGGGATTTTAATCTGGACGGGATGTCGATTCATATCCCCATTATGAAGCGTCATTTCCCTTTTGCGTGGTTCAACATGATCATTTTGGACAGGCAGATGACAGACCCCCTCACTCCAACCAGACAGGGGATGTTCGTGGGTAAAATTCGTTATAATAAAACTACTGGGTTAGTACGCGCAATCAAGGATCCGGCCAGTCGATCTGTGATGGGGTTAGCTCCGGGTACCTTCATCAACACACCCGGTCCCAACTTCTCATTTTCTCAGGCTGATACCTTCCTGAGCCAGCTCGCTCGAAAAGGGTCCTATCCTGTCGGCAGATTGGCACTGGTGGGCTGGCTACACTCCATTCCCCCGTGGGCTAACCTGACCTCGTGGATTCTGTGGAAATACGAGGCATTTTGCGAGAAGTCAATCTTTATGATGCTATCCGGGGTACCAGCCACGGATTGCCCATTAATAAGCCATTGTTTATGGCCCTTCTGGAGATGTATAACCATCGGACATGAACTTTCTTCACACCTATAGGGGAGATGGGGCTCGCTCTCCATGAGATGTATGCTGTTTCCCAGCTTCCCTGGGGAGACGGGCCCTTCGAAGCATACACTCCAACGAACGAGGAGTTCCAGGATCTAGATCGACGATTCCCAGGCTTTGTTGCTGTGTACCAAGAACTGTTATGTCTTCATAGCACCTGTCATCAAACGGAAATCAAGAAAAACGATAGCTCGGAAGGGGACACTCCCCATACCAACTCTTGGGTCTCCTATCTTTTTAAATTCAGCGCTGCTGGCCGAGTTACTTCCCGAGGTCGTCAAACTCCTGAGGAAGTAGAAAGCTTGGTGTCGACTGCTAGGAGGTCGAAATCTAAGGGTGACAAGTTTGGGAGCCAGAGAGACTCCTTCAGCTATTTTTATTATGGTACTCGGCGGCTGTCGGATAAGGCACTCTTGGCAGGCTTTTTAATGGTGTGGCTGCGCAATTGTGTGGTCTCAGGAGGGGCGGGTGCTATCGAGAGGGATCAGCCGTCACTTTATTCTTCCTGCCATGAAGTTGGCCTTTAGGGTCAGGCTGGCTCTTCTTCCTGCTATGGTGTGCAGCATTCATCATGGTCTCCGTGCCTTCTCATCCAAAGTCATTGCTCGTGACGTGGTGATGGACTTTGAACGTATAGAGCTGCCTTATCATTACCTGCTGGGGTGGCTGTTATTGCATTATCAGTCTTTGATGAGGCCTGGGACGGGAGACGACGTTACGGACGACGACGCTTTTTTTTTAGGTATCACCATCAGCCTTGGGAATATAGTACCATACCGGCGTGTCGGAGGATGCTGGCGAGGGTGGACGGATATGGTTTCTTCGTGTCCGTTCCCCATTTTACCGACCAGGAAGTGAGGAGTATTCATGTTGATGGCGTTGGATCTCCTCATTTCTTACCTGAGAAGATGCATTTCTGGCTGCGTAACATTCGCCCGGCGCATTTAGTTTATCGCTATCGGAACACTGTATATCTGGAGCCCTACTTGCCCAGTAGGTTTGCTCGTCAATTCGGGTACAGTCAACTATTCCTTGGGCGTCCCAGTTCCTGCCTGGGATTTGAGGGTAGCATTCTTGATGGTATTAGGACATGGAGCTACTACGACACTTGTCATACTCGGACTAGTTTCTCAGTTCTTGCTGCAAACGTGATAGAAGAAATCTTGTATATGGCGGCCTTATACCATGTTACAGCCAACCATCCTCCTATCGGTTTTGACCCGAGGACTAGCTTTATCGTGGGTACTAATTTGACGGAGAAGGTTACGGTGTCGAGGGCAAAGAAGAAAGGGGCGAATAGGGTTCCCACGCCCGAGTCCGAGTCCTTTGACACAGTTGAGAAAAATGACGAGCGGGACGATAAGGATTCTCTCTCTTCTGGTGGCGAAGCAATGGCGGATCAGCCGCCCATCATGGCAGATGAGATAATCCCGGATCAACCATCGCTTGTATTAGATGAGGTGGTAGATCAGTTGCCATCTGTATCGGAGGTGGTAAGGGTAGAACTACCGCCTGTCGTGTCTGGCCCTTCGCGTAAGCGAGGCAGGCGTGAATCTACTAGCGGGGGAGTAGCCTTTTCTGTGAAGAGAGCTGCGGCCGAACCTCGTAGACTGCTTATTACGGAGAGGGGTGAAGATGCTGACGATGCACCGGAGGTAAGACTAAGTTGGAGCCATCTCCTTGTTGTGGTTTTCTTCTTGTTGGAGATATCACCTAATCATTTCTCTTATTAGGTGTCTGACGAGGCTCTCATGAACCGTCTACCGCTCCTGAGGTTGATCCGGCCCTTGCTGCTTTGATTAGTGGCATGTGTGCCGTAGTCCTCTCTGCGGGGGCTCTCTCAGCGGCGGCTGAGGACTCCCAAGCTGCTGAGGCCCCCGTCCGGGATGACGAAGGTTTCCTCAGGCCTGTCTCCGAGGTTGCTGAATTTCTGCAAGGTGACACCGATCTCATCGCATCCCCTCCCGAGGGTGCTGGGGCGGAGGAGCCTATCATATTCAACTCGGAGGCTGCTGGTGAAGAGGCTGCGGTGGTTGTAGGCGAACCTCAGCCTCCATACTCTTCCACTGGTAAGATAAGCCAAATATTGACTAGTAAGGGGGATTATTTGCTCTATTAACATATCCTTCGGGTCAAATCAATTCATGGTTGCCTTGGCCCTACAGGTCCTGACCCTTTATTTCCCACCGTGGATGTTCATGGGGAAGGCTCGGCCCGCCGCGATCTGGAGAAAATGAGCATTTCCTCTCCTTCGTCGTCTCATGTCGAGGGGCCTCCCGCCAGCTCCGGGCAGATGGAAATGGAGCTGGCGATGGTCTTCGCCTCATCCTCTGCTGCTTATACGGTTTCGGAGATTGACCTATCGACCCTGCCGAGCATTTAAGTTCTGTGGGCTGCTGAAGAGGAGTTGGCCGCTGTTCATGCGTCCTTCCGTACGGAGTTTGTTTCCCTTGTGGCAGGAGCGACAGATTCTGTTGCGTCTTCTTCAGCGTTGCCGGCTACACTCCCGTTGACACCGGCTTCTTCGGAGGCTCTGGACGAGGTGACGCAGGATGTGGTCGACAGCTTCTATCGCCATTTAAAGAGGGGCGTAGATGCTGCCGTAGAACGGGGGATCCCTTTTTCTCTGTCTTTGCGGGGCGCTCGAGGTCAGATTAACACTTTGAAGGCTCTTCCTGGCGGAGTGGGATTGGCTGCACTCTTGGAGCCTAAGTTGGCAGAGGCTGATCAGCTTGTGACCCAATTGCTGGCGATACGGCAGGCTGGCTTGCCTGCTGCAATTGAACAGGAGCAGGGCTTCCTTATTGCTGCTCGGGATAGGATCAAGCTTGCTCGAGATACTGCTGGGCCAGTTGTGCAGGGGGACCTTGACAAGTTCTCCGCTTCGTATGACAGGCTGGGTCGTCGAAGTCAGGCTTGTAGGGCTCAGGAAGAGTCTGCTTCTCGTGGAATAGCTGACACGAAGGAGCGGATTCTTGTACTTCAAAGGGAGTTGGCCTTCTTAGAGTCAGAGCTGGGGGCTGCTCGTGCGAAACAGGAGTCAATCGCTCGGGAGGCCGAGAGGGTTTTCCGATCTTCTGTCAACCTGGAGCGGGCTTTCAAGAAATTCGAGGACAACTGGCAAGCTCATGCTCATCTGAAGGACGCGACGGTGCTGAGCCAGGAGGCAGAGCGTCGAGCTAAACAGAGACTTGAGCAGTCAGTTGCCTTGCTGACGGACCGTCTCATGGCGTTATGTGCCCCGGAGCAGTGATCAGTCTTCTGTCTTCTTTTGTTGTCTCTTTTTTTTTCCTTTTTGTCTTCATTTTGTAAGGGATGAGATCCCAAATGATGTAGCACTTTGAATTTTGAATAAATGAGCATGCTTCAACTCATCTTCTCTTTTTTGTACTTGTGGTGTTCGTGGATTTGGACCTACTGGGGGATTATTTGTGGACCTGTCACCCTGGGCGTACCTTGGTTTTAGGTACGAGTAACAAGTTTTGGAGAGGAATACCTAGAACAACTTCGCGATAAGACAGCTATAGAAGTTTTTGGTATTCAGGAGAATGCCAAGGAGCAGCTGGGCTCTCAGGCATGATAGGAAAGAGATAGGCGTGTACTAGAGATCCAGTACAGCATCTGGGGTCGACTGAGGATATTTATGGTCAACAGAGGACATTTATGGTCAACAGAGGACGTTTGTGGTCAACAGAGGACATTTGTGGTCAACAGAGGACATTTGTGATCAACAGAGGACATTTGTGGTCAACAGAGGACATTTGTGGACCTATTATCCTTATCGTACTCTGGTTGTGGGTACAGATAATAGGTTGAAAGGGAACCGACATACTTACTCAGAGGTAATGGGGACATGGCAAGCATGAAGGTTTCTTCGACGGAGCCTTCCCACTCAGAGGTAATGAGGACATGGCAGGAGTGGGCTCAATAAAGAGGGGGTACATAGAGCGACTCAGAGGTAGGAGAACGTGGAAGTTCTATGCGAGGGGACGGTTTGTTTTTGGTGGAAGTGAAAATGACTCAAAGGTCATGAGGACATGGCCGTTTCGGAAATTTGTGGATCGATTACCCTTTTTGTGCACTGGGAGTGCGGGTAGTGGATCATGAGGGAGGATCTCTTCCAGGAAGAAAGTTCAGAGGTATAATCATACGTGACTTACTATCTAAAAGAGTGACCGGAATGTGAGTTCAGAGGCACCAGCGGGTACATAACTCGGTAATTTAGAATATTGAGAAAGTGTGAGTTCAGCGATACCAGCGGGTACATGACTCAGTATTCTGAAGTACATGTGGGTGTGAGTTCAGCAGTTCCAACGGGTATATAACTCGATAATCTGAAGGGAATGTGGAGGTGAGTTCAGCGGCACCAGCAGGTACATGACTCGATAATCTGAAATGTTGTGGATGTGAGTTCAGCGGTACCAGCGGGTACATGACTCGATGATCTGGAGAGAATGTCGTTTAGACATAATATTTCTTTAAGAACTTGTCGTTGACGGGCAACATGAGCAAGTCTCCGTTTTGTTTTGCGAGGCGGTAAGAACCGTTGGAGAATATTGCCTCAATGATAAATGGGCCTTCCCACTTTGGCTGGAATTTGTCGGCGGTCTTGTGAGTCATGACCATCGGCCTCCGGACTGCCAGAACGAGATCGCCCACTTGGAATGTTCTGATTTTGACCTTCTTGTTGAAGGCTCCAGAGATGCATGCTTGGTATAGCTCAATTTGTTGTTGAGCTAAGAGGCGCTTTTCATCTAGTGCCTCCAATTCTTGTAGCCGGCGATGGTGGTTTTCGTCTGTCGTCAATTGATATCTGAGGGCGACGCGTAGTGAGGCGATCTGAGTCTCCAATAGAAGGACTGCCTCACTCCCGTACACCAGGGAGAATGGTATATTTCCGGTGGCTGTTCGAACTGTGGTGCGATAAGCCCATAAGCATTCGCCGAGCTTCTCGTTCCAGTCGTATTTGTTGGAGGAGACAAACTTCTTGAGGAGTTTGATGATTGTTTTGTTGAATGCCTCTGCCAACCCGTTCGCTGCCAGGTTGTAAGGTGTCGAAGCGACATTCTGAATACGGCACTTATCGCAAAATCGATTGAATGCGTGGCTTGCAAACTGCGGACCATTATCATGAATGATCCTTCGGGGCAGTGCAAAGCGGTAGATAACGTGATGCTTAAGGAAGCTGATCACGTTTGAAGTCTTGACTTCTGTGAGTAGGACAACTTTCGCCCATTTGGAGAAGTAATCAGTGATCGCAAGTATGAAGCGATATCCTCGGAAGGAAGGTGGGGTGATTGGACCAATGATATTCATTCCCCATGCTTCGAATGGCCAGGACGCCACTGTCGGATGTAGAAATTCGGATGGTTGGTGAATGAAGTTCGTGTGGACTTGGCAGGCTTTGTATTTTCTAGCATAATCTATCGTATCTGCCACCATCGTGGGCCAATAGTAGCCCATTCGTCGAAGATGGTCTTGTAATTTAGGGCCGGGCTGGTGGGCCCCGCAGACACCGTCATGAGCTTCTCATACGGCTTCTTTGGCTTTTGCATTTGACAAGCACCGAAGCAACAACCCGTCATAGGATCGTCGGTACAGCATTTTTGTCTCTATATCGTAGAAGAATCTGAGAGAACGTCGTCTGATGGAGGTGGCTTCCTTTGGATTCTCTGGGAGGATGTCGTAGACGACGAAGTCGATGAATGGCTGTCTCCAGTCTGGTGCTTCGTCGACCGCCTGGGCGGAATAGCTTGCCACGAATTGAACGTTGTTCTTGGGACAGACCAATTCGTGGCCTATCACGTCAACCGAATGATGAGTGTGGTTTGGCACTGCTAAGGAAGCAGCAAGGCCCGCTAAGGCGTCGGCTTCGATATTTTGGAGTCTGGGGACGTGCTCGATGAAGAATCCCTCAAATGATGAGATGATATTGATCGCTATTTGGTGGTAGGGGATCATGTCTTCATGGCGGACTTCGTATGATCCCCGAATCTGATTGACGATTAATTATGAATCGCCATATGCTTCAAGATATTCTACCCCCATCTCTTTTGCAAGTTGGAGACCGATGACTAAAGCGTTGTACTCGGCCACGTTGTTAGAGCAGGGTTCCATGAAAGAGTAGGTACGATTGATCACGAGCCCGGTAGGAGAAATTAATACAACCCCGACTCCAACGATGATGTTTTCCTTGGGTCCAATTCTTGAAGCGCCGTTGAAGAACATTCGCCATATGTTATTGTGAGTGGTTGTATTCGAGTCGGCGACCTCATCTGGGATCTCTTCATGTATTCTGGATGACTCCATCCTGGGTGGGCTGCCAAGAAGTCTGCCAGGGCTTGACCTTTGACAGCCTTCTGCGGGATGAAGACCATATGATAGGGGGATAGCAATATTGCCCATGTAGCAAGGCGAGAGCTGAGTGCCCCTGGCTTAGTCATGAGGACTCTGAGAGGGTTGACTCGTGAGATCACATGTATGGTTTGTCCTGTGACATAATGCCGCATCTTCTGAATAGCGAACACCAAGGCGAGACATTCCTTCTCTACTGCAGTGTATCGGTGCTCCGGTCCAACCATCATTCGGCTGAGGTAGTATATGGCTTGTTCGTGGCCTGCATCATTGTTTTGTGCCAACAGAGCACCAAGAGAGTGTTCCATTGCTCGTACGTATAGGAGAAATGGTTTTCCGGCAACCGGGGCCACCAAGACTGGAGGATTTGAGAAATATTCTTTGATATTGTCGAAGGCACGCTGACATTCCTCGTCCCATACGAATGAGACTCCTTTCTTCATGAGGTGCGTGAACGGTCGGCATCGCCCGAAGAGGTTAGAAATGAACCTCGTGATGTAAGCTAGCCTCCCTTGGAGGCCTCTGAGTTCGCAGAGATTTCTCGGGGGACCCATCTCCATGATTGCCTTCGTTTTCTCAGGGTCTACATGAATGCCCTGAGCGGTGATGATGAATCCCAAGAATTTTCCGTTGGATACGCCCAAGAAAGATTTCGTAGGGTTTATTTTCAGATTGTGGGCTCGCATCAGGTCGAATACCGTCCTCAGGTCCTGCAGATGATGTCCCTTACAGCGACTCTTGACGACGCTGTCATCGACATAGCATTCTACCGTCTTACGCAGGTGTTCTCTGAAGATGATACTCATGGCTCGTTGATACGTGGCACCAGCATTCTTTAAATCGAAAGGCATGACTGTGTAACAGTATGTGCCAATCGGTGTTCGGAATGATATGTGCTTTTCGTCGTCAGGAGACATCTTGATTTGGTTGTACCCCGAGAATCCATCCATGAACGACATACGTTCAAAGCCGCATGTGTTGTCAATCATGATATCTGTGATAGGGAGGGGGAATTCGTCTTTCGGGCATGCCTCATTCAGATTGCGGAAGTCGATGCAGATTCGGATTTTTCTATTCTTCTTGAGGACCGAAACTATATTGGCGACCCAATCGGGATGTTGCTCCTCACGAATGAAGCCGCTGGCTATCAGTTTGTTGACTTCAGCTTCGATCGCGTCCATGACACCTGGGCGGAAGCGTCGTTGTTGCTGCTTGACTGGCTTTGCATCTGGCCGTATGTTGAGCTTATGAAGAGCATTATCGGGATCTAACCCCGGCATGTCTTCACAACTCCATGCGAACACATCAATATATTCTCTGATAAGTTCCAGCAGCGATTCTCGCTCTTCGTATGTTAAGCTTTTACTGACAAAGATTGGCTTTGGAGAGGATTTGCTGCCGAGGTCGACCTGCATAACCTCATCTTCGGTAGGAGGTTCTCTCTGCTCGAACCGCTTTTCCCATTGTGCATCCAGCTGTTGGGCCCACGGCTCTAGTTCGAGGATTTCAGGAATGTCTTCGTCTTCTTCGTAAGCGTCGGCGAATGCCATATTGACTGACAGGACTTGTCTAAATATGTCTCCGATGCTGATATCCGAGTCGGAGGTTAGTGACCCGGTTGAATATGACTGCCAATCACACTCTTCATCCGAACTCTCAGGTGTTGTCGTGGGAGTTACATACCCTAGTCCACATCGAGTTTTGCTATAGTAGTCCCGTGGCTTGCCAGCCGGGACTGGAGGCTTCAAAGGTAGTCGCCGTCCGGTGCCGTAGTTCAAGCCTGGTGTAGTCTCCAGATCATATCCCTGTTTTTGCATGAGATATTTGGCCTAGGGACTATAAAGATACAGAGGCAGTCTCCCTGCATCTGACCCAAGATCGACTTCTTTTATGGTGAAGGGACGCGGATCGTCTTTCCGGCCGAAGATAATCGGATGATCTCCTCCCTCGATTATGCGGTACGCGTCTTCTGCTGGAATAAGCTGGATTGTGGTGTACACATTTGTCACCTGTGTGTGTAGGTGGGTGCCTATACCATGTTCCATAGCGTACATTGTACAAAACTTATTAAGCTCGATGTAGTTCAAAGATAGCCCTTTATTGATGAAATAAGGTATCTTTTCTAGGGAGATTACATCATCCGCGGAGGGAACATCAGTGTGGGCAGCCACATACTTGGCTAGCTCTGGTTATTCTTCGGCGACCCCCTGTATAAATGAAGACTGAGAGGACGACCTGGTCAACTTGATCTTCAGAGGTTCAACTGGTGGAGCAGAACGTGGAGTTATCGGCAGACTAGCAACCCCCAGCTTGGTACTCGATGCTGGGCGGGGAGTGGTTGGTTCGCTAGAAGTCCCAGGCCTTGCATCAGGGTGATGACTCTTCTTGGGAAGACGTATCGTCATTGGCTTGTCTGAGGGATTGAGCTTCTCCTTTTACGGCTGACCAATTTTTGGCAGCCTGATTGTTAGTGGCCCCGTTGTAGGTCTCGGCACTTGGCCCAACCTCGGCAGTCGAATTATCATCTGTTCTTCTTGTGCCGAGAGACTGATCGCGTCCTTACGCAAAGTGGCCGTAAGGGGTGCCGACTTGCCTGGCTTGCGAGCCTGGAGGTGGATCGTCAGAGGTTCCTCTTCTCCTGTGGCTGTCTTGGCATGAGCTTGCACATCTTCTTTACCCAGGTGCTTCTTTGATTTTTTATACAGGCAGGAGTCTGAGTAATAAGATTCGACTCCCTTAAAGGGATCGATATCGGCAAATTCTGTCCTTACGAAGCCATGCTTATCGACATATTTGAAACATTGGTGCAGCGTGGAGGGCACGATTATGTAATCATGTATCCAAGGGCGCCCCAGGATGATGTTGTAAGAAGTGTCGGCATCTATGACGTAGCAGGTGACTTCTGATTAGAGATCGCCAATCTGACACTTCAGGCGAATCTTCCCAATTGGGTAGCTTCTGCCCGAATTGAAATCGCTGATGGCGGTGCTTATAGGCGTCAGGCGATGCATTAGAATGCGGAGATGATGTAGCAGACCCTTCAGAATAATGCTTATGGACGACCCAGGATCAATGTGCATCCGGTCCACTTTTACGTCGCCGATGTATCCGGTGTAGTATAACGGGCGATCGTGCAGGTTGGTTTTGATGAGCATGTCCTGCGGAGAAAAGACGATATTGGGCATCGCTCCCGTACATGCACTGTCTTGGAGATCTGCAGGTTGATTATCTCCCGTGAGGTTGACCTGAGCCAAGTATGCGTCGGCATTTTGGAGTGCGTCGCTCAAGGCTGCACGGACATCCTTCGAGAGCCTCAAGAGTTCATATAAGGACAATTTGGCTAGTGTATTGGCCAATTGCGCTAGTATATCGAAGTTGTAGGGCCTCTCCAGCCCCTGAGGTGTCTCTTTCCGGAGGGATTTGTTGAAGCGAGTCTCCTTCGGCCTAGGCTTGTCGGTCGTCGGAGGCTGAGGGGGCCCTGGAGCGTCAGTGGTAGCTGGAGGATGATCATCAGTTGAGTTCTCAGCCACACGTTCGGATTGTGCTCCAGATCGAGTAATGACGACCGTGACTTCTTCCACATCTGCCGAGATGGTACGGCAGGATCTGACTTTTCTACTTCTCTTCTTGTGAATGGAAGGCGGCGTGGACTGAGTCACCTCGTGGACCAGGTCCGGATGGACCCACATGATTTCTCCTCGCGATGTGGTGAAGGGTACTAGACCAGCAGCTTGATCACGAGTAGGCGGAAGATTAGCAATTTCCATCGTCGCTAGAGGGATGGGTATGACACCGTCTTGAGTCTCCGTTGGAGGGAAGCTGCCGAATTGTACGGATACGATGTTCGCTGCTACGGTTACCTCCTCGAAATCGATGGCCAGAGCGTTCGAATCGATGAGGTTTTGGATGTATCGTTTCAGTTGGTAGCAGTCGTGTGTAGCATGGTGGACGTAGCGGTGGTAGTGGCAGAACTTTGGATTCTCCAGATCTGCCGGCCGAGGCTCCCGTCTAGGTGGAGGAAGCTGAATTCTGTCTCCTTGTATGAGCATGTCTAAGATAGGCTTGACGTGGCCGTCTTCGAAAGAATAAGTGATTTGAGGCCATTGTTTGTCTGCTGGTTGTGACTCAGGCTTCTAGGCTGTATCGGCCACCATGGCCTGCTTGCCTCTGTTATCCCGATTGTTGGAGGGGCTACTCCCATTGTCGTTGTTGGTGTTGGGACGCTTGCCCTTGTTCTCTCCCTCCAAAATGTGCAACCCCAGTTGGCGAGCCTTTCTCAACCGTTCTTCGGCACTTGTGGCACTGATGATAAATGCCTTCCAGTCCTTGAATTGACTCTCGCCCATCCAGAGACTAATTATTAGGAGCAATCTCTTTTGGCAAATTTCAATTAAAGAAGAATCCGGATTACCAGACGGTAACTTCATTGCGGTTTGACGAAACCGCTCAATATAATTCCTCGTCAGCTCTTTCTCTCCCTGGACGATGTCCATGAGGATAGACATTGTGACGTCCTGTCCTACCTTGTAGAATCTCTCCAAGAACAAGCGCTTGAAGCCAGCGAAGGAGTGGATGCAGTTGTCTGGCAGGTTGCGGTACCAGTCGAAGGCGACTCCTTCCAATGCCCCAATGAATAATCGCATGAGGATAGCATCATCATGGGGCAGATGGTCGGTGGTGACCTCGAAGTAAGTGATGTACCGACTTGCTGAGGTTTTGCCATCATACGGGTTGATATTGAACGGCTTATATCTTGGTAGGAATGGAATATCCCTCCATTCAACAGGGTATGGTTGCCGTATTCTGAGGTCTTGAGCGTTTTCTCGGACATGGAATATGGCTCGAAGCTCCTGAACCTCTCTTCTTACTTCTCGGGCCTCATCTGTCGCAGTAGGGGCTGTTATTTCGGGAGAATTATTGCCCGGGTTCGATGCAGCTGAGTTTGAGTCCGCATTGACCGCGGGACCCGTGCTTGTTTGGCCAGGCGTCCCTCTTTACAGAGTTGGAAGAGCGGCTTTGATTTCATCTACAGACTTGACCAAGGCCTGCAGTATAGCCTCCAAAGTGTCGATGCGTTGGCGATCGCTGGAACCACCTTGATTGCTGTCCGTCATGAACACCATCCTTACGTGAGGAGTGATGGAAGGAACGGTGGAGGATGTGCCCTCTGAGTCATACCCATGCACCGAGAAGTCATCGGGGTAGGTGGGAATGTTCTCTTCGGACTCGGAGGGAACGGTATCCCCAACCTCAGAGCTTGCTTTGTCTTGAGAGTCATGGATGTCCACGGGGATATCAGCGTCTGTTGTACCTGATGGGAGAGTTGTTTCCCCGAGCTCGTCTCCTTGAAACATCGGATTGTTGTGGATGTTCGGAGGAGTGCTACCCCCAGTTCCTACGACCCCCAGCGATATGGAAGATGAATTTCCCATTGCAGCAGATTTCGTCTTTGAACGGGTGTGTTGGAATACTCCGGTGGAGGACAACCGTTTAGACGACAGTTTCTTAGCTGTAGTGGTTGTTATCTTGGGGCTGGAGATGCTTGTCTTCTTCCCTCTCCCCTCGGTGGGGACTTTCTGAGTAGAATTGCAGGAGACAACAGGAGGTGCCTCGTCCTCTGAGCTCGGATGCTGTAGTCTTTGGAAAACTGACGGCCGGTCTTCCGTTACTGCCGCGTTGTTGCAACAGCAGTTGACGATGATTTGGGTGCAGTGACGTCCAAGCGAGGACTCTTTGCACACCGAAGCCCCTTCTCTTTTCTTGCGCTTGTGGAGGATCGCCTCACGCAGGTCAGAGGGACCACTTTGTCCTTTTGCCACCGGGGGCTGGACTCGAGTGGTTCTATACAACTTCCCATTAGAGGCCCGCGTGATAGTCAACGGGACGCCCCGATAGTCAGAGGTTGGGGCAGCTGACTGGGCTTGATGAGCCCGTGCTGCCCTAGACTTCTTCTTTTTAGCACTTGCGAGTGCGTAATAGGAAGAGTCTAAGTTGAATACCACAGAGTCTGGCTTATCATCCAGAGAACCATCAGGGTCAGGACCGTATGAAAGACGGTCGAAGACTGATCGAGAGGAGCGTGGAACGGACGCTATGCGGCTAGGATTGGAAACTGTGCAGGCTATCTGCATGCGGTTGTCTTCTGCTGTCGGATGAGTTATTCTTGTGCGACTGGGAGTCACGACCGTACAGGCTGGCCGTATGCAGTTGGCAACTGTGGCCGCATGGGTTTTCTGCAAGCGATTGACTTCAGTGATCGTATGAGTCTCATCCATGCGGTCGGCAACTGTAGCCGCATAAACTATGCGGCTGACAGATGTGGCCGCATGAGTTTTCTTCATGCTGCTGGCGGATGCAGCCGCATGAGCTTTCTCCCTGCGGCTAATACCCTTATGCGGCTCGGATCGTATAGAGTTTCTCTCTGCCCCTGTAAGTCCAGCATCATAGTATTTTCTTCTGCCGGACTTGGGGACAGCAGAGTTGTCTACGGTCTAAAGTGGGGCCGCAGGAGAGTCCTTCTCGCCGTCTTGAGCAATAGAGGGTATCCCATCGAGGGCTTGGGGAGGAGCAAATGATTTTGGCCTCCACTCTTTGTGAGCCTTCGTTGTGCAGGTGTGCTTCTGGACCGGGCCAGCGCTTCCTTCGGAGAGCATCTCTTCAAACGCCTGTTGGTCGAAACGGACGACCATCTTTTGTTGCGTGGAGCTAAGTTTGGCTGCATCCGACTGCGTCACCAACTCCTCAGCCGTGGAGAAGTTTGTCCCCAGCAGAGTCGCCATCGTGTTTGCCATAAAATATAAAAGAACGAAACAATTATCGGAGGACCGGACTTTTACTTCACGTTACAAACTCGCTTGTACAAAGAAAGACTAGGGACGAAAACCTAGGTACAGCAGTCTAAGTACAATTGTTTATTTTAGATTCTGGGGGGTGACGATAGAGGCTCGGGAAGGCGACGGCAGCCCTGCCTTACTCCTTGGACGATCGGTATGCAGCCTTGACTCCTGTGACGAGATGGTTGGCATTGATGAAGAAATGCTCTTCTTGCTCTCCTCGTATTGCTCTTCTGACTTCTCTCTCTCTGGATTGATCTCTATGTATTCTCTCTTTGATTACCGGCGAAGCCTCTCTGTCTATCTTTTTTTATCGCAAGGGAATGGCACCTTGCTTATTTATAGGAGTGGGGGCATCATTAGGGTTTGGATGATTGCCCATTCTCAAAGTGGCGACGGCCTGATGTTTAATCAATCTGGACCATTAGTCTTAAGCGTGAAGGATCTGGGCCATAAATGTGGATAGTATTGAATCATGTGAGTGATTAATGCTGATTGCTTTAAATCTTCATGATTGGTTGTGTCGAGCTTGGATCTCTCACCACATGTCCCATTGGCTTGATCATGAATGATATGACCTGATCTCATTAATTATGAGGATAACGTTAAATATGGTTATTGGGATCTGGTAAATCTCTGATTGATTTAATACCGTGCATCCCATAATCACCCTGCACCGGCTGTCAAGTCATGGGGACAATTGAATCTCTGCCACGTGTCTTAATGGTGGACCCTGCCAGAGCCGTATGATATCCATGAACCGCATGAGACAGGATCTCAGTGAGCCACATAGGTAAAGTACTTGCGAGCCGCATGGGATGGTTTCTTGGTGAGCCGCAGGAAGATGATTCCTACCAGCCGCATGAAGCTGTTCTTCAATTGAGCCGCATGGGAGTAGCCACGTGGCAATCTTGGATCGTGTCAGAGATTTTCTTCTGTTCTCGAAGAGTCTGTCATTACGACAAGACCATCATGGCACTTTATGTCAAAGCCGTCAGCTGTCAAATCGTGGCAGAGCATTAAATAAGGCCATTACTTGATGGCCAGCTGTGTGAAGGGATCCCACGGGAACACGTGGTGTTGATCGAGCCGCATATCTCTGTTGGTCGTTTGTGAGCTGCATGTACTTCCGAGCCGCATGAGGCTGGGAGACTCTTTGAACCGCATGGGACTGTCCCTATGTAAGCCGCATGGATTCTCCTGCCCCGAGCCGCATGAGACTGAGAGTCTCTCTGAACCGCATGGGACTGCCCCTGTATGAGCCGCATGGGGTTCTCCTGTTCCGAGCCGCATAGACCATCATTCTGATATTTTCTATGCTTCTACACATCAGTCTTCAGATGGCTACAGTACATCAGACCCTCTCACTTGATGTACAAAAATGAAGATAATTGTGCGTTCGAACCATATCTACCTAGTAGATTTGCTCGCCAATTTGGGTATGACCAACTTCATATTGGTAATCCCTCTACCAGTTTTTGTCACTATAGGAAACTGCTTGATGGTGCAAGGGGTTGGAGATATTTTAGTACTGCCCGTACTGGTGCCAAATTTAGAGTCTCAACCGCTACCAGCACTACAGAGCTATGTATACTTCATACGTATGCTCACTTTTACGCTTCAATCCATTCCTTCGCCCATGGCTACAACATGAGAGGTAGTCTGAGATGGCCCAATGAAGGAAATGTTGAAGAGCCAGTCAGGGTACCCACAGACATCCCTGACGATGCTGTCGTTCCATATCCATATCTGGAAGTTATCACTACGGGAGTTGGGGAAAAGGCTGCAGAACCTATTATTATTGGCAAATCCCGTAAACGGAAACAAAGTGCAGCCGTCACACTTCTAGAGAAAACCCCGAAGAAGAAGAAGAAGAAGGCTACCACAAAAAGACCTTCTAGATCAAGGCCTCTACCAAGGAGAGTGACACTCAGGTGAATGAACCGCAACATGGACCATCTTTTTCAGTTCACCCTGGAGAAGGATCTTCAGCACCTCAACCAGCAGCACCTGCAGTAGTCCTATCTCCGGGACGTCTCAGCTCGGCGCTTCATTTAACTCTGCCAAAAAAGGCACAAGTTGCTGAAGACGTCGCCCCTGTACATATTGTTGATCAAGAACCCATCCCATCTGATGAACCAGCTATTAATTTTGATGATGAAGATTGGGATGGGGATTATGATGCGTACTTGGAGCGTTCTACACCTACTCAAGGTAAATATAATTTATACAAAATCTATACAAAGCTATGATTTTTGTATATTAACTTATATTGTTTAATTTTTGTAGGTGTTATCATTTTTCCAAAGCTTGTGGCTCCTCCTCCTCCTGAAGAAGATATTTATGAGGAAAACGAGAAATCTGATGAGGAGGCTTCTTCTTCAGAAGAAGAAGATGCTCAAGAAGAAGTATCACGAAAACTCGAAGTAGAGTCTCAAGAAGAATGTCCTCCACCTATGGAGGTACAACAAGAGCCTGAAATACTAGCTCAGCCAGAAATATCGCCTCCTGCTGAGGGCAAGGAAGAAACTACAGTAGATCTTACTGTAGATGATGAGGAGGCTGCTGAGGAAGAACTAGATTTTAATGAAGAATCAGTTATAGAAGAATTTACTACAACTAAAATACTTGAAGGTCCTGCAGAGCCAGAAGAAGGTGATGAAGACATACTCAAGTCACCAACTGAAGCTGGGGAAGTTATGATAGTATCCTCTGCTATTACTACTGATCTAGTACAAATTTTTGAAGAATCAATGCCAGAACCGGAGTCAGCTGCCACCATTGTCATTCCACCCGCACCTATTACCGCCACCGAAACTCTAGTAGTTTCAACTCCAGAGACGGCTGGAGTAACGAAAATTGAAGACACTGTTCTTGAAGCTCCTGGGAACCAGTTGGCTGTGGTAGCAGTGACAACAATGGCTTCATCTCAGCCTGCTACCATGGCAACAGCCTCTGCTCCTAGTCTTCAGTGAAGAGACTTGATAGATATCGCCGCAACGCCAAGTTCAGGTGTAGAAATGAATCTCTTAGTTGAGATTCATACTGAAATCTTTTACAAAACTCTGGCGGCTTTGATCAAAATGGTCTTGAATAAGGGCCTTAATTATGAGAGCTTGAAGACGTCGATCGCTTTTACCATCAGAAATGTCGCCATATTTAATGATGCGGCGAGAGCAGCGGCGTTGGAGAAAATCGTGGAGGGACTTGAACAGCCCATCAAAGAATATCTGAAGCTGTCAAGTGAAACTATTGAGAGTCTCATCCAAGAGGAGTATGACGCCTTATCGGCTGATTACCTCGCTCGGGAGACGAGATGTAATGAAGCCCTCCATGAATATAGCATAAAGGTCGCCAAAGAAAAAGCTTTCTTGGCAGGAATAAAGCCCGAGCTGGATAGCCAGAGAGCAGCCTATGACACCTCGAATATGAGAATTCATCAACAAAATGATAAAATTCAAGAAGTTGAGGCTGAGCTGGCTCGCTTGAAGGCAGAGCGGGAGAAGATGATCATGGCCCGGGACCAGTATCTGACTCAGAGCTTAATTTTGGAAGAACAGGTCTACGGAGCTGAATCTACCATTAGAACTCTTGATGAAGCCAAAGATAAGCTGATAGTCAGCTTTGCTGGACTTTCTCAAATCTGTACTCCTGAAGCTCGATGTGCCGCTGCCACCAAGACTGTTCTGAGCTCTCGTGACAAGCGTCTTGCAGAGCTGCAGAAATTACTTCAAGATATCTCTGCCCCGCCTTAGAAAGAATAAAGAGCTTTTATAATCTTTTTATCTTATTCATTCTGTAATATTCACAAGAAATGAATAAAATATTTGTTTGTGATCCTATCATTTATTTTGAAATTAAACAATAGGTATGAGATAGAAAACACTTATCAGAGGTAATATGGACATGACAAGTCTTCTAAACTCAATAAATTGTATTTATCCAGAGGTAGTATAGACATGATAGATAATAAAATCTCGTTTTCTGTTTAGAGTATACAATACTATCAGAGGTAATATGACATGACAGATCGTAATAACTCAAAGAAAAATAGATTAATATCTATTCAGAGACCAAATGGACATAATAGATAGGAAAAATAAGCAGATTTAATATTTATTCAGGGGTCATGAGAACATGATAAATAGTAAATCCAACTTTTTAATCAACTGGTAAGATAAAAGATTAAAAAAATTCTCCAAGGAGACAAGTAATCAGCTTAACCAAACATTGGTAGCTGGAGAATAAGGAAGAAATTCAAACATAATATTTCTTCAGAAATTTGCCATTGATCGGCATCATGAGCAAATCTCCTTTAGATTTAGACAACCTATAGGCACCGTTGGAGAAAACTATCTCGATAACATAAGCGCCTTTCCATTTTGCTTGGAATTTCCCTTTGCTCTTATGAGTCATCACCATCGGTCTTCGAACAGCTAGTACTAGTTCACCAACTTTGAATATCCTCTCTTTAACTTTACGATTGAAAGTTCGGAATATGTGGGCTTGATATAGGTCAATATGCTGTTGTGCTTGAAGACGCTTTTCGTCCAATCATTCAAGTTCTTGGAGTTGTAAAACCCCTAAATTTCTATAATTTTTTTTATTTTGGTATTGATTTAAAATTTTGTATTGTACGTCGCGTAGTCGTATTGTACGTCATGCGCGAAAGTTCATTTTTCGAATTTGCTCGACGAATACGAATATGTGCGAGCGTACATAATTTAAAAAAATAAATTTTTATTTTTATGGTTTCAAAATAATATACATAATAATTATTTTGTTAGCATTCCAAAATTTCCTAGTTTGTTATTTATTTATAAAGCCTTTCATTTATACAACTATAATAATAAAAAATTATTCTTATAAAATTTTATTTTAGCAAAATATATTTATGTAAATATTATTTGGTCATAGATAAATATTTTGTAATTATTTATTTGTTCATTTTTAAATAATAATGTAATTTTTGAAATTATTATTATTAGTATTTTTGGAAAATATATTTTTGAATTATTATGGCAATTTAAATCTTGATTTGATTCCATGGATTTATTTAAATAATTAAAATAATACCTATATTTTGAAATTGATTTACCTTATCTAATTTTAAGTTAAAGGTTGGAATTTAATTAGATTTAAAGTGGATTGGATTTAAATTGGATTTGAATTTGGATTTAAATTATTAGTAGCTAATTATCTAATTGGGTTTAAACTACTCATAACCCTTATCCAACTGGGAATTCCCACATCCTATAAATAGGCAGGTACTCCTCCATAAATTGCTACCATTCACAATTTCCACAACAAAAAATTTCCAAATCCGTGCATCGTGTCGGTGTCCATCCAAAGTCTTATTCTATTTTTATTTACACATATAAATTCATCTTCCGTGTCGGACACACCCCGACACTAACGAATCCCTAATCCTAAGCCCTGTCCCGGTTCGAGAACCCTGGCCGACCCCGCCACAGCCTTCTCCAACCGGCCAGTGGCCAACCCCGGTCCCCTCCTCGACCCACTCCAGCAAACACCACCACAAAAAAATTAACAAAAATAGAAACTCCCTCACCTGAGCCCACCGTCGTGTGTCGAGCCACCACGAGCCGTACCGTGCTCCCTCGACTTTGCGAAGCGCCAGAGCGCCGAGACCCTTGACTTTCCCTGTCCGCCGCGGCTGTGACTTCCCGAGCGCGTCCCTCGAAACTACCCTCGTCGAGCCGGCGCTGCGCTCTGGTCGACCCTGCGTCGCTCATGCATGCAAGTGTCCCGGTGGAATCCCTCTCCGCCCGTGCCGGCGTCCAGCTACCGGTGTCGTCCCTGCCAGTGACTAGATCTTCGCCCTGACCTCAACCGCCTAGTCGCGACTGTGCCGGCAAACGGGCGATGGAGGGAGTGCAGCATCCGCCGCATCCGAACGGACCCGCCGCCCTACTCCGTCCCCTCGGCCACGCCGCGCTGCCCGGCTCACCTCCCGTGCAGCCGGTGCTGCCTCTCCACTGGGGCTGCCCACGACCGAACGCCCATCGCCTCCGTTTTGGCGCGTCGTCGACGGCTGGTCCAGTCCACCACCGCCGAAGCAATCCTGGCCGCCAAACCCTCGTCAAGTCTGTCACTCCCCAATCCTGGAATACATATTTTAATACGTAAACCGATAAATTATATTTACCTTGAATTTATACGATATTTATTATGCAGTATTTCTTCATGCATTTCCCAAAAATATTCGACAAAATATTATTTTCTAATTTATTTTCTGCATTTGGGCCTACAGTTTTGGCTCATTTGGGTAACCTATTCTTGGTTCACCAATGGTTCATCATGAACCCTTTGGTTTATCATGAACCCATGGGTCCAAGATCTTTATATATAACTCATCTCATTCTCTCTCCTCTCATTTACTTCCTCTCATTTATTTCCTCCACCAACCAAGGCAAGTACCAACTTGCTCAAGAGATGGATACATAATTTTGTCAATGATTTTTTACAAAACTATTTGCCAAAACATGTTCTTCTCCTCAATCTATACTAGTTTAGAACTTGAAAATTTCCATTTTGAAGCTTTGATTTTTGTAGATCTAAGTTTTAATCATTTTCGGATTTCCTTGGTCTTGATCTATTTTCGTTAGGGTTTTGTGGGTTTTGATGCTTCCATGTGGAAGAGAATTCCATTTCACCAAAGATGGAACTTTGGAAATCCGAATTTGGAGTTCGGATGGCCAAGTTGTGACGTTTTGAAGCTTTGGGTTCAACCATGGTGTTCTTGCTGTTTGGAGAAGACAGAGAGCAGTGTGCCGAGCTGCTTAGCTTATGCACACTGAGCTGCGCGCGCTCTTTAGTGCTGCGTACGCAGCCTTGAGTACGCTTCCTGTTGGAAGCGTGTCTCCCCTTGAACCTGCGTGACTTTTTACGTACGCTGCCTTGAGTAAGCCTGCGAGACTTTTCACGTACGCTGCCTTGAGTGAGCCTGCGTGACTTTTCACGTACGCTGCCTTGAGTGAGCCTGCGTGACTTTTCACGTACGCTGCCTTGAGTGAGCCTGCGTGACTTTTCACGTACGCTGCCTTGAGTGAGCCTGCGTGACTTTTCACGTACGCTGCCTTGAGTGAGCCTGCGTGACTTTTCACGTACGCTGCCTTGAGTAAGCTTGCATGACTTTTCACGTACGCTGCCTTGAGTGAGCCTGCGTGGCTTTTCACGTACGCTGCCTTAAGTGAGCCTGCGTGACTTTTTACGTACGCTACCTTGAGTGAACCTGCGTGACTTTTCACGTACGCTGCCTTGAGTGAGCCTGCGTGACTTTTCACGTACGCTGCCTTGAGTGAACCTGCATGACTTTTCACATACGCTGCCTTGAGTAAGCCTGCGTAACTTTTCACGTACGCTGCCTTGAGTGAGCCTGCGTGACTTTTCACGTACGCTGCCTTGAGTGAGCCTGCATGACTTTTCACGTACGCTGCCTTGAGTGAGCCTGCGTGACTTTTCACGTACGCTGCCTTGAGTGAGCCTGCGTGACTTTTCACGTACGCTGCTTTGAGTGAGCCTGCGTGACTTTTCACGTACGCTGCCTTGAGTGAGCCTCAATGACTTTTCACGTACGCTGCCTTGAGTGAGCCTGCGTGACTTTTCACGTACGCTGTCTTGAGTGAGCCTGCGTGAATTTTCACGTACACTGCCTTGAGTGAGCCTGCGTAACATTTCACGTACGCTGCCTTGAGTGAGCCTGCGTGACTTTTCACGTACGCTGCCTTGAGTGAACCTGCATGACTTTTCACGTACGCTGCCTTGAGTAAGCCTGCGTGACTTTTCACGTACGCTGCCTTGAGTGAGCCTGCGTGACTTTTTACGTACGCTGCCTTGAGTAAGCCTGCGTGACTTTTCACGTACGCTGCCTTGAGTGAGCCTGCGTGACTTTTCACGTACGCTGCCTTGAGTGAACCTACGTGACTTTTCACGTACGCAGCTCCCCTTGAGCGTGCGTGCTTTTGTGCGTACGCTTTTAATATTTTATCAGATATTATATGCCCATTTTATATCCTTACGCCTTTTGTCCCGAGCATGATATGAGCACTAATGTGACCCCAGAGAACAAAGTGTTCCTACCCGATACATGTACCTGAATGTCCCAGTTCTCGTTCATGCTCGACAAATGACTCGTAACTCCACGTGACATATTTGCAATGATGCATTACACTAAGGAGGGTAGCACATGTTGACATACTGATTGACATGGATCCTCTTTGGGGTACTCGTACTAAAGTACGACTTTAGGAGGATAATCATGCAGGCCACAGCATGCGAGTCCAAGATTTCACCTAGGGTTAAATTAGGCAACTAAACATACTAGATGCATGGGGAGGACAAAATCCCGAGATCGTGTTACACCAGCCGCCTTGAGATATTGTCTCGACGCGCCGGCTGGTCTCCACGGATACTGTGTCATCTGCAATGAGTGGACGACTGTATCCGATTAATTCCTGCTATATATTATATGTTTTAGCAAGGTGGCCTTACGAGGGACCTGTGCTCAATCATACCTGTCTACGCGAACCCCTGGGTTAGCTAGCCTTGCTGGAAAGATACGATCTGAGGATTTTCTAAATAACATGATGCGAGGATAACCTCGTCCCACTAGAAACTCGTAGGCTTGATTGGCCGTGAAAACGACTTACTTGTGTCCTATTACCTTCCGTGAATAACTGAGGGAAGCGGACTGTCATGGTACGTGATCCAACCCATGTTCTTATTTGATTGTTGGGTTGGTTATCGTACTGTGACCGGCTGTGGACCGAAGTTATGAACGTAAGACTTATTATGGTTGTGAAGTGTTACTTCTGTGAATGACTGAGGAACATGGTCTATCATAGTACAAGATCCAACCCATGTTCTTGTTTGATTGTTGGGTTGGATATTGTGCTGCGATAGGCTATCGACCAAAGTCATGATCAGGAGATTTTTCTTGTTTATACCATTTAACTTATGTGAAAGTTATAGAGTACGACATATCCCGACTCCATGTGGCACCTTTTGTCCTTGTTTGGTTGTAAGGGTGCCATATGGGTTCGAAGATATTGTGCTACTCTATAATAGTAGCATAAGTATTACTATTATCAATCATTCTATTAACTGGGTTTTTAATCTTAACTCTTGTGCCCCTTTGGCGGTACTTGCTATTCGGGGCTGACCCCGCTGGTTTTGTTTGGCCAGATCTCGTAGCGGAGCCGGAGGACACGATCTTCCTTCCTGACATCCATGGTGCATACTAGGAGCATGGCGGTCCGGGGACTCGAGTGGGTTTCTTCTCCTCCACTCCTGCTTATACTTTTTGCGGCGTTTAGCCACCGGCACCTGTTAGCCGGATTACTCGATATTTTGTGTCAGTACATAATTGTAATTAAACAGACTGCAGCTGTGTATAATTTTGTACTTCTGACTCTCTGAGATAGCTAAATTATAAAGCTAGTCTCTCATGACCATTTTGATGAAGCGTCGGGAATGCCTTACTGCTTTATCTTTAATGTTCATTTAATTATTGATGTGACTTGATTGATTGAGACATAGAACTCTGTGGGACCATAGGAGACTTGATTGTAGCATGTACCCCCTAGTCTCTCGACAGCCACGATCGCCGTATGACGTTATGTACCTCATATGGAGTAGCTGGCCTAGTCCGTCTCCGTATTTCGGTACTTGGGCGTGACAAGGTTTTAAGTGGTAGCCCATGCAGGTCTCTTTTTCAGACTTGTGGGGTATTGCGAATTATAAGGAGTCTCAATCAAAACTTGTTCCCCTTGAAATTCTGATTCGAATTCTCTGTCCTTGCCTTGATCTCTAACCTGACTTGCATCCTCGAAATCTTTCTCGTTCGGACTTGATAATCTTATATCTTTCTCTATAGGGGTGCTTCATTCTCAGTAGCAGGTGAGGCCCATGAGGAAGAGCAGCGAGAGCATGGCTCGACTGGGCGCCAGCAGGGGAGAGAACCTTTCACAGGGCAGACACGAGCAGAAATGGAACCAGAGGCAGTGCATCTGCAGGTTATTGAAACTCCTGCAGTACCAGCAGCGACGGCAGTACCAGACGCCGTAGCACTCCTGGAGATCATCCGGGGGTTTCTTGTCACTAATCAACAGCAACAGACTCGGCAGCAGGAGCAGAACGTGTTGCTGAACTAAGGGATTCAGTTAGCTCTTGAGAGGAGTGTCGGGACTAACTCGGGAGCATCAGAAAGGTTTTGTCGCTTGAACCCGAGGTATTTTGATGGCACGGAGGATGCCATCACTGCGGATGCCTGGATTCAAGACATCGAAGCCATTCTTGTGGCAGCCAAGGTTCCAGATGATGAGAAGATTGATCAGGTCAAACTGGTACTTCAGGATCTTGCCCGCGACTGGTGGGCATCAGAAGAAGTTGGTGCAAGACGCCCTGTTCATTGGACCACCTTCAGTGACAGATTCAAGGCCAAGTATTTTGGCATAGTAGCTCGATATGAGCTCCAGCAGAAGTTTATCAGTCTCAAGCAAGCAGGCAAGACCGTAGATGGGTATGCAGCAGAGTTCTGCAGATTGTGCCGTTTTGCACCAGCAATGGTGGCAACGGAGCCAGAGAAAGCTATGAGGTTCCAGCAGGGACTTCATTTGGAACTATTACAGCTTGTGGAAGGACACGACTACCAGACGTTTGACGCTGTTTTGACGGCCGCTCGGAGGCACGAGCTTACCCAGCAGAGGTTGGCATCGAGGACAGAAGGTCAGAAGAAATCTCATTCCCAGGTTGGAGGAGGAGCAATACAGCGAACATCGACACCAGCACCTGGTGTACGTATTCATGATACAGGAGCGCCGCGGAGGACGGCCGTGTCAACTAATACAGCGCCAGTTCGGCATCAACAGCCGAGGAACCAACAACAGCGTCAGGTAGCACCCGAGGGCTGTACATTCTGTGGGAAGGCAGGGCACACGAGGGAGGTGTGCCGGTCAGCGAATGGCTTATGCTTGAGGTATGGTAGTTCAGACCACCGTATCTCCACTTGTCCTGTGATGCAGAGGCCAGGAGGGCCCGCTCAGCAGTTTCCAACATTGTCAGCTCCGGCGGTAACCTCGAGTGGAGGGCCAGTATTAGCAGTAAGGCCCCTAGCCCAGTATCTACCAACGCAGGCTCAGATGTTCCGCCAGGCACAGGAAGCCGAAGGCCCTCAGAGGCAGCAACAGCATGGTCGAGGAAGGCCGCAACAAGGAGTTCAGCGGGGCCAGGGACAAGCTCTCACATTATCCTTGGGAGAGGCTCTAACATCTAGTGACGTGGTGGCAGATAAAATTCTCGTCACCTCATTTCCCGCTGTAGCATTATTTGATTCAGGCGCTACTCATTCATTCATCTCTGCACAATATGCTATACAGATTGGATTAGAGTTTGAGGCATTGTCGGAGAGGATGGATATACTCACCTGCAATGGGCTCGTAGAAGTTAGAAGAGTGCGCTTTTTATGTCCGGTGGAGGTGTGTGGGCATTTACTGCCCGCATCATTGATTGAATTCCCTATGGAGAATTTTGATGTCGTTCTTGGCATGGACTGGTTGAGAGACAGTCATGCGACAATTGATTGTAGAGGAGGTAGGGTCATATTCAGCGTTCCTGGGATGGAGCAGTTCATCTTTACTCGAACCTTGAAGAATCAAGCCGGAGGCGTCATCTCAGCAGCAGTGTCAGAGTCAGGACAGATTCCGAGAGTGGTCGAAGATTTTCTTGACGTCTTCCCTGATGAGCTCCCAGGGATACCTCCAGTCAGAGAGGTAGAATTTAGCATTGAGTTGAACCCTGGAACGAGGCCTATTGCAGACAGAGTTTACAAAATGTCGCCGTCAGAACAGGATAAGTTGTATCAACATGAAGAAGAGTTAAAGTCTAAGGGATTCATCCGAGACAGTAAATCGCCCTGGGCCGCTCCAGTGATTCTAGTTCCCAAGAAGGATGGGTCGACGAGGATGTGTATCGACTACCGCAAGCTGAATGCAGTAACAGTGAAGAATAAGTACCCACTACCAAGGATTGATGACCTGTTTGACCAGTTGAGCAAGGCCAGCATCTTTTTCAAGATCGATCTTCGGTCAGGATACTATCAAGTAAGAGTCCGGGAGCAAGACATACCGAAGACAGCATTCAGATCTAGATATGGGCATTATGAGTTTTTAGTAATGCCCTTTGGACTAACCAACGCCCCTGCAGTATTCATGGATTTAATGAACCGCATCTTTCTGCCGTATTTGGATAAATTTGTGGTGGTGTTCATAGATGACATTCTTGTCTATTCCAGCAGTGAAGACGAGCATAAGAAACATCTTAGGACTGTCTTACAGACATTGAGGGAGCATCTACTTTATGCGAAGCTCGACAAGTGTGAATTCTGGTTAGATCACATTTCGTTCCTGGGGCATGTAATTTCTGGGGCAGGAGTGTCAGTGGATCCGAAGAAGATTGAGGCCGTAGAGCATTGGCCAGTCCCGAGAATGGTTGTAGAAGTGTGCGAAGTTTCTTAGGATTAGCTGGTTACTACAGAAGGTTCGTGGCGGACTTTGCCAAGATCTCTGCGCCCTTAACGCGTTTGACGTACAAGGACGTAGAGTTTGTTTGGTCAGCTAGCTGTCAGGCATCATTTGAAGAATTGAAGAAGAGATTGATTTCAGCCCCGATCTTGACGCTTCCAGTAGGAGCGGGAGGCTTTACAGTATATTGTGACGCATCTGGAAAGGGTCTTGGATGTGTATTGATACAGCACGAAAAGGTGATAGCATATGCGTCTCGACAGCTTCGAGACCATGAGAAGAATTACCCGACTCACGATTTGGAGTTAGCAGCTGTGGTATTTTCACTCAAGTTGTGGAGGCATTATTTATACGGAGATCGGGTAGAGATCTATACTGATCATAAGAGTTTGAAATACGTATTCACGCAGCGAGATTTGAACATGAGGCAAAGAAGATGGTTAGAACTACTGAAGGATTTTGACTTAGATCTTCAGTATCATCCAGGTAAGGCGAATATAGTTGCAGATGCACTGAGTAGGAGAGACAGTGCCTTTATCTTGACCTCGCAGAAGCATATTTTAGAAGACCTTCAGAGTATGGGAATCGAAGTAGTTTTGCCAAGGGATATAGGAAGAATGACCAGTATGCAGATTCAGTCAACCTTAGTAGAGAGGATAAGGGCAGCACAAGCAGGAGATCCACAGATTCAGAAGTTGCGGTCGGAGTGTAAATCAGGCCGTAGGAAGGAGTTAGTGATTCATGAAGATGGTACGATCAGGTTTGGAAACAGACTCTGTGTACCGAGTGGAGACCTTCGGCAAGAAGTTATGTCCGAAGCTTATAGTTCTATTTACTCCATTCATCCAGGAGGAACGAAGATGTATCGAGATATCAGGCAGTACTTTTGGTGGAATAGCATGAAAAGAGAGATAACGAGATTTGTATCCAAGTGTCTGGTATGTCAGCAGGTGAAAGCCGAGCAGCAGAGACCAGCAGGGTTGCTACAGCCGCTTCCTATCCCAGAATGGAAATAGGAGCACATCATGATAGATTTTGTGACCGGTTTACCTAGATCCCCGACTGGTAAGAATGCAGTCTGGGTAATAGTAGATCGACTCACGAAGGTCGCTCATTTCCTTCCCTTCCGAGTTGGACAGACTACTGAGCAGTTAGCAGAAATGTACATGAAGCAGATAGTAAGACAGCACGGTGTTCCAGTTAGTATAGTATCAGATCGGGATACGCGGTTTACTTCCCATTTTTGGCGGAGCTTACACCAAAGTTTGGGAACCAAGTTAAGATTCAGTACTGCTTATCATCCATAAACTGACGGGCAATCAGAAAGAACCATTCAGACGTTAGAAGATTTTCTACGGGGGTGTACCTTGGATTTTGGCAGATCTTGGGAGGATCACCTTCATCTAGTGGAGTTCTCCTATAACAACAGCTATCAGGCTAGCATTCAGATGGCCCCGTTCGAAGCATTGTACGGAAGAAAGTGCAGGTCCCCTTTGGCATGGGACGACGTCGGAGAACGGAAGTTGTTGGGACCAGAGATGATCACGCAGACTGTGGAGATAGTTAAGTTGGTCAGAGAGCGCCTTCGAGTTGCACAGGACCGACATCGTCATTGGGCAGATCAGCATCGTAGGCCTCTAGAGTTCAGAGTTGGCGACCAAGTGTTTCTGCAGATTTCGCCTACTCGGGGTATCATCAGATTTGGAACCCGAGGAAAGCTTAGTCCAAGATACGTTGGTCCTTTTAAGATTCTCGCTCGGGTAGGTGATGTGGCTTATCTACTTGCCCTTCCGCCTTCGTTGACTGGCATACATGATGTGTTTCATGTGTCCCAATTACGTGGGTATGTCCCGGATCCGAGTCATGTCCTCGATCATTCTGAGTTAGTCGTTGGTACCGACCTAACTTACGAGGAACAACCCGTATCTATTTTAGACCGGCGAGAGAAGGTACTCAAGAATCAGACGATAAGCCTTGTCCGTGTTTCTTGGAACCATCACTCTTCGGGAGAGTCAACCTGGAAGCGCGAGGACGAGATCAGATCTCGGTATCCGCATTTGTTTGACTAATAAGGTATATTTTTGCACCTTATTGACACGATTTCATGCTTATCTGTACATGCTTGTTTTGCACTTTGTGATGTATGATAATAACTGCTATGATAGTTAACTTGTATATGATTGTGCCTTGCTTGCCCTGATTTCACTATCCTGTCTTGGCTGGAATTCCGAGGACGGAATTTTTCTAAGAAGGGTAGAGATGTCACTCCCCAATCTTAGAATACGTATTTTAATACGTAAACCGATAAATTATATTTACCTTGAATTTATACGATATTTATTATGCAGTATTTCTTCATGCATTTCCCAAAAATATTCGACAAAATATTATTTCCTAATTTATTTTCTGCATTTGGGCCTACAGTTTTGGCTCATTTGGGTAACCTATTCTTGGTTCACCAATGGTTCATCATGAACCCTTTGGTTCATCATGAACCCATGGGTCCAAGATCTTTATATATAACTCATCTTATTCTTTCTCCTCTCATTTACTTCTTCTCATTTATTTTCTCCACCAACCAAGGCAAGTACCAACTTGCTCAAGAGATGGATCCATAATTTTGTCAATGATTTCTTACAAAACTATTTGCCAAAACATGTTCTTCTCCTCAATCTATACTAGTTTAGAACTTGGAATTTTCCATTTTGAAGTTTTGATTTTTGTAGATCTAAGTTTTAATCATTTTCGGATTTCCTTAGTCTTGATCTATTTTCATTGGGGTTTTGTGGGTTTTGATGCTTCCATGTGGAAGAGAATTCCATTTCACCCAAGATGGAACTTTGGAAATCCGGATTTGGAGTTCGGATGGCCAAATTGTGACGTTTTGAAGCTTTGGGTTCAACCATGGTGTTCTTGCTATTTGGAGAAGACAGAGAGCAGTGTGTCGAGCTGCTTAGCTTACGCACACTGAGCTGCACGCGCTCTTTAGTGCTGCGTACGCAGCCTTGAGTACGTTTCCTGTTGGAAGCGTGTCTCCCCTTGAACCTGCGTGACTTTTCACGTACGCTGCCTTGAGTAAGCCTGCGTGACTTTTCACGTACGCTGCCTTGAGTGAGCCTGCGTGACTTTTCACGTACACTGCCTTGAGTAAGCCTGCGTGACTTTTCACATACGCTGCCTTGAGTGAGCCTGCGTGACTTTTCACGTACGCTGCCTTGAGTGAGCCTGGGTGACTTTTCACGTACGCTGCCTTGAGTGAGCCTGCGTGACTTTTCACGTACGCTGTCTTGAGTGAACCTGCATGACTTTTCACGTACGCTGCCTTGAGTAAGCCTGCGTGACTTTTCACGTACGCTGCCTTGAGTGAGCCTGCGTGACTTTTTACGTACGCTGCCTTGAGTAAGCCTGCGTGACTTTTCACATACGCTGCCTTGAGTGAGCCTGCGTGACTTTTCACGTACGCTGCTCCCCTTGAGCGTGCGTACTTTTGTGCGTACGCTTTTGATATTTTATCAGATATTATATGCCTATTTTATATTCTTACGCCTTTTGTCCCGAGCATGATATGAGCACTAATGTGACCCCGGAGAACAAAGTGTTCCTACCCGATACATGTACCTGAATGTCCCAGTTCTCGTTCATGCTCGACAAATGACTCGTAACTCCACGTGGCGTATTTGCAATGATGTATTACACTAAGGAGGGTAGCACATATTGACATACTGATTGACATGGATCCTCTTTGGGGTACTCGTACTAAAGTACAACTTTAGGAGGATAATCATGCAGGCCACAGCATGCGAGTCCAAGATTTCACCTAGGGTTAAATTAGGCAACTAAACATACTAGATGCATGGGGAGGGCAAAATCCCGAGATCGTGTTACACCAGCCGTCTTGAGATATTGTCTCGACGCGCCGGCTGGTCTCCACGGATACAGTGTCATCTGCAACGAGTGGACGACTGTATCCGATTAATTCCTGCTATATATTATATGTTTTAGCAAGGTGGCCTTACGAGGGACCTGTGCTCAATCATACCTGTCTACGCGAACCCCTGGGTTGGCTAGCCTTGCTGGAAAGATACGATCTGAGGATTTTCTAAATAACATGATACGAGGATAACCTCGTCCCACTAGAAACTCGTAGGCTTAATTGGCCGTGAAAATGACTTGCTTGTGTCCTATTACCTTTTGTGAATAACTGAAGGAAGCGGACTGTCATGGTACGTGATCCAACCCATGTTCTTGTTTGATTGTTGGTTTGGTTATCGTACTATGACCGGCTGTGGACCGAAGTTATGAACGTAAGACTTATTATGGTTGTGAAGTGTTACTTCTGTAAATGACTGAGGAACACTGTCTATCATGGTACAAGATCCAACCCATGTTCTTGTTTGATTGTTTGGTTGGATATTGTGCTACGATAGGCTATCGACCAAAGTCATGATCAGGAGATTTTTCTTGTTTATACCGTTTAACTTATGTGAAAGTTATAGAGTACGACACGTACCGACTCCATGCGGCACCTTTTGTCCTTGTTTGGTTGTAAGGGTGCCATATGGGTTCGAAGATGTTGCACTACTCTATAATAGTAGCATAAGTATTACTATTATCAATCATTCTATTAACTGGGTTTTTAATCTTAACTCGTGTGCCCCTTTGGCGGTACTTGCTATTCGGGGCTGACCCCGCTGGTTTTGTTTGGCCAGATCTCGTAGCGAAGCCGGAAGACACGATCTTCCTTCCTGACATCCATGGTACATACTAGGAGCATGGCGGTCCGGGGACTCGAGCGGGTTTCTTCTCCTCCACTCCTGTTTATACTTTTTGCGGCGTTTAGCCACCGGTACCTGTTAGCCGGATTACTCGATATGTTGTGTCAGTACATAATTGTAATTAAACAGACTGCAGCTGTGTATAATTTTGTACTTCTGACTCTCTTAGATAGCTAAATTATAAAGCTAGTCTCTCATGACCATTTTGATGAAGCGTCGGAGACGCCTTACTGCTTTATCTTTAATATTCATTTAATTGCTGATGTGACTTGATTGATTGAGACATAGAACTCTGTGGGACCATAGGAGACTTGATTGTAGCATGTACCCCCTAGTCTCTCGACAGCCACGATCGCCGTATGACGTTACGTACCTCATATGGAGTAGATGGCCTAGTCCGTCTCCGTATTTCGGTACTGGGGCATGACAGAGTACATGCCCAGCCGCCGCCCCAGCACTCGAGACCCCGCGGCCACCATCAGCTCCACCGCCAGGGCCGAGCACCTCCATCTCCTTCCAGCTCCGACCAGCCCAGCCTCTACTACACACCTACGCCGTCCTGAGCTCGGCAGCACCGGCGACCCATGGCCACGCGCGCGGCGAGCATCTCTCTGTCCAGCAATACCCACGATCCGCTCACCTCCTCGCCGCGCACAACTCCGCCCCCTCCTCTCGCCTCCGCGCGCCGCCCATTTCTACCGGCGACTCCCCTTTCCCGACTACTCCACCGCTTCCCTCACCCTCATTCTCTCTCTTTCTGTCTCCATTTATTAAAAGGAAAGAGGAATCTGATCCTTTTTAGGTTTTTTTATTTTTTGTGTTATTATTATTATTATTATTATTATTATTATTATTATTATTATTATTATATTTTCTATTATAAAAAATAAATAAATAAATAAAAATCAAAACAAAAGATGTGTTGATATTTTGTATTAATTGCATTATTATTGTTTTGTTTTGTTTTGTTTTGTTACAGTGAAAATATTTTATTATTACAACTATTATGTGCTTTCTATTTATTATTATATTCTCTTAGTATGTAAGGGATGTATGTACCAATAGGTACATATACCATGATTTAGTATAAATGGTTATTAGAAATATTGATATTATTTTGGTTATTTAGAGTTTATTATTACTTTAAAAGTGATCAATAGTTTTTTTTTAAAATATTTTGGGCCTTAATAAAATTTATTGTCTAATTATTTCACCAGGACTTTTGAGTTTATAAATATACTGATGGGCTTGGCCCTATACATATGAATTTTGAAACCTTGAAGATACTATTAGATTATTTATTTTTAAAGTACTTATCTAACTATATTGACTAATAAAATATATAATATTTTCTAAAATTATATATATTATTTATTTGGCTTCCTTCGATTTTTTTTCATCTCGTGATTTAGTCCATTATTCCTATTCCTTGTCAATATCGTACCTTTCCTTATCGACTCTAACTAAGTTGACCGTTCTGGACCCGATGGAATACTCTGTGTCGTCAACAGAGGCCCCCTTGCATAGTTGTAACACCGACCTTTATTATACCACACCAGGCAGCTCACCAGGCGTCGCAACAGGCAAGTATACCTTGCTAATTAACTGTCAATTATTTATTTTTTGCATTATTTATTTTGTTCATATTGTTAGTTTTCTTTGTTATAAACTGTGCGTCCAAGCCACACTTGGGTGCAAGCGACTTTGTTAGTCGTTATTTTATTTTATGCATGATGACTTAGTGTTAGCGGACTTCCTTCTTGTTGGGGGATATCCTTATATCTCCTTTGGCTGTGACACTCATACTACACGGTTTGATAAAGTTTGCTAGGGGCACGACTTATTGACTAGCTATCTCTAAAGTCGTATGACGGATAGATGATCGTAAATGCTATGACTAGGGTTTTAGAGACTCAAGCAGTTACAAAAACTGGACGAGCCATGGACATGACTTGAACAGTGTGGGAAATGTTGGAGAAAGACAGTCGCTAGTGCGTATGGGAATCCAAACAGGTAAACCACAGTCTCCGGATGGAACTGTGGCGACATATTTGCAGATGCCCTCAGACGTTTTAGACGTTATGGACGGATACAGATGACTGGATGTCAGTTACGTACACATAGCCTAAAATCCACCCATGTGCATGAAAGTTGTCCTCTAAATTGCACATTAGGCGGCTAGAATCTAATTTGCATATTTATGTCTAGTTTATATATTATTTTATTATTATGACAGTTCATATTAGATTGTTCTTCCTGTATCTTGCTACGTCCGTCTGAGGACCTGGTTTTTCCCCAGGTGTGTGTTCATGTCTTTCGCAGGTATTCTAGCCAAGGCCGCGGTCTTCTCCATTCCTTCGAAGACGATTGCGCTTGGTTCGTCTTCTATTTTTTGGATCGATTCTTGTATATTTCTTTCATTGAGATAGTTGGTAGTGGACTTTGTCTCCGCCCAACGATTGTATCATAAATATTCAAGTTGATTTTTATATTATTATTCCTTTCATTGTGGATGAGATTTAGTTTGTCTTTGATTACTGCATTTACAGCTTATGTATACATACAAGGTCCTTGTACTTCGTATGTATACAGCTAGCATGTCTACGTACTTGGTCCTACGTATTTTGGGACTGGGGCGTTACATATTTTTGTGGTGACCCATGCAGGTCAAGATAAATTGTTTGGTTACTTTACCGTACCAAGCAAGCCTGCGAATAGGATTAGAAGTCTAGGATCTCATCCATATAATTGACCTCCTCGATTCTACTTTGACTCCCTTGATTTGCATCTTGATTGATTCCCTCTACTGTTAATTCTTATCCTTCTTTCGTGCTTGATGTTGGTTAGGAAGGTAATCCATACTAGGTAGACTTGGCCCATTGTCCTCACACCCTTAGTTTAACTCTTGTAAGTTAGGTAGAATGCCTTACGACCTAATCATCCTTGTGACCTTAACCAAGTCTTAAGCAAGTAGACAATAGAACGACTGTATAGGCACCAACATAAGACATTACTAGGTTCTTAAGAAGTTTGAACTAGTTTCCCTTCTTTCAATATTAATCGTGCCTATGTTTTTACGAATTTTTTTACTATCCTATGCTGCTAGTGTAGCTTAAGTTTTGCAAGCTTATTCCCTTATCGAGCTTGATCATGACATGTTTTATTGGGTGCGCACCCACTAACATATTGTCTAATCAGAACTGGTGCATGATGGTTTGATCAACCTATTGCGCTTTGGTTCGCTTTTATCTATCGTTATACGTGGATGGGGACATAGTTAAACTTGTCCTCTAGGGTCCCATTCGCGACAGTCTTGGCAGTTCTTTTTGAATTACTCCCTCGCCTTTGAACCACATATTGATATTCGAAAACTTCTTTGGACTCATATTGGTTCTTATCTTTCGCTTATTTAGACGAAGACACATACCTAATAGATAGACCCAAGGTATCACCTTTAGTTATCCCCCAACTATTGCCAAAATAGTTAGCCATCGACCAACCGATGGGACTATATCCCCATCTCGAGTTACATGTCCTTTCCCTTGACCCTAGATTCATTGTCGCGACCATCATTCACTCCCTAAATTAAATTCGTGATTTACTTTCGTAGTTATCGAAGTCACGATTTTCTAATGCATGTTTTGAACATCGTGATTTAATTATTCCTCATTGATATACCCTTGTACCCTCTCAACCCCCCTACGTATTCTTAATTTCGAGGACAAAATTCTTGTAAGTTGGGTAGGATGTAAAACCCCTAAATCTCTACTATTTTTTTATTTATTTTGGTATTGATTTAAAATTTTGTATTGTACGTCGCGTAGTCGTATTGTACGTCATGCGCAAAAGTTCATTTTTCGAATTTGCTCGACGAGTGCGAATATGTACGAGCGTACATAATTTAAAAAAATAAATTTTTATTTTTATGGTTTCAAAATAATATACATAATAATTATTTTGTTAGCATTCCAAAATTTCCTAGTTTGTTATTTATTTATAAAGCCTTTCATTTATACAACTATAATAATAAAAAATTATTCTTATAAAATTTTATTTTAGCAAAATATATTTATGTAAATATTATTTGGTCATAGATAAATATTTTGTAATTATTTATTTGTTTATTTTTAAATAATAATGTAATTTTTGAAATTATTATTATTAGTATTTTTGGAAAATATATTTTTGAATTATTATGGCAATTTAAATCTTGATTTGATTCCATGGATTTATTTAAATAATTAAAATAATACCTATATTTTGAAATTGATTTACCTTATCTAATTTTAAGTTAAAGGTTGGAATTTAATTAGATTTAAAGTGGATTGGATTTAAATTGGATTTGAATTTGGATTTAAATTATTAGTAGCTAATTATCTAATTGGGTTTAAACTACTCCTAACCCTTATCTAACTGGGAATTCCCATATCCTATAAATAGGCAGGTACTCCTCCATAAATTGCTACCATTCACAATTTCCACAACAAAAATTTTCCAAGTCCGTGCATCGTGTCGGTGTCCATCCAAAGTCTTATTCCATTTTTTTTACACATACAAATTCATCTTCCGTGTTGGACACACCCCGACACTAACGAATCCCTAACCCTAAGCCCTGTCCCGGTTCGAGAACCCTGGCCGACCCCGCCACAGCCTTCTCCAGCCACCACCCACCAGACGCCGCCACAATCACCATCAGACCCCGACAACCCTGTTGACCTCCGCCGCAGCGACGTCACCGCGCCGCTGGCCATCACCTCCACTCCCCGCCAGAGCGCCGAGACCCTTAAATTTCCCTGTCCGCCGCAGCTGTGACTTCCCGAGCGCCTCCCTCGAAACTACCCTCGTCGAGCCGGCGCTGCGCTCTGGTCGACCCTGCATCGCTCATGCATGCAAGTATCCCGGTGGAACCCCTCTCCGCCCGCGCCGGCGTCCAGCCAACGGTGTCGTCCCTGCCAGCAACTAGATCTTCGCCCTGACCTCAACTGCCTAGCCGCGACTGTGCCGGCAAACGGGCGCTGGAGGGAGTGCAGCATCCGCCGCGTCCGAATGGACCCGCCGCCCTACTCCGTCCACTCGGCCACGCCGCGCCGCCCGGCTCGGCTTCCGTGCAGCCGGCGTTGCGTCTCCACTAGGGCTGCCCACGACCGAACGCCCATCGCCTCCGATCTGGCACGTCGTCGACGGCGGGTCCAGTCCACCACCGCCGAAGCAATCCTGGCCGCCAAACCCTCGCCGAGTCCACGCCCAGCCGCCGTTCCAGCACTCGAGACCCCGCGGCCACCATCAGCTCCGCCGCTAGGATCGAGCACCTCCATCTCCTTCCAGCTCCAACCAGCCCAGAATCTACCACACACCTACGCCGTCCTGAGCTCGGCAGCACCGGCGACCCATGGCCACGCGCGCGGCGAGCATCTCTCCGCCCAGCAGCGCTGTAGCACCCAGTTTTCCAAATGAGGGTAATTTTGAAATTTCGTGTTTATAATTATTTTAATAATGATATTTAATTTATGATATAATTTTTGGTGATTTTAAATCATTTTAAAATTATTTAAATCAATGACTTGTGGTTTTGACGTTTTGCTAGTGAAACCCTAGAGACTGTTTGACCTAGAGCCTAACCATGTGATTATAATATTTTAATGTCATTTCTGGCCTAAGGATATTTTTTGTATTTGACCTCTTTGAATTATTTTGATATTATTTTATTATTTATTATATTGTTTTGGGATTATTTGAGTCAGGTTCGAATTTCATCTCAATCCGACTTGTAACGGGGACCCGGGGTAACTTAGACTCTAGTTGGACCCATGCATTAGTTAGCCATGGCCCACATTTTAATTAGTCATGTTAGAAAGATTAGTCATAATCCTAATTATTAGGTTAACCATTTAGAGTTTTCATTTTGACCCTTTTACCCCCAAACCCTAACCAAAATTATTTTAAACACTTGTAACAAAGAGAGGGGCAAACTTGTAATATTCAATGAAGGAGGGGATAACCATTGTGGCCGGCCCTAATAGGACTCCCATCTCATTTCCTTTCTTTGAGAAGTCTTCTTCCCCAAGTGCTCTCAAGCTCTCCCAAGGAAGAAGCCTTTCTCCTTGGATTTTCTCTCCTTTAGGTAATATTTCATTCTCTTTTATTTCTCCATTTTGCATTTAGGAAAGTTTTAACCATAGGAATGACCCCCATTGTTGTGTCCCTATTTTGTGTCCTCTTGTGTCCATTATATGTCCTTTAGGGATTTCTATTGTATTATTGTTGTGTCTTGTGTTCATGGGGAAAATCCCCAAACTTGGACACACTTTATATTTAAAATATTGATTAAATGAATTAATTCATATTAAATCTCAGATTTGAATATGTAGATATGTGTTCTTGAGTACTTTACATTTTATTCATGTATCTCTTATAGATGTGTTCATGTTACATATATAGATTTGCGTATATATATAAGAAATATATATATATATATATATATATATATATATATATATATATATATATATATATATATATATATTGTAATGAGAGTGTATCTATATTTATATATGTAATAAATGGTTCATCATGATTATATAATCAAGTTTGTGAGTGTGGTTCCTCATATTATTATTGTCATTATTGTTGTGGATAATTAGGATATATATTGTGTATTCTTTTGGTTCAAACTATCTAAATCCGTCATGATTTTTATCCACGTTTTTAATTTCAGCCCTAACTTAGAAATGTCATAACTTCTAGCTCAAAGCTCGGTTTAATCTTCCATTTTTTTTAAAAGAAACGTATTGAAGTTAGCTTTCCAAAAACATGTATTAATAGGCCTAATTCTTTCTATAACTTTCTGGAGAATTATTTGAGTGTCAGCTGTACAAAAGACAAACGCGTTCTCGGTGTTTTCGCGATTCCGGGAGTTTCCGGAAACGAAAACGCGATCCGTTTGAATTTCGGAAATCTAACACATAGATCTATAACATACTTTAATCCTAGATTTTAGTTCATGCTGAGATGGTACAGTATTGATTATTAGTAGGAGTTACTATTCGGCATATGCATTTTGTGCACCCTTGTGTGTAATATAATGTTCTATTTGATTTTAACCCATGTTAATGTATACATTATGTAATTAAATAGAGAATGCAAGCATGAGTAAATGGTTAAATAAATTATGTATGAGGTGTAAGTATCCTATCTAATGTAAGCATGTATAAGTATGGCTTGTAATGAATATGTAGGTTCCATAGTATGTAATGTATGCAATATACAAGTTAATGAGATGTAATGTTCTATGTTAACACAAATCCTATATTACCTTATGTACCCCCTTACACTATGTTGATACTATCGCACTTGACACTTTGTTCACTTATACTTTGACACTCTTTGATATGTATACACTATGTATGCCCATTTAACCCTCACTTGCCCCTTTGCCATGTTCACATACACACACATAGCCTCTTAAATAAGTATTTATGAATATAGTTAACTTAGCTATGTCTGTATATTATATATATGTTAGCATATTGTGTTGTAATATATAAGTTTATATAACCATTTGAAATGCCATGATTATAGACCTAATGTTGAATACCAATATACGCATGTGTATATATGTATAGACATATATAGTTTAAAGTAATAGATTACCTAGTGTATATCCAATGTGAATTCTTGCCTATTTGAGTATTGAATAATTGCATGTTATATAGAGTTGGGTGTATGTTGGCTTGTATAGCCTTGTATTGATGTGTGCTTGCTAGGATAGTCTTGGTTAGGCCTAGTAAGACTTGCTGGGTTAGGACATGACCTAGTTTGACTAGTGCAGTTGACCAGAGTTGACCAAGGGTTGACTTTGGCCTAGTTTGACCTAGATTCATGTAGAATGCATTGTAGTGCTTTATATTACCCTTCTGGACATGTTGTGACTTGTACTGTTCTAATTAGGAGCCAGACACCTCTCCTCGGACAGTATCTTTACCTTGGACATTCAGATATCAGACAAGTACATTTTCTGATCATTTTATATCCTGCTTAGAATTATTTCCTGTATTAAATTACTTTACTTGTACTGTCACGTTGGTCACACGGATTGGTACTATATGGATCCCTTCTTGAGATGTTATCCTTAGGGAGCATCGGGTACTCTATGTTCTGTGCGTTTCACTTACATGGCGTATCACTATGCTTCGTTGGTTCTTCGATCACTTGTGACATATACTCTTATGACCACAGAGTCTTCCTGGAATCCTTATCCCATTTATGGGTCTACTATGTATCACCCTTCGGAGGCTTACCACCCTTCGGGGGCTTACCACCCTTCGGAGGCCGTTACATAGTATCATAACATAACTTGGTTGGATCCTTGTGTATTGATTGGGGGTACGGGAGAGTAGAAATGGACATATGAATAATACACCAGTAGTGTAGCATCAGAATCATTCCATAGTGTAGCATCAGAATCATCCCAGGCCATTTATATGTCTATATTTGTACTCTGAATCACTAGCCACTGTTAGGCTCTATTTACAGTAGATATTTCTATTACAGCTCTCTCTCTGTTTACATACTGCACTTCTTTCAGTACCTGTATCTTACTTTACTGTATGATTATATTTTCTAACCTGCTATGATCTGTTGAGATGTACTGTACTCGCTCCCGTCCTGACTGGACCTGTTGATAAAATTTACAGATAGCTTGGAGGTTGCCTGCTAGCCTAGAGGAGACACTTTAGAGGTTGTTTAAATAGTTATTTTCCATTGTCTGGAGTTGTATTTACTTTATGGATTACTGTATTTGAGTTTTGATATGTATTTCTGGGTTTTTGTATCTTAGACACTTAGACCTCTATCTCCTGTATCTCTTTTGGATTTCATGTTTTATCTATCTTTATCATGCTCTACCTTAGGTGTGATTGAGACTGTATCTGCTATGTCACCCCCATTCGGGGAGTATAAACTGCTTAGCCTTATATTGTTAGATGCATGAGACCTAGGACAGCGTTCTACCGCCGACACTACGGCGTAGGCTGGGCGTTGTTACGTTCTCGTGCCCTTACTCTAGGGTACGGGTCGTGACAAGCGCCCACGATCCGCTCACATCCTCGTCGCGCACAACTCCGCCCCCTCCTCTCGCCTCCGCGCGCCGCCCATTGCCACCGGCGACTCCCCTTTCCCGACTACTCCGCCGCTTCCCTCACCCTCTCTCTTCGTGTCTTCTCTCCCTTTCTCACACTCTCATTCTCTCTCCCTGTCTCCATTTATTAAAAGGAAAGAGGAATCTGATCCTTTTTGGGTTTTTTATTTTTTGTGTTATTATTATTATTATTATTATATTTTCTATTATAAAAAATAATAAATAAATAAATAAAAATCAAAAAAAATGTGTTGATATTTTGTATTAGTTGCATTATTATTGTTTTGTTTTGTTTTGTTACAGTGAAAATATTTTATTATTACAACTATTATGTGCTTTCTATTTATTATTATATTCTCTTAGTATGTAAGGGATGTATGTACCAATAGGTACATATACCATGATTTAGTATAAATAGTTATTAGAAATTTTGATATTATTTTGGTTATTTAGAGTTTATTATTACTTTAAAATTGATCAATAGTTTTTTTTTAAAATATTTTGGGCCTTAATAAAATTTATTGTCTAATTATTTCACCAGGACTTTTGAGTTTATAAATATACTGATGGGCTTGGCCCTGTACATATGAATTTTGAAACCTTGAAGATACTATTAGATTATTTATTTTTAAAGTACTTATCTAACTATATTGACTAATAAAATATATAATATTTTCTAAAATCATATATATTATTTATTTGGCTTCCTTCGATTTTTTTTCATCTCGTGATTTAGTCCTTTATTCCTATTCCTTGTCAATACCGTACCTTTCCTTATCGACTCTAACTAAGTTGATCATTCTGGACACGATGGAATACTCTGTGTCATCAACAGAGGCCCTCTAGTGTAGTTGTAACATCGAAGTCGATCTTGTGCCACCTTTATTGTACCACACCAGGCAGCTCACCAGGCGTCGCAACAGGCAAGTATACCTTGCTAATTAACTGTCAATTATTTATTTTCTGCATTATTTATTTTGTTCATATTGTTAGTTTCCTTTGTTATAAACTGTGCGTCCAAGCCACACTTGGGTACAAGCGACTTTATTAGTCGTTATTTTATTTTATGCATGATGACTTAGTGTTAGCGGACTACCTTCTTGTTGGGGGATATCCTTATATCTCCTTTGGCTGTGACACTCACACTATACGGTTTGATACAGTTTGCTAGGGGCACGACTTATTGACTAGTTATCTCTAAAGTCGTGTGACGGATAGATGATCGTAACTGTTATGACTAGGGTTTTAGAGACTCAAGCAGTTACAAAAACTGGACGAGCCATGGACATGACTTGAACAGTGTGGGAAATATTGGGGGAGGACAGTCGCTAGTGCGTATGGGAATCCAAACAGGTAAACCACAGTCTCCGGATGGAACTGTGGCAATATATTTGCAGATGCCCTCTGACGTTTTAGACATTATGGACGGATACAGATGATTGGATGCCAGTTACGTACACATAGCCTAAAATTCCACCCATGCGCATGAAAGTTGTCCTCTAAATTGTACATTAGACGGCTAGAATCTCTTTTACATATTTATGTCCAGTTTATATATTATTTTATTATTATGACAGTTCATATTAGCTTGTTCTTCCTGTATCTAGCTACGTCCGTCTGAGGACATGGTTTTTCCCCAGGTGTGTGTTCATGTCTTTCGCAGGTATTCTAGCCAAGGTCGTGGTCTTCTCCATTCCTTCGAAGACGATTGCGCTTGGTTCGTCTTGCTATTTTTTGGATCGATTCTTGTACATTTCTTTCATTGAGATAGTTGGTAGTGGACTTTGTCTTCGCCCAACGATTGTATCATAAATATTCAAGTTGATTTTTATATTATTATTCCTTTCATTGTGGATGAGATTTAGTTTGTCTTGGATTACTGCATTTACAGCTTATGTATACATACAAGGTCCTTGTACTTCGTATGTATACAGTTGGCATGTCTACGTACTTGGTCCTACGTATTTTGGGACTGGGGCGTTACAGGAGTCGTAAGCGATCATTGTTCTCTGTAGTTAGCTCATTAGCAATGGCTATTCGAAGAGATAGAATCTGGATTTTCAGTGGAAGAACAGCCTCACATCCGTAAACTAGTGAAAATGGTGTAAAACCAGTAGGAGTTCAGACTGTCGTTCGGTAAGCCCATAAACATTCTCCAAGTTTCTCATTCCAATCACGTTTATTAGAAGAGACGAACTTTTTGAGAAGTTTAATGATTGACTTGTTGAAGGCTTCAGCCAAACCATTAGCAGCTGGATTATAAGCCGTAGAAGCCAGATTTTGAATCCGATTCTTATCACAGAACCGATAAAATACCTGACTAGCAAATTGTGGTCCATTATCATGAATTATCCTTCGGGGAATCCCGAAACGATAAATGACATGATGTTTAATAAAGCTGACCACATTAGATATTTTTACTTCAGTAAGGGGAACTGCTTCCGTCCATTTAGAAAAGTAATCGGTTATAGCTAGAATAAACCGATGTCCCTTGACAGAATGAGGGTTAATCGGCCCAATGATATCCATGCCCCAAGCTTCAAAGGGCCAAGAAGCCACTGTAGGATGTAAGAACTCAGATGGTTGATGAATAAAATTAGCATAAATTTGACACGCTTTACACCGTCTGGCATAATTCACAGCATCTGCTATCATGGATGGCCAATAATACCCTATTTTTCGAATACGGTCCTGTAATTTTGGACCAGGTTGATGAGCACCACAGACACCATCATGAGCTTCACGAAGTGTTTGCTTTGCTTCACTCTCTGAGAGACAGCGCAGCAAAAGTCCGTCATAAGAACGATGATATAACATATGTAAAGAAGAATCATAATAGAATCGAAATGATCATCTCTTGATTGATGCAGCTTCTTTTGGATCTTCAGGTAAAATCCTATGAACTGTATAATCAATGAATGGACTTCTCCAATCCCTCTGCTGGGAACTTGATTCTGTAGTATAACTCTGTTCAATATGTAGATTATTCTTGACACAGAATAAGTCTCGATCCAACAAAGTAATGGTATTTTGTCTTCTAATTGGAACAGCTAAATCAGCAGCTAAACTAGCAAGAGCATCAGCTTCCAAGTTTTGAGAACGTGGTACGAATTCGATGAAGAATCCTTTGAATGAAAGGACCAATTCGATTACCACTTGATGGTAAGGAATGAGGTCAGGATTTCTGACTTCATAAGTTCCTCTAACCTGATTAACAATCAATTGAGAATCTCCATAAGCTTTCAGGAACTCAATGTCCAGTTGTTTTGCTACATGGAGACCAATCAGCAGAGCATTATATTCTGCCATATTATTGGAGCATGGCTCATTAAGAGAATAAGCACGGTATATGACCATTTTGTCAGGAGAGACTAGAACAATGCCTACTCCGGAGACGATATTGCCTTTAGGTCCAATCCGAGAAGCTCCATCAAAATATAGTTGCCATATGTCATCCTTCAAAGTCATGTTACAATCCACAACTTCATCTGGAATGTCCTCATATAACTTCGATGTTTCAGGTATAGGGTGAGCAGCTAAGAAATCAGCTAATGCTTGACCCTTCACTGATTTTTGAGGTACATAGACCATATCATAAGGCGTAAGTAACATCGCCCAGGTAGCTAACCTGGAGTTAAGAATACTCGATTTTCTCATCAATACCCGAATAGGATTTATTCTGGAGATGACATAGATAGTCTGTCCTAACACATAATGTCTTGTCTTTTGAACAGCAAAAACCAAGGCCAGACATTCTTTTTCTACAGGAGTATACCTGTGTTCAGCTCCGACCATCATTCAGCTAAGATAATAAATTGTCTGTTCATGACCCATATCACTTTTCTGTGCAAGAAGAGCACCAATTAAATGATCCAAGGCTCGAACATATAGCAAAAATGGTCTTCCTACCACTGGAGGTACCAGAACAGGTGGATTTGTAAGGTATTGCTTGATGTCATTGAAGGTTTTTTGATATGCTTTATCCCAGACAAATGATACACCTTTCTTTAATAGACGGGAGAAAGGTTGGCATCTCCCAGATAGATTAGATATAAATCTCCTGATATAAGCAATACGACCTTGGAAACCGCGGAGTTCTTTGAAATTGCGTGGAGTACGCATTTCAAGAATTGCTTTGATTTTATCAGGATCAACATGGATACCCTGAGAAGTGATGACAAATCCCAAAAACTTGCCACTAGAAACCCCTAAGAAAGACTTAGTAGGGTTTATTTTCAATTGATGCTGACGCATCAATTCAAATACTCTTCAAGTCTTGAATGTGATCATCTTTTGATCGACTTTTGACAGCAATGTCATCTACGTAACATTCAACTGTCTTCCGTAGATGTTCTTGAAAGATGTTGCTCATAGCCCGTTGAACGTGGTACCGGCATTTTTAAGACCAAACGGCATAACCGTATAGCAGTAAACCCCAAGGGGTGTACGAAAAGAAGTATGCTTCTCATCTCCTAGATGCATCTTAATCTGATTGTATCCTGAGAATCCATCCATGAAAGACATGCGTTCAAAACCACATGTATTATCTATCATGACATCGGTAATCGGAAGTGGAAATTTGTCCTTTGGACAAGCTGCATTAAGATCTCAAAAATCTATGCAAACTCGGACTTTTTCGTTCTTCTTCATAACAGGAACAATGTTGGCAACCCAGTCTGGGTGTTGTTCTTCATGAACAAAGCCACATGTAATCAACTTTTTGACTTCTGCTTCAATTGCATCCATCATATCTGGTCTAAAGTGTCGTTGTTGTTGTTTTACAGGCTTAGCATTAGGAAGAATATTGAGTTTATGAGTAGCAACTTTAGGATCTAGACTCGACATATCCTCATAACTCCATGCAAAGATATCAATATATTCTTTAATCAGTTTTATCAACTCTTCCTTTTCATCCTCGGAAAGGTTTTTACTGATGAATATTGGCTTGGACGTAGTTCCGTCTCCAACATCAATCTGGACAACCTCATCCTCTGTAGGTGGCTGTCGCTGTTCAAAACGAAGTTCCCACTGAGTGTCCATCTGTTGAGCCCAAGGGTCATTTTCAAATGGCTCAGATTCACCATCAGTTTGAACCATGTTGACTGAGAATACATACTCAGATTCATCATAATAGTCTCCTCCAGCATATGAGGAGTGGGGTGTATCAGATTCGATAAATTGGATTTCTTCTGAATCTGAGGATTATGAGAAATAGAAAAGAATTCTTCTTGTATATCGTCACTAAACATGTGGGACGGATCATATCCCAACCCATAACGAGTTTTCTGGTAAAACGGATCACCACATAATGGTAATCGTCTACCTTTGCCTTGATTGAGACCTTGCATAGTCTTCAAATCATATCCTATATTCTGAATAATCTTAAGAGATTGTTGACTATATTTGTCAATTCGGATTCTTCCCTTGTCTTTATCTCTAAGATCATCTGTCTGAGCAACAGGGATATTTCTGGCCAGGCTGAACACAATTTGGCGTTTATTTTTCTTATTAGACGGAACCACAAAATAGGATTCTTCGTGACGTCTATAAGTTACACAAGCTTGTGATGACGAGGCAACAGGAAGAAGATAGGGAGAAGATGTTAAGAACTTTTGAGCATAAGGTCTAACATCAACATGAGGAGGAAAAGAATTTTCTTTATGATCAATGTATAAAGTTTTCTCTGTATCTATGTCATCTTTATATTGGTGACTTTGATCATCAGAAGATAAAGTCATTCTTTGAACAAATTTGACAGCCATATACTCAAAAAGGAAATCTTTATTGATATTAGAAAGTACAGAATGATCAATATTTACATCATTTATAATTTGACTGCTACGCTTCGGATTGATCATTAACGGACCATCATCCGTCTTCTCCGTAGACTTGCCAAGGTTGATGATCAGTGGTGGTTCTGGATCCTTCGTACGAGAAGTACGTCCCTTGACTTTGATCATAAGAGGTTGAACTTGGCTCTTGGCAGGAATACTCACTGATTCCTCAGATGAAGCTCGAGTTCTTCCTTTGACTTTGATCGGCAGAGGTTGATTATTGACTGATTGGGGTTGGATTCGTCCTTTGACTTTGATCTTCAAAGGTTGCTCTTCTGGAGGATCTTCATTGATAGACTGATCTTCGGCAGATGATCGATCTTCAGCTATATCTGATATCTCCTTCACATGCTCTTGTTTGTAGAGCATTAAATTAGAAAAATAGGCTTCGACACCCTTGAAAGGATTAATATCAGCAAACTCAGTCTTCACAATCCCTTGGGAATCCACGTACTTGAAGCATTGGTGGAGAGTTGAAGGCACAATATTATGCTCATGTATCCACGGTCTTCTAAGAAGGATGTTGTAGGATACGTCTGAGTTGATAACATAGAATGTCGCCATAGTTCGAAGATCACCAATCTGGATCTTCAGACAAATCTTCCCCAGTGGTTTACTCTTTCCAGAGTTGAAACCAACTATTGTGGTACTAGTGTAAGTCAAGTCACTAGTAGGAATCATCAACGGTCTTAGCATACTCTGAAGGATTATGCTAATAGAAGACCCAGGATCAATATAAATCCTGTCAACTTCAGTGGATTCGATATACCCAGTGTAGCACAAAGGCCTGTCGTGCTTGTTATGCTTCAACAGCATATCTTCTTGTGTGATGGTAATGTTAGAAATTGCCTCCATCACACTATAATATTGTGGGCATGACATTGGTATATTGTCAAGAGTCTTGAGTTGAGCTAAGCATGAGTCAGCTTGCAGCAAAGCTTCACTCAAAGTTTTGCGACTTTCTTTAGAAAGGTGAAGCAACTCGAAGATAGAGAGTCTAGTCGGAGTATTAGCTAACTGGGCTAGAATATCAAATTTGTAGGGTTTCATCATCACCCCTTGACTGGAAGCAGATTTCAACGGGACGTCAAAGCGTACTGCTTTCTGTTTCCCCTTCTCAACCACAGATGGTTTAGCAGGAACAGGAGACAGTTGAGTTAGTGGTATTTCAACATCCTCTGCTTCTTTGGAAGATCCCTCATAATCTTTGTGGTACTCTTTTCCAAATCTGGTACCAGTAAAGGTTTTTTTTTCAGACTCAGGAGAAGGAAGTACCATATTGCAGGATTTAGTCTTCTTTCCCTTAGTCTTCTTCTTTCGAGAATTTTTATAAGGAAGCTCAGAACCCAATCCAACAGTGGATTTTTTACTTTGAATTTATAAAGGAAGTCGCATTCCTTTATCATAATTCAAACCCTCTGCCTTTTGAAAGTCATAGCCCATCTTTTTCATGAGATTGACTAATTGTTGACTATACAAAGTGAATGGGCAGTGGACTTTCAATGGATGGTTTAACAGAGGAGGAAGAGACAGAAACCTCTGTAACCACAGAAAAAGGAGTATTCGGGACACGAGGAAAAATCCTTGTAGAAACTTTTTTATAAGCAGCAAAAACTTGTTGTGTGCTGTATAAGGGGACACTATTCATAGCTAACCACTACTGATGAGAAAGTTTGAGCTTAGTAGGAGGAGCCAAACTTGGAGGACATATGTTCAAACCTCTCAGTCTATCCTCCAAAGGAATGCCATCCCACAGATGATCCAAATCATCAGGATCTGGAATAACATGAAAAATCATGTTGCAAGTTTTGACTTTTCTACCTTTCTTGGATTTTGAAGTTTTACCTTCATCCTTTATTTCAGGTACTAAGTCAGGATGTACCCACATGATTTTATCATTCTTTAGTGTGAGAGGCAACAATCCTTCATTTTGCTCTCTGGCAGGCGGGATATTCACGATCTTCATCGTCGCCTTTGGAATTGGGACAATCCCATCTGGGACTTGATGTGGAGAAAACCACCAAATTGAAGAGAACCCATATTAGTTGTAACCGTATGCTCATCGTTGGTTAAAGCGATAGCATTGGCATTTATCAGCTCCTGGATTTTCTTTTTCAAGACATAGCAAGCCTTGGTAGGATGATTTATGTATCTATAATAGATACAATACTTAGAATTGTCGGTCAGATTCACCTCATTAGGCCTTTTTGGCTCTGGAATCTAGAGGTTGCCACTCTTTACCAGACATTAGAATATCCCTGGGATATCACTGTCATCAAAAGAGTATTCTTCTTTTGGCTTAGAAGGCTCCTGATTATTCGACGTCGCTTTGGGTTTTGAAAGATTAACCACAAGGGTTTCCTTCCCTTTCCCATTATGATTACCGGAATTATTACCAGAAGAGCCTTTCTTTCCTTTGTCCTCTGAGGCAAAGATCATCCCGTGTTCACGAGCCAACCTACCATTGGTCTCGGCAGAAACTGCTGCTATAATAAACGAGGCCCAATCTGTAAATTGGGAACCCGTAAAGACAGCAATGGATGGTCGTAGATTCATCTTGCACGTGTCAATCAATGCTGAATCTGGCATACCCGGGGGCCTCTTCAAAGTTGCCTATCGGAAACATTCGATGAACGTCCGAGTATCTTCTTTCTCCTTTTGTTTGATTTCTATTAAGGAGGATATGTTCATATCCATGCCTCATTCATAGAAGCGAAAGAGAAACATTGCTTTGAATTCGTTAAAAGACGAAATACAATTGTCGGATAGACTGCGATACCAGTCATATGCAAAACCCGTCAGGTACCCGATGAAAACACGAGTGAGAAGAGCATCATTCTTCTGTAGATGCACAGTCATAATATCAAAGTAATTGATATACTGACTACGATAAGCCTTTCCATCAAATAATACCATCGATTGTGGCTTGAATTTCGGAGGAAAGGGTACATCATTCCAATGAGGAGGATAAGGTTGCTTAATCTCTAACCTCTGGAGCTGATCCTTGTGCTTCAGAACTTCAAACTGTGCTTTGAGCTCACATACTGCTTGAATAGCTTCACTAGTTTGAGGAAGCACATTCGATTGAATTGTTGTTGGATGTACCGTAACCCCCACAGGAGGCGGTACATCTTCTGGAATGATGGGATCTGGAGATGCAGAATTTTGGTTAACAGCAGTCTCTTGAATATTCAAAGGTATATCAACCCCTTGACTATCTTGAGTTTGTGCTGCTACTTGCACCGGTGTTACTACTGTCAGCTGAGCAGTTTGCTGAGTCATTATTATTTGATGCATGCTTTGCATCATAGTGAGCATGTCCTTCAATGATTGCCCAACGGCAAAGAGACGTTGTTCTGTATTAGAAGATGACGTCTCTGGTTCATCTCCAATAGCATAGGATTCAACCTCCCTTGAAGATACAGAGGGATTGGTATAGAGGTATGAATCGACACTATCAGTTTCGGACTCCAAATATTGGGTACCTCCAGCTTCTGAATCAGAAGTCTGCAACTGTCTTGTCTTCTTGATCGAGTATTCTGATATACTCCTTCAAAGGAATCAAGAAGTCTGTTGAACTGTTGTTGACCAGGAATCTGGGACGAGTTGCGTCTTGGACGTCATCCTCTGTTGGTATGAGATGCCATATTGACTAATGCATATAACAACTCATGTTCTTGGTCATCAACTTATTGCTGAGGCTCATTGAAGCTTAACCGATCAAAAATTGACCGTTTAGAAGCCGAACAACAACACTTGATTATAATCTGATGACACTCACAATGATGATTTTCTTGGGGGAGTGTCACAGGAGATTGTCTGTTTTTACGCTTTTGTACTAGCAACTCGCATAAATCAGGAGTAGAGGGAGTAGTCTTCTTTATTACATTTAGGGTAGAGAAACGTTTAGTCCCTTGTGTATAAAAAAGATTACTGGCTGCATTAGCAGAACCAAACTTTACATTTTTACGTGTTTGGAGTTGCATACGTAAATCCTGAGATTTTTTAGCACAAAGGACTCCATCCTCTTTACGGGTAATTTGTAGGTTTGGTACCTTATGTATAGCAGTATAAGAAGGTTGTTGGTGGAGAACCGAAGTTTTACCAACAATGTTTTTACGCTGTATGCGTGCAGGTAAATTCACTTTAGATGCACAAGCATCATTGTGAATTTTATCTACACTGTCACAGACAAGAGATTTATTTTTACGCGTAGAGCGTAAATATGAGTATCTGCCATGTCATAGACGGAAGATTTTTTTTTACGCATGGTGCGTAAATTCTAAGTGTCTACCACATCACAGACGGGAGACATATTTTTATGCCCAGAGCGTAAAGCTTTGGAGTCTACCACGTCACAGACGGGAGACATGTTTTTACGCGCGGGGCGTAAAACCTAATTTTTACGCTCACAGCATAAAACCTGATTTTTACGCTCGGAGCGTAAAACATGATTTTTACGCTCAGAGCGTAAAACTGGAGAGTTTGCCACGTTACAAATGGAAGACTGAGTTTTACGCCCATGGCGTATCACTGAAGTAGAGACTGCCTCATCACAAACGGGAGCCTCCACAACAGGAGTAGGAAGGATTCCTTTGCCTTCAAAGATAGTAGGGAGATCCAAAGATGCTTTGGATTTGGGAATCCAACTTTTCGCGCCTTCCGCGACTTCTGAACGTTGGAGCAGCGAGTACTACCCCCAGTTCGGAGCATTTCTTTGTAGGTAGTCTGATCGAAGTGCACAACCAGAGTTTTCTTTGTCGATCCGACCGACACATCATCATATTGAGCAATTGCCTTCTCGTCATAGGAGAAGGTCGTCCCCAGCAGAGTTGCCATTTTGTTTCACTTAACAAAATGCCTAAAATTGGCTTTTGAAAGAAAACTAGAAAAAGTATAAGAAGTACAAATATTCTGGGAAGTATTGCTATGGAAGTCTGATCTGAAAGCGATCACTTTGTTCCTTGGACCATACGATGATGAAGAAGAAAACTGCTTGAAGAAGAAGAACAATCGGAAGAACTAAATCACCGGAAAGGTATCGAGCAACGGCACTGATGGCACAGTTGAATGCTTTCTTGCTTTGCTTCACCCTGTTTTTGAGAAAAAGTTGAAGAAATGCTTCTGGGAATATCACTCTGAAAGTATGAGTTTTTTCAGAATCTTCTTTCCTTGTCTCTCCGATCCCCTCTTGATGTAAAAAATAAGTCTATTTATAGGCTTGACCCCTTGTGCGTAAAAAGCAACAAATTTGGGTTTTTACGCTGGTAACTGTCACCCATGATGTAAATCATCTTCTACGCACATGGACACGTGTCCCATTACTTCAACAAAATAGGGAGAGCACGTACACACGTTCCTCAAGAAGTGTGGCATGAAAGCTACATGGACAAACCACGTTCCCATGTAGCCAGAAACAATCGGGCGTAAAAATGACCCAAAATACACTTCCAGGGTAAAGTAGTAGACTAGGCGTAAAATAGCCCAAAAATAGACCTCTCGCGTAAAGTGGCTGATAAAATAGCCTTAAGTGTAAAAAGTAGCCCAAATAAACTTTACGCACATGTCAACTTTGAGCGTAAAAAGCTCATATAGTATTCATGTGTAAAAGAAGACATCTTTTGAGCGTAAAGTAACCCAGTCCACACACTAAACGACAATGTTGGTTTCTGTGTAAATCAGACCTCTTCGAATTCTGTGTTATACGCTGTCAGTAAATCATTCTGTCAGAATCATCATCACTTGCATTAAATGCATGATCTGACAGCCTGTCCCCAGCGTAAAGTAGCTTGCGTAAAACAGCTCGCGTAGAGTAGCTCGCGTAAAGTAGCCTACGTAGAGTAGCTCGCGTAAAGTAGCCTGCGTAGAGTAGCTCGCGTAGAGTAGCCTGTTGACTCTTTTTGACTTGCGTAAAGCTCTATTCTTTTGACTTGGTCTATGAAGCACTTTTTACGCTCCTACAGCTATGGCAGTTCAATTACACGCACTCGTTCTATGACACGACTCAAGCAAGGTACTGGTGAGAACTCCAAGCATGAAACACGAGGCCAAACATGAACATAGCTATATGCAAATAAAAACAACTCCACAGAAAATAACACGAAAAGCACATGTCCGTAAATAATCCAAAGACTATAAAATGAAAGGAAATGCATGTAAGTAAAACTGTAGAGGAAGGCAAGGTATACTTGCTTGGAGGTTGCACGCAGATCCAACAACTATATAGTCAACTGATAAGCCACGAAGTCCAAGTCATCACAACTGTCTTCGAAAGCTGAAAAAAACATTGCCAATATTCTTAAAATAGTCGAATTAGCTAGGATTTCCCGTCCTTAAGTCCAATTTTGGACACAGGGGCAAAACGATAATTTTGGGCCAAAACAGTATCCGCCGTTGGACCCGTTTTGCACCGAAAAGCATGCCAGAATCAATGGTCTCTAAAGTCATCAAACTATATGTCTTCGGATCCGGTTTGACGATACGAACCCAACGGTATGTCCAATTTTGGATTCCGGTGGGCCGTGCACAAAATCGCCCGTTGAATCGGATCGTGGGGCCCGCGAAACGGCGATCCAATCAACTGTCTCAGAATCGGACCAAACTTGGCATATAGGACCAAAAAAATGATATGGTCCTATTGGCGTAAGTTTTGTCTCGATCTGACGAACATGCACAAAGTAATTGGAGAATTTGCACAGAGGTCGATACGGTGAATTTTGACGGATACGCATCAAATTCGTCGCGCACACGCGACCAATTCGAATTCCGTCAAAGCCCACACGTCCACGAAGCCATTACGCACCTTTCGATGCTTTCGGTTCGTGTCCACGTCGCCCGAATTGGCGGGACGCACGTCGTATCGGGAGATTTTATTGATTTTTGGAACATGTTTTTCATGATTTTCAAATCGGTATTCCTTGATGCATACAAGATGATTTAAAATCCGTTAACAGCGTTTTGAAGCTGTATGGGTTGACTAAAAACTTATTCAATTAGATTTTTGGGACAGTCAAAGGAGTGGCGATTTGTCGCCTTCCAAAACTAGGTATTCATTGCTCTTATGCCCTGTTTTGGTATTTCGAAACAGTAGGTTTTTTTCTGGGTTTTGCGCAATAATTACACAAGAATTTGAAGTCTTGGTACGAGAATAAATTACAGGGATCTAAAGAGGGTTCTATAAGGTTCATACTAGCATTGACGAATCGTAAAACGATTGATCGATCCAACGGGAAGTTCGTCGCGAAGTCGGAGTCGGGCAACGTGGCTGCTGTCGGTTCTCCGTCCGCGCGAGCGTACGCGCGTTGCCTCCGACGCATCGTGGCCGGCCATTGGCCGCGTGGGGCGGCACCGGAGGGTCGCCGAGGTGGTGGCGGCCTGGTCGGCTATGGTTTGCTTTAGGGTTTTGGTTTTTCTGCCGCGGTTCTGTTCTCTCTCGATCCCTACTATTTACATATACATAAGTATATGTGTAATCCCTCTCGGGTTGGGCTATCGGGAAGCTATGGGTATAGGCCTGGGTTCTGCTCTCGGCTTGGCCTGGGTTGTAGGACCCTGGGCCGGGCTGGGATGGCCTGGGGCTTTTATTAATTGTTGTTTTTGTTTGCTTTTTCTTATTCTTTTATATATGTATCTATATATACATATATACATCTATGTATATATATATTCCTATATTACTCATATAACCATATATATTCCAAAAATCTTATTATATATCTAGGATGACCTATACATATATATGCATATACTAGGGCTGTGCACATTTAAGTCAAATCGACCAAATCGAACCGAACCAAATCGAACCGACCCATTTTTAACCGAACCGATGGTTCGATCGGTTTGGTTCGACTACACATTTTTTAAAACCGACCGATTTGGTTCGGTTCACGATTTGGTTATTCCAAAACCGATTAAAACCGAACCGAACCAAACCCTATGTGAGTGTTAGATAATTATGGTTGGGTTGGACTGGTTGGTTGGGGAGACCGAGACTACTAGGCTAGTGTTAAATAATTGGGACTAAGTAGTAGTGAATGAAAAGAAAAGTAAAAACTTTTCTTCTCATTCTCATGTATAATTGTTGTGCACATTCTCATGTATGCTGATTCTGACATAGGTCACTCTCATTCCGTAATATGCATCTTTTTCATTGTACTAACTTTTAAAATTTGAAATTTGAAATTGAATGGTTTATGCTATGGGTTGTTGTATGGAAGCAGTTGTTGCTTTTTTTTTAATTGAAGTTTCACATCAGTTAATAAATTAGCAATACATGACCACACAAAAATTGATGGTAGTCCATTTTTTTCTTGTGATTGATAGGGGTGAGCATTATTCGGTTTTGAACCAAAAATCGAACCGAACCGAATAAGAGATTGACACTGTTACTTCCAAACTGGACCAAGTCCATTTTTTTCCCATGTGATTGACTGAAGTTCCACACCATAAAATAAGCAACAGTACCTAAATTAATGGCAATCCATTTTTTTCTGTGATCAAAATCGACCAAGTCGAACCGAACCAAATCGAACCAAGTCGGTCGGTTTCAAAACCAAACCGACCAGTTGGTTGGTTTGGTTCGATTGTGATTATTTTCAAACCGATTAACTTCGGTTCGACTTCGGTTGTGACCAAATAGGTCGACCACCGACCGATGCACACCCCTAGCATATACACACACATCCATATATATATATATATATATATATATATATATATATATATATATATATATACACCTATACACGTATATGTATTTATTTATATACATATACGCATACACTTATACATATTATATATTTTTATATATACGTACACATACATAAATACTATAAATACAAATATGAGAAATAAATATTAAGTAATATCAATATTGAAATCCAATTCTTAATTTACATACCAAAATTCACATGAATAAAATACAGTGACATTATATTTATATATAAAGCCTAATTCCATATATTGTAATACATAATTTACATGTATATCCATAAATAGATATTCAGAAAACTAAATACAATCTTAGCAATACTCTTATAGGCCAGCATTATACATATATACATATGTACATATAATTTAATATATATATATATTCTACGAATACCAAAATAACCAATTAATGACTATATTAGATAATAATTATAATATCTATAATAATAATAATAAAATACGATAAACCAATACCAGAGTGTTGTGTGACACAATATACTCCCACGTTACTGGGACCATAATAAATCGTGCAAGTACTCTAAACATCATATAAATATTTATAATACTTATATTATACGAAATGCAATTAAGAAAGTATTTGTCAAGTCCAGGAAATAAACTAACATATAAAATGATGCATATGCTTAAAATACGTCTACATAGACGTCTTCGGACTCACTATAAGTCTACACGGGCTTGGGCTCGGTTCGGGCCCAGTCCGGACTAGTTTGGTACAACCGGGTCACTACAAAGTCAATAAATGTAATAATAAATAATTAATCTATTTATAATGGTCATGATATAACTTGGCCTGGTTTTCTTAGTTAGGGTACACCGATGGCTCGGCCTTCCTTACCACAGCTAATATACTAGCCAAAGCACGCCATTGCACTAACCGTGCCATGATTCCTAGTTGTCTTGTATTCCAAATCTCATCCATGGCTACAGTCATCTACCGTAATAATTAACTAAATAATTATTTATAAAAACAAATTTAAAAAAATTTACCATTAAATCAAATAAATGAATAAATAAATATTTAAAAAAATATTTCCGGGAAGGGGAGCTACAAATATACCTACCTTAAAAATAATTTCGTCATCGAAATTCTACTTCATAACTATTCCTTACAATTCAAAATCTACCATTGCCTTAATCTCCTCAAATTTAATTTCTCCAAAAATATTTTATGACCTTCTCTAGTCATTTTATAACCCTGAATACTTGAGGACTTCTACCCACCTTTGGTCACACTACTCCTCAAAACATAGTCACTAAAATATTATAACCTTCTAACTAGTGGCTAATAGTTCTACTAAGGATATCCAGGACATATAGTATCTATAATCTTTCATATCTATAAACAACCAAAAACTCAATAATCAAGCAATATTATACTATAACTTAAGGATTTTTGGTAAATCCTAGACAGCACGATCATTCGTCACCCCGAAATAAAAGGGACGAGAATCAATGACACAGGAGGCAAGGAAGTATAATCGAGAGTAAATATGGAGTTTTTGAGGACGTCGAGAATTTCTAGGAGAATTTTCAAAGCAGAGTGGATTGAGATTTCTAAGGGTTTGGTCAGTTGCGCAGGCTCGTATCAGTACAGTTACGTAACCGATACGATATGCTCTGACCTGCATGGGCCACCAAAAAAACTTGTCACGACCCGTACCCACTTTTCGGACGCGAGAGCGTGAGCAAGCCAGCTACGTATCGAACGGACTCCAGCCTGACTCGAATACGTAAACGCTGTCAATGCTATGGTATACTGCCAAATCATGGCAAACAAATCTATATCTCAATCCACTATAAGAATATGAAACATGAATGAACACTATGGGTCGTGGTCTGCAGCCCACTAGCATAGATGTCCGATAAGACTCTAAAGGAAATAACAAGAGTCTAAAACTAAATCAAGATACAGGATATCTTATGATAAGGTATGAAAGCACGAGCGGATAATAAACACGATAATGATACCTGAATCCCGCAAGCGTATCATCACATCTGTCATCCAAAACGTCTAGCTAACTCCATGCAACCGCTAAACCTGAGGAGATCATCAGGTCCTCAGAGGACATAGCAAGATACATAATATACATGCCTATCTAACAATTTTATCATGCGTAAGGAAATAAACAAGAAAAATAGAAACACGACAAATGACTACGAATATGAACACGAATACGAATACGAACATAAATACGAACAAGAACACGAATACTAGAACAACCACGTATAAATGAACTATTGGATGAACGATAATCATGAGATCAATGGAAGAACCAAACCCTCGTCCCGAGTGTGAACTCTCTGGTTTGAACTAAGCACTAACCCTCGTTCCGAGTGTGGACTCTCTGGTTAGCTCACGGCAAGACACCCTCGTCCCGTATGTGGACTCTCTGTGTAATTGGCCAACCCTCGTTCCGAGTGTGGACTCTCTGGTGCCAATGATCACGAAAAACACCCTCGTCCCGTGTGTAGACTCTCTGGTACACCAAACAACCCTCATCCTGAGTGTGGACTCTCTGGTTGTGCAGAATGATAATCAAGGCTATGGCAGTTCAATTAGACGTACTCGTTCTATGACACGACTCAAGCAAGGTACTGGTGACAACTCCAAGCATGAAATACGAGGCCAAATATGAACATGGCTATATGCAAATAAAAATAACTCCACAGAAAATAACATGAAAAGCACATGTCCGTAAATAATAACGAAAGAAAATGCATGTAAGTAAAACTGTAGAGGAAGGCAAGGTATACATGCCTGGAGGTTACACGCAGATCCAACAACTATATAGTCAACTGATAAGCCACGAAGTCTAAGTCATCACAACTATCTCCGAAAGCTGAAACAAATATTGCCAATATTCTTAGAATAGTCAAATTAGCTTGGATTGCATGTCCTTAAGTCCAATTCTGGACACAGGGGCAAAACAATAATTTTAGGCCAAAACAGTGTCCGCCGTTGGACCCACTTTGTACCGAAAGCGTGTCAGAGTAAATGGTCTCTAAAGTCGTCAAACTACATGTCTACGAATCCGGTTTGACGATACGAACCCAACGGTATGTCCAATTTTGGATTCCGATTGGCCGTGCACAAAATCGCCAGTTGAATCGGATCATGGGGCCCGCAAAACGGTGATCCAATCAACTGTCTCAGAATCGAACCAAACTTGGAATATAGGACCAGAAAAAAAAAGATACGGTCCTCTTGGCGTAAGTTTCGTCTCGATCTGACGAACGTGCACAAAGTAATTGGAGAATTTGCACAGTAGCCGATACGATAAATTTTGACGGATACGCATCAAATTCGTTGCACACACGCGACCAATTCGAATTCTGTCAAAGCCCACATATCCATGAAGCCATTACGCACCTTTTGATGCTTTCGATTCGTGACCACGTCGCCCGAATTGGCGGGACGCACGTCGTATCGGGAGATTTTATTGATTTTCGAAACATATTTTTCATAATTTTCAAATCAGTATTCCTTGATGCATACTAGATGAATTTAAAATCTGTAAACAGCATTTTGAAGCTGTATGGGTTGACTAAAAACTTTTTCAATTAGATTTTTGGGACAGTCAAAGGATTGGCAATTTGTCGCCTTCCAAAACTAGGTATTCACTGCTCTTATGCCCTATTTTGGTATTTCGAAAGAGTGGGTTTTTTTCCGAGTTTTGCACGATAATTACACAAGAATTTGAAGTCTTGGTACTAGACTAAATTACAGGGATCTAAAGAGGGTTATATAAGGTTCATAACAGCGTTGACGAATCGTAAAACGATTGATCGATCCAGCGGGAAGTTCGTCGCGAAGTCGAGGTCGGGCAGCGTGGCTGCTGTCGGTTCTCCGTCCGCGCGTGCGTGCGCGCGTAGCCTCTGGCGCATCGTGGCCGACCATTGGCCACGTGGGGCGGCGCCGGAGGGTCGCCGAGGTGGTGGCGGCCTGGTCGGCTATGGTTTGCTTTAGGGTTTGGTTTTTCCGCCGCGGTTCTGTTCTCTCTCGATCCCTACTGTTTACATATACATAAGTATATGTGTAATCCCTCTCGGGTTGGGCTAACGGGAAGCTATTGGTGTAGGCTTGGGTTCTGCTCTCGGCTTGGCCTGGGTTGTGGGACCCTGGGCCGGGCTGGGATGGCCTGGGGCTTTTATTAATTGTTGTTTTTGTTTTGCTTTTTCTTATTCTTTTATATATGTATCTATATATACATTTTTTTATACATATTTACATCTATGTATATATATATATATATATATTCCTATATTACTCATACAACCATATATATTCCAAAAATCTTATTATATATCTAGGATAACCTATACATATATATGCATATACACACACATCCATATATATATATATATATATATATATATATATATATATATATATATATATATATATATATATATATATATTTATATTTATATATACAAACACCTATACACGTATACGTATTTATTTATATACATACACGCATACACTTATACATATTATATATTTTTATATATACGTACACATACATAAATACTATAAATACAAATACGAGAAATAAATATTAAGTAATATCAATATTGAAATCCAATTCTTAATTTACATACCAAAATTCACATGAATAAAATACAGTGACATTATATTTATATATAAAGCCTAATTCCATATATTGTAATACATAATTTATATGTATATCCATAAATAGATATTCAGAAAACTAAATACAATCTTAGCAATACTCTTATAGGCCAGCGTTATACATATATACATATGTACATATAATTTAATATATATATATATATATATTTATATTCTACGAATACCAAAATAACCAATTAATGACTATATTAGATAATAATTATAATATCGATAATAATAATAATAATAAAATACAATAAACCAATACCAAAGTGTTGTGTGACACAATACACTCCCACGTTACTGGGACCATAATAAATCTTGCAAGTACTTTAAACATCATATAAATATTTATAATACTAATATTATACGAAATGCAATTAAGAAAGTATTTGTAAAGTCCAGGAAATAAACTAACATATAAAATAATGCATATGCTTAAAATACGTCTACATGGACGTCTTCGGACTTACTATAAGTCTACACGGGCTTGGGCTCGGTTCGGGCCCAGTTCAGACTAGTTTGGTACAACCGGGTCACTACAAAATCAATAAATCTAATAATAAATAATTAATCTATTTATAATGGTCATTATATAACTTGGCCTGGTTTTCTTAGTTAGGGTACACCGATGGCTCGGCCTTCCTTACCACAGCTAATACACTAGCCAAAGCATGCCACTGCACTAACCGTGCCATGATTCCTAGTTGTCTTGTATTCCAAATCTCATCTATGGCTACAGTCATCTACCGTAATAATTAACTAAATAATTATTTATAAAAACAAATTTAAAAAAATATACCATTAAATCAAATAAATAAATAAATATTTAAAAAATATATTTTCGGGAAGGGGAGCTACACCTTGCATGGGCATCACCTTCAGGAATACATGGTCGCCTTCCAAGAACTCGAGGGGACGTCGATACGTGTCGACATAGCTCTTTGTCGACTTTGTGCTATCTTCAATCTCTCCCTTATCAGTTTAACTTTCTGTACGGTCTGCTCCACCAGTTCTGGGCCAAGTATCTGCCGTTCTCCGACTTCATCGCAGCAAATAGGCGATCTGCACTTCTGGTCGTACAAAGCTTCATACGGTGCCATTTGGATGCTGGACTGGTAGCTGTTGTTATATGCAACTTCGGCCAACGGTAGATGAACGTTCCAGCTTGACTTCAAGTCGATCGCACAGAGTCATAACATGTCTTCGAGAATCTGGTTCACCCGCTCTGTTTGGCCATCGGTCTAAGGATGATAAGCTGAGCTAAACTTCAACTTGGTCCCCAACGCTGAGTGAAGGCTACACCAGAAGCGTGACATGAACCGTCCATCCCTATTCGAGACGATAGATACTGGGACCCCGTGCAGCCGAACTATTTCATTAAGATATATCTGAGTAAGACGATCGACGCTCCAAGTGACTTTAATGGAAATGAAGTGCGATGACTTGGTTAATCGATCGACGATGACCCAGACGGCATCATTCCCCGTGGCGTCTTTGGCAGGCCAACAACAAATTCCATTGTGACATGATCTTACCTCCACTCTGGAATGGCAAGGTTTTGCATCTCTCCGCCAGGTCGCTGGTGCTCAGCTTTAACTTGCTGACAGGCCATACACTGCGACACAAAGAGCGCCACATCCCTCTTCATACCGTACCACCAAAAGACAATGTGGAGGTCCTTATACATCTTGGTGCTACTATGATGCAAGGAATATTTTACATAATACGCCTCCGACATTATCTCCTTTCTAAGTTCTGCATCATCCGAAACATATAGCCGACCTTTCACTCGTAACACTCCCGACTCATCCTCTACAAAGTCGGATGCCTTTTCCGTGGATATCAGCTTCCGTATCTTCTCCAGGTATGGATCGTCCTTCTGAGCAGACTTGATTTTCTCCAATAGGCTCAGTTCTAGCCGCAGTTGCGCCAGTTCTACGTCTCTAAATCGAACTCGAAGTTCAATGTCCATTCCTTCCAAATCATGCAGCAGTCGACTGTTGATGGATAATGAAGCTAGGTACTTCCGACTCAGCGCATTGGCCATAACATTTTCCTTACCCGGCATATAGTCAATCGATAAGTCGTAGTCTTTAATCAGTTCCAGCCATCGCCTCTGCCGCAAATTCAGTTCTTTCTGGATGAAAAGATACTTGAGGCTCTTGTGGTTCGTATAAATCCTGTTGGCCCAATGATTGTATCATGTTTTTGAATATGGTTAATATGTTAAGTTTAGCATTTCATTATCACTAATCTTTATACTATCGCTATAGCATTTCTACTTATACTTATACCTTTGGTGATATGTGCCTATTGGTTTACATATTAGTAATATGAGCTTTCTATCTTAAATTTAATCGGGTTGCCAAAATCAAAACTATGTTTTTGATTGTGGTTATTCAATTAAGTTTAATCATTATGATATCACTAACTTTTATGCTATCACCTTAGCACTTATACTTAAACTTATCATTGTCCTAATGAGCATTAAACTTATCATACTTGCTACTATGTATTGCTTTGTTCGTCTAACATGTACATGCAGAAAAGCAATAAGCAAGATCAATGTGGACATATGCAATGAAGAAATCATGGTGGGCCAAAGACGATGGATCTCACAAGATTTTTCTGAACCACCCGACGACATCTCTGGAGCCACGCACCGGGGGTTCCGCTGCCCGGTCAGCGGACGGGGGTCGAGGGGGCAGCACCCCTCGTCGGGGGTTCAGGGGTGAAGCCCCCGAAAGGTATTCAGTTTTCACAAACTGGATATCTTTGGACAGCTGCCGCCAAGGGAAAAAGCCAGCACCTATCAAAGAAAGAAGCCAAGCCATGCCATCATCATTTCAAGACTCTGAAGAAGCATGCACCTGCTACAGTATATCTGGAGTCTGTAATGAGTCTTAGGAATAATTGTAAACACAAGAAATGGATGGCAAAATCGAAAGCTAGGGTAGAAACCAGCCCAGGATCATTTTTGGATGCAAACCGGCATACCGGCGGTATACTGGTGTATACCGGCGGTATACCGATTTTTGTTCACAGAAAGTTTCTGTCCACAAAATCGGCATACCGACGGTATACCGGATCATACCGACGGTATACCAGTTCAGTAACGTTGAAATTCCAACGGTCGGATTTCCAGTATTAAATGATCCCAACGGCTATATTTCTAGCCGTTGCTAACCCAGACCGGTATACCGCCGGTATGCCGAATCATACCGACGGTATGCCGGTTCGTGACTGAAAAGTTGCCTTTGGCTTCTTTTCAAGCTTTGGTTATAAATAGCCTTGAACCCCTTCATTCAAGGTTGATGCTTTGAGCCTAAAAATTCCTAAACCACCAAAGCTTATCCACATACAACTCTACAAAGCTTTCATTTGCCATTCATAAATTATGTTAGAGTTATTAAGTTGAAAAGTGAGATCTTCATCCTATTATAAGGAGATCAAAACCTATTGTGAAAGGTTGAAGTTGGAGAGTCTTCGTATCCAAACTCTCGGTTGAAGTTGGGGAGTCTTCGTATCCAAACTCTCGGTTGAAGTTGGGGAGTCTTCGTATCCAAACTCTCGGTTGAAGTCGGAGAGCCCTTCGGATTAAAGCTCTTGTGTAAGAAGTTGGCGAGTTCTTCGGATCCAAACTCGTGTGTAACTATTTGCTCAAATAGTGGATTAAAGCCGGAGAGAGTTCCGGGACTGGACTGCCTCTTAGGAGGATACCAGGATATATCAGGTGTCGGTATTGTGTTTGCTTCTTCTCTTGCACTTATATTTTTAAATTGCCAATTAGCTTGTGCTAAGTGCTTGATTAGTTAGCTTGACCCTATTCACCCCCCCTCTAGGGTTCCTACAAATCCTACACGCCATACCATAAAGATAGTGACGCCACAGCTTCAACGCAAACACAATCGCCGCTAGTTCTAGGTCGTGCATGGGGTAGTTCTTCTCGTGCGGCTTCAGCTGTCGGAAAGCAAAAGATATCACCTTATCCTGCTGCATGAGCACACACCCTAAGCCCTGGCCAGAACCATTGCTGAAGATTTGAAATCCCTCGATCCCTTTAGGAAAAGCGAGTATCGGGGTCGAAACGAGCCGTTGTTTTATCTCCTTGAACGAAGCTTCATAGTCGTCTGACCACACAAACGCGATTCCCTTTTGGGTGAGGCGAGTCAAGGGAGATGCGATCCTCGCAAAGTCCTTTACGAAGCGTCTATAGTATCTCGCCAAACCGAGGAAGCTTTAAATTTTACTGACATATGGGGGCCATTTCCAGCAACTGCTTCGACTTTCTTCGGATCAACTAAAATGCCCGCGGCGGAGATGATGTGCCCAAGAAATGAGACATTGTTCAGCCATAACTCGCATTTACTCTTCCTTGCATAAAATTGATGATCTTGAAGGGTCTGTAGTACCGTCCGCAGGTGTTCTGTGTGTTACGCTCGATCCTTCGAGTAGACGAGAATGTCGTCAATGAAGACTACTACAAATTTGTCAACGAACGGAAGAAACACTTGATTCATTATATCCATGAAAACGGCTGGGGCGTTCGTCAGGTCGAATGGCATCACCAAGAACTCGTAGTGGCCGTAACGAGTGTGGAAGGCAGACTTCGGCACGTCATCTGGCTTACTTTGAGTTGATGATAACCTGATCGAAGATCAATCTTCGAAAACATCGTGCCACCTTAGAGCTGATCAAACAAATCGTCGATACGGGGCAGAGGGTATTTGTTCCGGACGGTAGCCTTAATCAATTCCCGATAGTCAATATAGAGCCGCATCGGTCCATCCTTCTTTTTGACAAATAGCACAGGCGCACCCCACGGCGAGACACTTGGAAGGATGAATCCTCTGTCAAGTAATTCCTGTAGTTATACTTTGAGTTCTTTTAATTCTGCAGGGGCCATTCTGTACGGAGCTTTTAAGATCGGCCGGGTGTCAGGGAATGTATCGATGGTGAATTCGATTTCTCGATCGGGTGGATTCCAGGTAGCTCATCCGGGAACACGTCAGAGAATTCTGCCACAATGTCGACCTGACCCACATTTGTACCATCCAGTCGTGTGTCACGAACGGACGCCAAGTGGCCTTCGCATCCTGAATATAGCAACCTCCGAGCATAAATTGTCGAAATTACCATATACATCGACGATGCTTCACCACACGAGTAGCAGAATTCGGGCACTCTAGGTATGAGGAAGGTGACGTTCTTTTCTGTGCAGTCAATGGTGGCGTTGCAAGGGCCGAGCCAATCTATTTCCAGAATGATGTCATAGTCCTTCATATCCAAAACTATCACATCAAGACCGACCTTTTGACCCCTATACAGATGATTCCACCAACGCAGGCTAAGTTCGTAAGTAGTGGCGTGCCCGAAGGTACACTTACGCTAAGGTCGAGGTCTAACGATATCATAGAAAATTTGTGCTCGGTGGCAAAATCTGCCGATATGAAACTATGCGAAGTGCCTGAATCAAATAGTACACGAGCAGGCACATTATTGAAATTTAATATACATGTCACTACCGTGTCCGAGGCGAATGCTTCGTCCCGCGTCATGGCATAGACGCGCCCTTGAGCATTAGGACATCGGTCTTGGTTGTTGGGTTGAGTGGGTTGAGGAGGTCGGGGAGCCTGTCCTCGATTTTCTTGACGGTTTTGTTGGGGCAGAGCATTGAGATGTTGACTTCGGGCCATGCAGTCTCGCTTTTGGTAATCCTTCTGTCCGCAAAAGAAGCATCCTCCTTCGAGGACATAGTACTTGCTGGCATTATGGCCAAAGGATTTGCACTTGGCACAACGAGATGATAGGTTATGTCCTTGGTAGCCGCCATGGTTTGGATGCTTTGACGTGTGATTGTTGCCTCCCGTATAGCAAGGACGTTTGTGGTTGGAATTGTGCACAACGTCTGCAGCAACGAGAGAATACTGGCTCTCAAGGCGGAGAGCATGATTTAGAGCATCGTCCGTGGTCTTGTACTCCGAAACTGCTACATGAGCACCAATAGAGCGCCGCAGACCCACTTTGAACCGTTGCACATGACACTCCTCTGTAGGAAGAAACATACCAGCAAATTTGGACAATTTGTTGAATTCTACGGCATACTATTCTACTGTCCGGTTCCCTTTCCTCAACTGCACAAATTCATTTTCCTTCTCTTGACGAACGACGAAGGGAAGGTACTCGACTTCAAAGGCTTTGTGGAACGTGGCCCAAGAGATCGACGTTGAGTTGTTGTCGCGTCGGATCGCTCGTTTGTGCACGGCCCACCATTCATGCGTGTTCAAACGTAGTTGAAGTTGTGCACAGGCGACTTGCTTAGATTCTTCAATGCCGAAGAGCTCGAAGTGATCTTCCAGCTCTTCCAACCAGTCGATTGCAATAGCAGGCCTTCGGTACCGCTGAAGGAAGTGCGGCACGCTTTCTTGAATTCTGACACTTCAAAGTTGTATCTTTTCGGTGCCGCAGGTTGACGATCGGGATCCTCTCAATCGACTTCGGTAGATTGACCCGTCGGCTCAGTGACAGTAGGCATAGTTACAGAGTTTCCATTAGCCACAATCGTCTGGATGATCTGTTGTAGAGTATTAAGCTGCTTTTGCTGCATCTTGGTTTGAGCATCGAAGCGAGCTTCGAATTGGGTCTGTCGCACCTCCGTCAGCTGATGTCGGTTCTCGAACTATTTTTGTTGCGCCTCCATCATGCGCAACATCTTCTCGATGGCATTGTTAGAAGATCCAGCCCGCAAGCTGCTCGAACCGCTCGAAGCACTTTATTCTTGCTCGGCTACAGTTTTTGCACGGGTTTCGTCACTTCTGCAATACGTAGACACACATATTAGTCTCAAGATATTTTGGACTCATTATATGGAACAACTAATCTCATCAATGCGAGGTCAAAGGTTTGAGACTCTTTACGGAAGACCAAAGGATGTAAAACCGTGCTCTGATACCATTATATCATGCCCCGATTCCCAAGAATCGATAGTCGTCCCCCGGGCGTAATGTCGTGCGAACCTAAGTTGTGATTGCACAAGGCATAGTCATAAGGTTATCCGAAACACAATATCAAATAGAGTATACAGAAAAATTGAACACATTGAAATGAGAGAAACTTTTGTTTTCATTGATAATAAAACTTTATTTACAAGACTCCTTTACAATAACTGTCGCACGGACTACAACATGACTCGATTATAAATGAACACTAATGAGATAGTCGTTCCGTATGTTACATCCCCCTTTACAAACAAAATATTTCCAAGGACCTAGAATCGTGGGGAGTCGAGATGCCATTTCTTCTTGGACTAAATGTGGAGTCTTCAAAAGGATTCAAAACAAGCCTTCAACACACGGATGAGACTTCAATGTACTTGCGTCGCCTTGAGCTTAAGTGGCACCCCCTTCTTGGTTCGGGGTACCTGTGTAGAGAGCGAGGATCAGTACATTACACTTTGTACTGGTGCATGGCAAATTAAGTTCCGTGCTCTTATTTGGTTGAAGAGTTTATATGACTTAGTTGGTGAATCTCTCTAACCATCCTAATAAATTTCAGACAAGCATAATATAAACTACGCTAGAACTTACCCACGGCAGAGCGTGCCGTGCAATGTGTGACTTACCATGTTCTTCCCTGTCAATTGTTATCGCTAGCATAGGGTGTGCAATTTATGTGTGATTGGCCACTGACATCATAAGCCATCCTGGAATTATATCTTTGTTAGTCGGGAACCTTTCAACGCAAGTAGCGAGCCCCGTTACAAGTCCCCGCCTAACTCGTGCTATCATCTAGCACAACTATACCCTGTTTCCTCCTAGGTCGAAACGGTCCCGTGGCCCCGGGTTGCCGCTCGAGGAAACTTTTACCTTGTCGACAAGTTGTCCATGACCGTGCTTAGAACAATTTAATTATTAAGGCATAGTCTACGTTTCTTTTGAGAACTTAATCATTTCATCGTGTCCCGCCTTGTCGTGTCATCAATTTGTCCAATGAGTCAATCCTTTGTTCAACACAGTTTTTATAAGATAACTAGACGTGTCCCTGCCCTTGCATCTATCATTCCATTCACATTAATGTTATCGATTGAACTAAGAAGAGGGTCGAGAAGAGAAGGGTCAGCCACTCACCTTAATTTTTTTGTTCGAGGCAAGAGACTTGTTGGTCACGTTAGTCGTCGCCTAAACGATTACCTGAAATCATACAAGCAACCGATTAGAATACTGTATTATTCAAGGAGTTCGATATGTAAATGCGAGTTCGAAAATGTAAGCCATGAAAATCATTGAAAACATTCACAAAAATGCATTTAGAAAACCGAAGCCAAAGAAGCAAGTACGACATGAAAAGCAGAGCAATGGGAGGTCTCTCCCGACTCAGCCGCAGGGTCTATCCTCGAGGCACAACCCGCTGAATATGGGACTTGATTCCGAAGAAGCCTTTCCATAATGAGAAAAGGATCTTAATCAATCATTCCCGTTCGACCGATTTGATTGATCCCGACCTATCAGTCCCGACCGAATCGATAGCGACAGTATTCTTTTCTCGCGCAGCCCATGGATGGAGAACGGTACACGATATAGGGACGGGACACTACAGGAGCGATCTGTCATAATGAGCACTCTTCCAGTACACCGTCGAGCGGGACACTTTTTTAGGACACACGTATCTTGTTGCAGTTTGTCTGCTATACTTATTTTCTTTTGGCCTGAATAAGTCGGGTAATCTGCAGGGCAGGTGACTGGATCAAATTTCTCAAAAGTGTATAAGCTAGTAATTAGGATTATGATAAACCTAGTTAGCTAATGTATCAAGCCGTACTCATTGCTTGGCCGTAATTGATAGATGTAGTCCAATCCTGTCTTTTCTTATTTTGTCTAGCTTCTGTCTATACTTTACTTTTGTAGGTAAATGATTAGAGACTAAGTTCTATTCAAGAGAAGGATTACAACCCCGGTCTTTGTTTGGTTTATGGGTTGTAAGTCGGTTCCGGAATAGTTACGAAGTCGTCCTATCATTTGTCGTTCTATTTAGTTCTCACATGTTCACATGTCACAGTTATCTTACACGTTCACATGCTTTCGTTTAATTCACATGTCCACAGTTTATATTATGTCACATATTGTTTACCTTATGCTCCATGTTGCTTTGCTTATTGTCTTTTCTATTCTCGGGAAAAGTGTATTGGTAGTATACGAGTCTCGATTCACATTTACTTATTTCTGTCTCTATCTGTTGTTATGATTAGTATGCTGGATTTAGTTCATAGTTTGGCTTCCTTTGTGGTACTTGCTATTGGGGGTCTGACCCCATTGATTTTGTTTGGCCAGATATGGTAGAGATGTCCGAGGATCTTCCGTACATTCCACTCGATGGTGATTACCCGGAGCACCAGAGCAACTGAGTGGGTTTCTTATTTTTTGCCCACTAGTTATGTACATTATTCTTTTGAGGCTTTTCGTCACCGAGCACTTGTTTAGCTCGTGTTTGGACTTGACATTTAACCTGCAGATTTAGACATGATGTGCATATTCTAGACTATAGCTAGAGCTTATCATGTATGACTATTACTCTTGTTAGTTCTTTATTCTGTGTTACTAGCTTCATGATCATTGATATATGATAGTTTGGGACGTTTTACTGTTTTATATTCCAGATGATCATACTTCTTGTACATTGTTTACTGCTTGTGATTGAGATACCTAAGATTCTTGACCTAGGATTTCCTGTTGGATTGTAGTAGTGACCCCCATCTATACAGCTTATACGTTATTTTGAAGTACTGTAGTACTTTGGTATACGTAGCTGGCCTCGTCCTTTCATACTTGCTAGTATTCTGGTTCTGGGGCGTAACATAGGTTTTAGTGTTGGTCCATGCAGGTCTGATTTATCAGATATATGGGGGTTGCTGGTAGTTATCTCAGTCATAAATCTTCTTCATTGATATCCCCCGTATTTGAATCTACCTCTGTTCCTTTGACTTGATATCTGCTTTAATCGCTGATCCTTTCTGTTTCCCGATTTAATCCTTGTGTCCCTTGTCACGACCCGCACCCAGTGTAGGGGCACGAGAAGTGGGTACGTCTAGCCTAGGCCACAGTGTCGACGGTAGAACACTATCCTAGGTCACATACATCTAACAATTATAAGGTACATGTATAATATATACGCTCCAAATGAAGAACAATATAGAAATGTACAACTCAATCACAGCTAAGATAGAAAGTATGATAAGATAGATAGATAGATATGAATGTCGCCAAATGAAATACAATAAGAGAAGAAGTCTAAGAGTCGAAGATAGCATCTCTATAACATCCAGAATAACAAAATCTCCAAATAAGTACAAAGTGTATCCAAAACAAGACAAGACAATAAGTAAGATAACTAGTCTAGCTAACTAGCCTAGACTACTAGGGTAATGTCCTCTGCAAGTGCTGGGTCCTCCTGGGAATCCAGCTCACAGGTGTCATCTAGGCCTGCTCCATAGTACGTAGGACAGAACTCCTCAATGTTAACATTTTAACAGGTCCAGTCAGGACAGGAACGAGCACAATACATCTCACACAGTTCATAATATGACAGGATATGTAAATATGCTATAGAGTAAGATACATGAAAAGCTGGGAAATATATAAAGTAAAAAAGATGACTGTAAAGAAATATCTACTATAAGTAAAGAGCTAACAGTGGCTAGTGATGTAGAGTATAATATAGACATGTGAACGGCTTGAATTTGCACATGAGTATACTAAAGAGTTTGTACATGATTACACTACTTTGGAATTGTTCACATGACCATTTATACTCCCACGTACCCCAATCAATACACAAGGATCCAGACAAGTTATGTTATTGCGCATGATATCACATGAAGGCCCATAAATGGGTGCACATGAATGTATACATGGGGGCTCTGTGAACATGAAAGTAAATGAATCACAAGAGTGCACATGAATGGTGAAAGCACCGGAGTACATGATGAAAGTGAAACGCACATGACATACTGTAACCCGATGCTCCCGAGGGGGATAACATCTCATGAAGGGATCCATATAGTACCAATCTATGTTAACAACGTGACAGCATCAAGTAAAGTAATCTAGAGCATAAATGTAAATCCTATCAAGTATGAAACGGTCAGAGATTGTACTCGCCTGGTATCCTGAGTACTCCGATGAATATATATGTCCAGACAGAGTAGATGAGTCCTAAACAGAGCAACACAGGTCACAACATGTTCAGAATGGTAATACTAAAGATTATAATGCATTCTATATGATTTCTAGGTCATCTAGGCCAAAGTCAACGCTTGGTCAACTCTGGTCAACTATACTAGTCAAACTAGGTCAACTTGGTCAATCCTAGTCCAATCAAGTCTCACTAAGCCTAACCAAGCCTAGGCTAGCACTCACACACAATTTCAAAGCTACACAAGTCATCACACACATTACATATATTGGTACATATATATACTCAATGTATATAGGTATACACATAGGGAAATTACATTTAGGCTATCATGTATAGGCTAATATGCACTAGGATACTAGGCTAACATGTATGCATATGCCAACCTATCTACATACATACATTATATTAATAAATATATATTACATATGTATATATTAGAGATATAGAGAGTGAGATGTGTATGTGTGTGTGGTTTTCAGTCAATTGTGTGTGTGTGTGAGATGAGAGTGTGTGTGTGTGACAGGTCATCATGTGACAGATTATGTGTGTGTGTGTGACAGATTTCAGCGTAGCAGTCAATAGTTCTTATATATATGTGTGTGTGTGTGTGTATAGAATTCAGGTTTTGTCTAGGAGTGATATGTGTGTGTGTGTGTGTGTGTGTAAATATAGATGGGAGTGTGTGTTCACATAATGTGGCAGGTTGTGTTCTCAGATTGTACAACAGTAGTATATATTCTCAGAAACAAAATGACACCATGTATCTCATTCAATCAACACATATACATATAGGTATAACCCTAGGCTATATTCAGTTCAGTTTTCGGGTAACAGGGAATATCAGCCCTTCGAATCAACCCCATTGCAAGGAATAAAAGTCAATATACAATCTAAATATGGATCAACATTAATTAGTCCTGTTATCAACTAATATTATCATCGAAAATCAAAATCGAGTCTTCAACTCAGTTTTTCATATATTACCAAATTTCAGTTCAGCCCCATTATCAATAAACCCAAATAAAATTTTACATGAAACCCAATACTCAAATACACACATATCCCAGCATGTAATAACACATATAAAACATATAATTAGCATTTAAAATCGAATTTAAACCATATTCGAAAATCAGGAAAATGCATTGATATTTTGTATCAGAGTTTTGGGGGAAAACACAAATCCATATCAAAAACACAGTATAATCCAAATTAATAGGTTGGTAATGTGTCGTGTAAGTGTATACGTGCTACACAGGTCGTGTCGTTAGGGGTGAGCATTATTCGGTTTTGAACCGAAAACCAAACCGAATAAGAGATTCGGTTCAGTTTTAAAAAAAAAATCGGTTCGATTTCGGTTTTGAAAATACTAGATTTTCTTATTCGGTTTCGGTTTTGGGTTTCGGTTTCGGTCCAAAACCGAAAACCGAATAAGAAAATTTAGTTTATATATATATATATATATATATATATATATATATATATATATATATATATATATATATATATATATATATATATATAAATATATATATATATATATATATATAGGTATTAATTATATATATAGGTATTAATTATAGGTAAATTATATATATATATATAATTAATATATTTATATTTATATATATATATATATATACATTTATATATATATATATATATATATATATATATATATATATATATATATATATATATGTAGGTATTAATTATAGGTATATACTAAATATATATAGGTATATACTATAGGTATATATATATATATAGGTATATATTATAGGTATATAATAAATATATCTAGGTATATATAGTTATTATATATATTAACAAACAAAAAAAATAAACCCAAAAATCGAAAACCAAACCGATTTAATTTGGTTCGGTTATTGACCAATTCGGTTCGGTTTCGGTTTCGGTTTTGCTTATTCGGTTTCGGTCCAATTCAGTTTTTGCTTATTTGGTTCGTCTGGAACCGAATAAACCGAATACTCACCCCTACGTGTCGTGTCCTAAAAAGTAGGATACGACGTGTCCTGACTCAAGAACACAAACAGACATACGCACGGCTGTGCAGTGTCGTGCTGCGAGTCACAGGTGTCGTGGACACGACACATGACACCTCACGCCACATGGTCGTACACACGTGTAGCCCACGTGTAGGGCTACACAGTAGACACACTATGAGGTGTCCACGTCGTGTCCAGTATGGACACGAGGCCCATATCAGGCCGGTCTTCTCGTGTACGTGCGTGTCAGTCAAACCAGTGCACACTGTATTTCATATCCGACACGAAACTACTTGACACGAGGCTTGGGGGCTAACGTGTCAGTCATTGCCCCCACCTCACTGCCAAGTGGCAGCCGCCCATGAAGATCAACAAATCCATTCAAATACTTTTCAAAAATAGTAAATAAAATTCCTTTGTGACATTTCATCAAACACATTCTTACAACCTATGATACGTGTCTGATACGGACACCAAATTGACACAAAATCACACAAGACTCACTCTACAGCTAGGGGACACCTAGATCTATGCATCTATACAAAAAAAATCAGGAAATTGAGGTGGTTTGAGGGGTTTACCTATTGAGTGTCAAACTCAAGGAAAAAGCCCCAAATAGAAGGATCCTTCTTGCAACTCTCAAGCTCCAAATTGTACACAAGCTGATATTTCTCACCACCAACAGTAAATAGGGGTTAAATAGATCCAAATGCAAAAGACTAGAGTTAAAAAGGAATAGAAATGAAGAAATTATGAAGGATTGAAGAATGGACAATACCTCTTTCTTGCCAAAATTAGAAGTGGTGTAAAAAGAGGCAAGAATGATTCAAGAGATATTAAATAGGGGGTGGGGAAATCCCTAGGCCGGCCACTTAGGGGGAAAATTAGGGTTAGGGTTGATGGCTAGTGGGCTTGGACCAAGTTTAGATGTTAAATGGTTCAAACCCTTAGCTATTAGTTCAAACACCTAAAGCACCTAATCTCTCCATGCAACTTAGTTCAAAACAAGTCGACTTGGGTCGACTTAAGTTAGACTAGGGTCCACACCTGGCTAACCAAGTCACCAAAGTCAAGTCAACATCTAGGTTAGTCTCTAAAGTCACAACTAGCAAAAGTCAAAAATAACAATCATTACTCAAACAATTCAAATTAAATTCAAAATTTTCAAAATAACCAAAATACCTTCAAGCTAAAATGTGGTAGTGACAAATCTACCCTCCTTAAAAGAATTTTGTCCTCGAAATTGAAAGGCGAAACTAAACTGATGAGAAGGATAGACAATCATACCTCAAGGTCCAAATAGATATGGGTATCGCTCGCGCATCTCATCCTTCCGCTCCCAGGTAGACTCTCCTGGAGAATGATGCCTCCATGCGACGCGAACCAAGGGTATCACCTGGTTTCTCAAAACCTTCTCTCGTCGATCCAGAATCTCAACAGGCTGCTCTGGATAGCTAAGAGTAGGTCCCACCTCAATCTCTGAGTGATCGAGCACATGGCTAGGATCTGCCACATACCGTCTCAGCTGCGACACATGGAATATGTTATGGACTCCCACTAGTGCAGGTGGCAAGTTAGCTTGTAAGCCACGTCACCGACTCTTCCGTTGATCACGAAAGGTCTGATGAAGCGCGGGCTAAGCTTTCCACCTCCACCAAAATGTATCGTACCACGTGTCAAAGATATCCTCAAGAAAATCAGATCTCCAACCTAATCACAAACAAGGTCTCAATTACTAATATATTCAAACATGATCAAACAAAATCACAAACAAAATAACTCCTAATTCTAATACTATTTCTAATCTGTACCTCAAACTCCAAAGGTCTGTAGTGGCTATCGGCCCAGTGCCGGTATCTGTCCTGCGCCACGCGAATCCGGTCTCTGATAAGATTCACCTTCTCGGCTGCGTCTACAACCATCTCAGGTCCCAATAAAGCTCGCTCTCCAACATCATTCCAAGACAAAGGTGTACGACATCTGCGCCCGTACAGTGCCTCGAACGGTGACATCTCAATGCTGGCCTGAAAACTGTTGTTGTATGCAAACTCTACTAAGTGCAGGTGATCCTTCCAGGATCCTCCAAAATCCAAAACATAAGTCCGCAGCATGTCCTCGAGTGTCTGAATAGTCCTCTCTGACTGTCCGTCCGTCTGAGGGTAATATGCAGTACTAAACTTGAGCTGAGTGCCCAAACTAGTCTGCAGACTCCGCCAGAAATAGGAAGTAAAGCGACTATCCTGATCCGAAACAATGCTCACCAGAACTCCATGAATCCTGACAATCTGCTGCATATACATCTCTGCTAGCCTCTCAGTAGATGTACTCACTTTAAATGGCAAAAAGTGGGCCGATTTGGTCAACCTGTCTACGATGACCCAAATCGTGTCTTTTCTTCCTGGTATACGCGGTAATCCAGAAACAAAATCCATCGTGATGTGCTCCTACTTCTACTCTGGAATGGGCAATGGCTGCAACAAACCTCCTGACCTCTGTCTCTCTGTCTTGACCTGTTGACAGACCAAACATCGGGCTATGAAGCGAGCTACCTCCCGCTTCATCTCATACCACCAGACGTGCTCCCTCAGATCCTTGTACATCTTGTTGGCACCTAGATGTATAGAGTACTGAGATCGGTGGGCCTCCTGCATGACCTGCTCCCTGAGCTCTCCACTGGGCACGTACAGCCTGGAACCATGCCTCAAAGTGCCATCCTCTGCAAGAGTAACTCATCACCCAACAGCCCTGTTCGAACCTGCTCTCGGATACACCACAGAGCAACATCCTCAAACTGTGTCAACTTGATCCCCTCCATCAAGTCTGACTGAATCTGAAGGCCTCACATCTACATCTGAACTCCTGGCACAATCACCTCAATCTCCAGGCTCTCTAAATCTGCTAGCAAGTGACGATCCATAGTCAAACACATGGCTGTTGGATACCTACTCAAGGCATCGGCAACTACGTTGGCCTTTCCTGGGTGATACTGCAGTAAAATGTCAAAGTCCTTCATCAACTCCAACCACCTGTGCTGCCTTATGTTGAGCTCCTTCTGTGTAAACACATAATTCAAGCTCTTATGATCTGTAAAGATCTCCATCCGCTCTCCGTATAAGTAGTGTTTCCATAACTTCAAAGCAAATATAACTGCTGCCAACTCCATGTCGTGGGTAGGGTAGTTCTTTTTATGGGGACGTAACTGCCTGGAAGCATAGGCAATCACCTTCCCATGCTGCTGCAAGACACAACCCAAACCCTTTCCTGAGGCATCACTGTAGATAGTGAACCCTCCTGATCCCGATAGCAATGTCAGAATAGGAGCTATCATCAGCCGCTTCTTCAACTCATCAAAAGCGACTTGACACTCCTCTGACCAGACAAACTCTGCATCCTTCCGGGTCAGCTTAGTCAATGGCTCTGTAACCCGGGAGAAATCCTGCACGAACCTCCTATAATAGCCTACCAATCCCAAGAAGCTTCTGATCTCTGCTACTGAACTCGGTGCTGACCAAGCCTCAACTGCCGTGATCTTTTTTGAGTCAACTGAGATCCCATCTCCAGTCATCACATGACCCAAGAAGTCAACTTTGGACACGGACACGGCTCAGAAATCGACTCAGTCAATGGAGAAATCAATATACACATGAAGATCAACAAATCTATTCAAATACTTTTCAAAAATAGTAAATAAAATTCCTTTGTGACATTTCATCAAACACATTCATACAACCTATGATACGTGTCCGATACGGACACTAAATTGACACGAAATCACACAAGACTCACTCTACAGCTAGGGGACACCTAGATCTATGCATCTATGTAAAGAAATTAGAAAATGGAGGTGGTTTGAGGGGTTTACCTATTGATGTCAAACTCAAGGAAAAACTCTAAATAGAAGGATCCTTCTTGCAACTCTCAAGCTCCAAATTGCATATAAGCTAAGATTTCTTATCACCAACAGTAAATAGGGGTTAAATAGGTCCCAATGCAAAAGACTAGAGTTAAAAAGGAATAGAAATGAAGAAATTATGAAGGATTAAAGAATGGACAATACCTCTTTTTTGCCAAAATTAGAAGTGGTGTAAAAAGAGGCAAGAATGATTCAAGAGATATTAAATAGGGGGTGGGGGAATCCCTAGGCCGGCCACTTAGGGGGGAAATTAGGGTTTGCTTGATGGCTAGTGGGCTTGGGCCAAGTTTAGATGTTAAATGGTTCAAACCCTTAGCCATTAGTTCAAAACCTAAAGCACCTAATCTCTCCATGCAACTTAGTTCAAAAAAAGTCAACTTGGGTCGACTTAAGTTAGACTAGGGTCCATACCATGCTAACCAAGTCACTAAAGTCAAGTCAACATCTAGGTTAGTCTCTAAAGTCACAACTAGCAAAAGTCAAAAATAACAATCATCACTCAAACAATTCAAATTAAATTCAAAAATTTTAAAATGACCAAAATACCCTCAAGCTAAAATGTGGTAGTGACATTCCTTAACTTTCAGAGGCATTGTTCCTAGTCTTTCTGATCGGCCGGTCCGAGCTTTGCTGCTGGCAGATCAGTGTCCTTTGGTTTCGCTGATTTAGGAGGATCATCCTCAGCATTCAGGAGTAGAGTCTCGAATTGACCTAAGGGTAGAGGTGTCAGTTCAGTATGACCAGCCAGCAGTGTCAGTCCTACCAGAGCAGCCAGAGAATCTTGTTCTTAAGCTATTTGGTGTTCTCAGGGGCTTCATGACGATGCAGCAGCATTAAAGTGACGTCCTCACCCAGTCATTGCAGACAACTTTGGAGAGGGGTGGAGCTCAGGTCTACAATTCTGCGAGCAGCTTCAGGAGACTTTATCCTTCATACTTTTATGGTATATATTATGCGATTGTATCCGTGCATGGCTTCATGATACTTAGGCCATTCTGGAGGCAGCAGGGATTTCGGCTAGGGAGCATGTGGCAGTTGTCAGGTTGCATATATTGGATTTGGCCCGCGACTAGTGGGCAGCTCATTAGGTGTCTCTTGTGGCACCAATAGCTTGGGCAGATTTTATTAAGAGGTTTCAGACTCGCTATTTTGACACGGTATCGCGTTATAATCTGCAGCAAAGGTTCATTAGCCTCCGGCAGATGAGCATGACCGTCAACGGCTATGCGGTAGAGTTTAGTAGGCTCAGTCGGTTTGTCCCTTCCTTAGTGACGACTGAGTTGGACCGGGCAATAAGGTTCCAGCAGGGACTTCAACTGGAGATCATACTGGCAATTGAGCAGCATGAGTTCCAGACTTTTGATGCAGTGATGAGGGCGGCGATGAGGCATGAGTATACCTCGTTGAGGATCATTGATAGAGTCGGAGGCCAGAAGAGGTCTCATGTTTAGAAGGGATCTTCTCTCCAATCGTCAGCTCCAGAACTAGCAGTCAGGACATTGGAGATTGGATCACCTAGGGGAGCAGTTGCAGCAACTTTCTTTCAGCAGTCATCTCAGATGCAACCTCAGCAGCGAAGGTCGTCTTCATCTATCGGATGTCCTCATTACGGGAAGCCTGGACATGTCCTTTCTGAGTATCGTAGGGCACATGGGTTGTGCTTGGTCTGTGGAGCTTCAGACCATATGATGGGATCTTGTCCACAGAGGGCTAGTTCTTCCTCAGTACATCCAGCTTCACCGGCTACCCCGGCAGTCCAGCAATATAAGGCTCATATACTAGTTAAACAGTAGCAGGTTCAGAGGCCTTTACCAAGTTAGTCCCAGACATTCCAACAGTAGAGGCCTCAGCAGTATGTGCAGGTCTAGGCCCAGGGTTAGCAGGGCCAGCAGCAGGTCAGAGCAGCAGTTTTGTGGCGTGAGCATGCAGAGTTTGGTATGTTAGAGCAAGTTTTGGCCGAGGACGGTCATGTTGTAGGTAATATCCTGAGCTTCTTTCGGCCTTATTTATTTCCTTAGGTTACGCATATTTGGCAAGTTTCTTGTCTCACACTTCTGTCTTCGTATCTCGAGATACATGATATTTATCACACGTCTCGACTAGAAATATACGTCCTGGGTAGAGTTATGTCTTAGACTAAGTCATTGGTACCGACTTACTTTGAGACCCGACCCTTATCCATTTTGGAAGTCAGCGTAGGCCAGTGAGGACGGGTCCCTACTCAACTGACTCAAGAGACGTATTTATTCATATGCCTCCAGCCCTTCTTAATTATGGCTGTGTTATTGCTTACGCATTTATTTATATTACTATTGTCTTTATTTATTTATATACCATGCTTTGTTTCGATAGTTATACGTTCTTGAGATTTTTGATTTTCATGTTTGACTGGCTTTAGAAAATTTCGAGGACGGAATTTTTTTAAGGATGGGAGAGTTGTGAGACTCGTCTCATAGTATCGGTATTTATATACGGATACGTATTTTATACTGTATTTCGTATTTTCTTGGTTTTCGGAACGCTTTAAAATTTTCTCAAATTATAAATTCTCCTTAACCGACATACCGCCTGTGTACCGGTATGTACCGACAGTATACCGCCCGGGGGATATTTTCCACTTTTAGATATTTTTAATTTCAGATATTTTCATGAATAGTATTTCCAATATTTTTGTGAATAGTATTTTAGATTTTTTGATGAATAGTATTTAGATATTTTTATAAATAGTGTAGATGCACCCTATTATCCAATGGATACTTGGTTTTCTTTGGATGGCTAGGATTGATTTAGATCGTGACATGGATCACAATCTGACGGTCACGATTAATTTTCCCTTATATATATACCCTCACACTTTCTCTCTCCTTTCTCTTTTTATTCTTTCTTCCATTTTTTCTTCTCTTTCATTCTTCTTCCTCAAGCTTACGAAAGCTTGGCCTTGAGGCCTAGAGTGTGGTTTCGTACCCCTCTCGGTGGTGGAGTGGAAGATTAGGCTTGGAGCTTAACCTAGGCAAGTACATCTTGCCAAATTACTGAACAACCTTAATTATTGTCATTTTTATTTTCCTTGGTATTGGTAGCTTATTTTATTCCAAAACTTGTTTTGTTAAATATGTTTTCCTCATGATTTTAGTTATGTACATATTTCTAAATTTGGTTTGAGCTAGGTTTTGATTTTATGTTAAAACCCAATATTGACTTAGTAGAAAAACTTGGTATCGAGAGTAATACTGGTGTTACCATCATGAATCTGGATCATATATTCATATATGAGGCCTTCACCTAGCTTGTATACATAGATTTTGAGTTTGGTGGAAATCGGAACCCGTTTCGGTTTTCCGAAAACCTATTTTTAGAGTATTTTGAGGTATTGTGTAAAACCACTATTTTTAATTATTATTATTTTATTATTTTATTAGACTTAAAAATGAATTTATATAATTTATGGTTTTTATTAATTATTAAAAATGACCTTATCCATTGTTGAGTTTTGGAGCACTAGACGACTATGATTTTTAGCACGGAAGTTGTAGCAGTGTGCCTTGACTAGTATATTAACCATGCCAGGGGAAGCCTAGCCATGGTGATGTCCAAACTAGGAAAACCAGGCCAAATTGTGAATAGACTTATTTAAATTATTTTAATTAAATATTATTTTATATATTGATTTTTTTTATAACCCGGTTTGTCCAATTCAGCCCAAACTGGGCCCGAACCAAATTTAAGCCCATGTAGGCATGGGATGGGACCGAGGTGGCCATGTAGACATATTTTATGTACGTAGAAATATTTTCTAAATTATTTTAGAATTTTATGTACAATTTCTAATTATTAATTATGTGTACAATTATTGGTATTTTTATGATTAAATAATATTTTACAAGATTGTACATTTTTTGGACCCGGATAAGGGTGTCACTACCACTTTTCTAGCTTGTGGGTATTTTGGTCATTTTCAAATTTTTGGGAATTATTTGGAATTATTATGTATTATTTAGATTTATTAGAATTAATATGATTTATAGAGATTTTTAGTATAATTGATTTTGGTGTTTTAGTGGACTTTGACTTATGTTGACTTTGGAGACTAACCTAGTGGCTAACATAGGTCATGACTATGTGATTAGGATATGGAAACCTAGGTTGACTTAAGTTAGTGATAATTAACCCATTAGAATTTATTTTGGGAAAATAGGATTTGAATTGTTTAAGGAATGGCTTGTGATTTCACAAGTCATGACTTGTGACTTAAGGCTTAATAGCCATAGGCCCACACCATGAACCAACCCTAACCCTAATCAGCCCATGGCAGCCACCATTGATCCCTCTTCCCTATTTAATCCCCTCCTAGAAATTAGGGCTAGCCTCCTTAGGAATTATTTGCTATTTTGGAAAGAGGTGAGTCCCCATCTTCCATAATCCCTAAAAAATCCTTTTTAATTCATTTTTCCTCCAAACCAATTGCATTAGGACCTAATATTAGTATACTTGCTGTTGGTATTGAGTATTTTCAGAAAGGAATCAATTTGGGGAAGTTTTGGTAGATTGAGGAACCATTCCATTTGGGGTTTTTGTGAGCTTTGCACATCAATAGGTATAATCTATTCTAATCCATGAATTTATTGTTTATTTGCATTTCTAGGATGCCCTAGGCCTACCCTAGCTATAGGACTAGCTAACCCTAGAATTCGAGTCCATTTCGTGTCCGTATCGGACACGTATCAACCCATGTGTGTAGGTGTTTGGTGAAATGCCTCAAAGGACATTTCGGTTGAATTTTAGGATTGTGTTTGAATAGGAAATTAGGATTTGATCTCGCTTGTGTGATTCTTGTGTTCTGAACACATTTTCGTGTTGTGTCGTGTCGAATTTTGGACACGTACACGCGGTCGTGCACACGCGCGCACGGGCAGGAAACATGCCCTGCTACTCGGGGCTGTTTTCTCTTTGCACACGCCACCCCGACACGTATAACTTGACACACGTGTCGTGTCCATGACTGACACGAGGTTCCTCGAGTTTCACGAGTCCTCGTGTCGTGTCATACACGTATTTGCGTGTGCACGTGTTGTAAACTGTGCGGTTCAGTGTGCAGTGTTGGGTTCTTGTGTTTAATTCAATTTTAATGCTTCTAATTGTGTTTTAATTGATTAGTTAGATCCTAAATATAATGTATTATATGTGTTAGTTTTAGTTGCACAATAGTTTAGGTTTTGTTTGGAATTGTGGCTCGAATTGGGTTGAAATGGCATGGTGACTGATATTCCTGATACACTGTTATTTCAGCATTTCCCCAAACATTTTAATCCCAGATTTCTTATGGTTTTCACTGATTAGATTCTCCTACATGTTTGATAGCTCATATTGGCTTAGCTATACATTCGAATTTGCTTTTGTTTTTGTGAATGGGATATTGACATATCGATTGGGTTCAAATAACTGATATATGGGTTTTTCTCATTGCTAAACCAGTTATTTTAATTCCTAACTCTTGAACCCCAGTTTTCTTACTGTTTTTCATTGAATTATATCCCCACATAATTGTTAGCTTAAGTTAATACAATGTTTACATTCGATTGGTTTTATGGTGTTGATAAATGGGATTTTTGGATAGTGTGTGGTTTTCGAATATCTGACAGAGATTCTCATTTCCATTTTAATCTGAGAATACTAGATAGCTCTGAAGTGGTTCATTGGGACTAAAAATTGGGTTCCTCATTAAAAACCTGAGATTTTGAATTGATTTTCCTTCCTCTTAACTGATAAATGGGTTTTGTTTAACTGAGTTTGTGTTTCATGAAAAACCTTAAAAGTATTTGTTGATTCCTTCTTCCTTTCTTTTAACTGAAATTGAATGTTGTTCCTTAACTGTTAACTGAGAAATGGGGAGGGGGGTTACTGTTCTGGATTATGAACTGATTTCCTTTCCTTCTCAAAAACTGTAACTGTGATGTGTTCTTCACTGGAATTCAGGACTGAACACTATTCCAGGCTATTACACTGCCACTGTTTCTTCATTTCCTCACTGTTTTCTCCTATTTGCCACATTGTGTAGGTCACACTGTTTTCCCAAACTCTGAACACACACACACACACACAGGTTTGCTTCATATTACATTACACACACATACAATGTTAGCTTACACAAATTGACACAGAGTATTGTTTCCTGAACACACACCCTAGTAGATATGGTCCTGTCCATTTGTCACACACCATCTAATCTAACTCACACACACACACAAGTTTCATTAACCTGTGAACTGTTTTCCTGTTTCAGATATCACACTCTCATATGACACTTACCCATCCTCATGACTGAACCCTATTGACACCCTCTAGCCTAACACACACACACACACATGAGCACTAGTGTCATATATACATGTATAGGTATTGAGATGAATAGATACATATATATCCTATATATATATATTATGTATGTGTTGTACTTTTATGGATATTAGATATATATATATGTATGTGATATATTATAGGTAGCCTACATGATAGGTATAATCCTATATTAGATTGTATGATATATTAATGTGTGTATTATAGTTAGACTTATGATTTGACTTGTGTAGATGAGTTATGGGTTGGCCTATGGCATGGTATGCCTAGTATGGAGTCTAGAATAGACTGTTAGCCTTGATAGAACCTAGAATAGCTTGTTTGACCCAGTGAGGATTGGTTAGACCTAGTTGACCATAGTTTGACTTAGGTTTGACTTTAGGGTTGACCAGAGTTGACCAAGAGTTGACTTTGGTCTAGATTGACCTAGATTCATGCGGAATGCATTGATTTGCATCTTTTTATCATTGTAGACTCATAGTGACTTGTACTGTTCTATAGAAGACAAACACCACTCCTCGGACAGTATATATTCTCCAGATTCACAGGATACAGGCGAGTACATTCTCTGATCATTTCATATCCTGCATTAGGAGTATATTTCCTGCTTTAGATTACTTTACATGATGCTGACACGTTGGAAACACAGATTAGTACTATATGGATCTTGTTGTGCGATTTTATCCCCTTAGCGGGTACATCGGGTATTCGTGTTCGTGTACTTTATCGTGAACATCGTGTACTCCTTGTATTTGTGACATTCGTGTACGAAACGTGTGAATTGTGTATAATCATGTATTCACATGACCTTCGTGTACAATAATATAACTTAACTAGATCCTTGTGTATTGATTGGGGCGGGGGAGTGGAAGTGGTTATGTATTCAATCCAGTAGATTACTCGTGTACAAACCTCTGTAGATTACTCGTGTACAACATCGTGCCGTCTATATAACCATCTTGTGCTCTGAATCACTAGCACTGTTAGTTCTCTATATACTGTAGCTATTTATTTACAGTCTCTCTCTCTTTATCATGTATTTCTTTCAGTTTCTTGTATCTTACTCTTTAGCATGATTATATATCCTGACCTGCTATGATTTGTTGAGATGTACTGTGCTCGCTCCTGTCCTGACTGGACCTGTTGAAATATTACAGAGGACGAGGCTGAGGCGTTCTGCCCTACTTACTACGGTGCTACACTAGATGAGTGCCTGGACTTGGACCAGCAGCAGGATCCACTAGCAGTAGATGACACTTCCTTAGACTAGGATTGTCCTTACTTTCTTGAATTACTGTATATGGATTTCAGAGATATTTGGGACATGTATTTATTTTAGACACTTAGAATTCTGGATTTGTATCTCTGTGATATTTTTATTTCTGGATATTCATCTATCTTTATCATTCTGTCTTATCTTGTTCTACCTTAGCTGTGATTGAGATATATTCTGTTATGTCACCCCCATTTGGGAAGTATAACTGTTTATCACCTTAAACTGTTAGATGTTGTGACCTAGGACGGCGTTCTACCGCCGACACTGCGGCGTAGGCTGGACATACCCACGTCTCGTGCCTACTCTAGGGTGCGGGTCGTGACAAAGGGTGAGTAGTAAAGTTCGTCCAAAACTATCCTTGTGTGATTTTTATTATTTTATTATTATTAAAATATTTTGTGAGAATTAAATAAACAATTATTGTTATTGAATATTATTAATTATGGTCCATTGAATTTGGATATATATGTAAATGGGTTTTAAAACATTAAATATTTCAGATAGATAATATCAAGTTTTATTTTAAATAAAGATTTTGAGATATAAATAGATATATACCTATATATATATATATAAGCTAAGGATTTAAACTAGATTTAGATAAAGTTTAAAGGAAAGTAGGATTTGAGTAAAAAAAAAATTATATATGTGGTCGGCCCCACCATGTGGGAACTGACCACAAGAGCAAACAAAGCAGCAGTAGCTAGCTTTCTGGCCGTCCACCACAAAGCAACAGCAGCAGCAACCTCTATAAGGGGCCGCACCCTCCCTCCTTCACATTATATATATATATATATATATATAATCAATCTCTCATTCCTCTCTCCTTCCTCCTCTCTCCTCCGCTCACCCCGTACCCCTTTCCCGACGAGCACCTCCGCGCCCAGCCACAGCAGCCCCGCCTCACGGTCGCCATGGCAACAACAACAAACACCCACAACAACGACAGAATTTAACATCGAGGTATCCGACTTCTCCATTCGATTTCTCCTTCATTTTAACTCCGTTTTTAATTCCGTCAATTCGTGTAGAAAGCCCACATGACCCACTATCATCCCCTTCAAATAGATTTATTTATTCTGCAACAAATTTCATGTTTAATTAAATCAAAATTTTCGAAAAATTTGTTTTTATAAACATTAAAATCCCGTACGAGGTACGTTCCGACAAATCGGGCAACCCCGTCGCGAACCGAAAGTACATAAAGGTCAGTATCGACTTCGTGGACGTGCGGGCTTTGACGGAATTCAAATTGGTTGCGTGTGCGCAATGAATTTGGTCCGTATCCGTCGAATTTTTTCGTATCGGGCTTTTTCGATATTTCCAAATTACTTTGTGCATACTCATCAAATCGCGACGAAACTTGCACCATTGGACTCGAAATATTTTTCTGGCCCTGTGAGCTAAGTTTGGTCCGATTCTAAGACCGTTGATCGGGACGCCATTTTGGCGGGCCCACAATCCCACTCAACGGGCGACTTTGTGCACGGCTCATCGGAATCCAAAATTGGACATACCGTTGAGTTTGTCTCGGAAAAACAAATTTGCAGACATATAGTTTGACGACTTTAGAGACCGTAGGTTCTGGCGCACATTTCGATGCAAAGCGGGTCCAACGGCGGACATCGTTTTGACCCAAAATTACAATTTTGCCCCTGTTCCAGAATTTAACTTTTGGATAGGCGTTTCTTAGGCATATCTTTTATTCCAAACTTGTTTGTGATGTTTGTTGCAGCATCCGGAGTCATCTGCGGGATTTGGCTTTTCTTGCTTCATTTATTTGTCTGTTCGAGCTACTGGATTATTCCCTTTTGCACATAACCTCAGGCAAGATACCTTGCCTTATTTACTGTTTATAATTATATGCATCTTTATTGATTTATTTATTTACTACATATTTATTATCTATTCTCAGTTGGATCCATTACTTGCTATTTTTAGTTCACTTTATTTTGTTTTCAGTTATTTTTTCTTCTTGTCTTTTTGTATGCATATGGACCTAATCTTAGCGAACTACCTTCTGTTAGTGATCTTGGGTGGGAGAAGACAGTTAAATGTATGGGCTACCCCAAATCCCAAAAGTTGTAGTAACTGCGTACTACGGTAGTCGAGTCGCGAAGGTCACTAGCCTCGAGCTTTGTGGACTGATGGGTCACGTGGGCCGCTAGCCTCGAGTTATGCCGGCTGATAGTATTGGTACTTGATGTGTGCGTGTTGTGAGTTATTATCTTGTCCTGGGGGAGTCTGCCTTCACCTGCCCATACAACGAGATGTCTTCTAAATTGCCTAGTAGAAAGGTTAGAAGACCTTAGCAAATTTCATGTTCCAATCATGGCATGGAAAAATATCACATCACGGAATAGTTTGTTACCCCTTGTCCTTGTCTGGTTGTAGGGGTAGCCTACTGTTTCGATGATGGGATATTGAGCCGTGTTATGGTTTGGACACTTTACTTTATCTTTATTTTATGGTGCATTTATATCCAGTTCATATGGCATGTTCTTCCTGTATCTTGTTACGTCCCTCTGAGGACCTGGTTATCTCTCCAGGTGTGTACTTCTGTGATATTGCAGGTGTTCTAGCCGAGGCCGTGATCTTCTTCATCTGTTCGAAGATGATTGCACTTGGCTCGTCTTTTTACTTCATCTATTCATTCTTGTATATTTTATTTGAGATAGTTGGTAGTGGATTTTGTCTCCGTCCAACTTTTGTATAAATTATAATACTGTGTTGATTCCTATTTTATATTGATTCTTTTATTATGGATGAGATTAGTCTCATGGATTACTGCATTTTACAGCTTATGTGTACATACGATGGTTCCATATATTGGAGTATACTTCGTATATATGCAGCTGGCATGGATATGTACCTAGTCCTAAGTATTTTGGGACTGGGGCGTTACATGTTTTTATGGTGGCCCATGCAGGTCAAGTTTGTCACTTCGGTTACGTTATTGTACCGATGTGAGCCTGCAACATAGGATTAGAATCTAGGAATCTCATCCATACAGCTTGACCTCTTCCCTTGGCTTCAAATTCTGAACTCTCGTTCGACTTCTTTGAATTGCATCTTGCTTGATTCCTTTCTACCGTTGATTCTTATTTTCGTGCTTAGTGCCAAGTAGGAAGATGACTACACTAGTATATGCTCATAGGTCACACACATGGCTAGAATGGTTATATGGGCAATTAGAATACATTTAAGACTCTAATTGAGTTAAAAAGGTTTTTTAAAAAGTGTGATTTAATGATTTGTAATTTGTAAAGTAGGATATTACCAGGAAAAGTTTTAATCTTGAAGATTTCTAAATAGTAAACACCATAGGATTGATACTGCAGGTAGGAAAAAAAAAAGCTAGATTCTTTATACCATTGATTTAAGAAATTGATTAGATTTTTGAGTTCTGATATTTATGAATTATGGAGTTATAGTTATACATCTTTGAACAAATATAAAAATTGATTTAGTTTTTTTTGAGTTGTGATATCTATGATTTATTGGGTTATAGTTATACACCTTTGAACAGTTATAAATTGGGTTTGAAAATGATCTTAGATTTCAAATGTGGTTATAGAAATTATTTAAATTTGCGTCGTACAACTTGCGATTTTCGTGTTTAGTAAAATTTGAATTTTAAGTGGAAGTAATGATGGTGAATTTTTGGTTTAAAATATTTGAAAGTTATGAAAACGATTTTTGAGAATTTTTATTTTAAATTGTGTCCTATGATGGAGGATTTACAAATCTATTTAGATTTTTGGTAAAAAAATAATAATAATTTTTATGACTAATAAGATTTTTTTTGAAAATTTAGTTTAATGTTGGATTGCTAATATTACAAATTTTTGGAAAAAAATAAAATAAAATAAAAATAATATATATATATATATATATATATATATATATATATATATATATATATATATATATATATATATATATATATATATATATATATATATATTAATGAGGTGATAAGGTTGTTTTGATTGATCAAATAAAGTTACCATTTAAAGTTGTAATTATGTTGGAATGACTTAGTATGAATGAAAGTTATAATTGATGAATGCATTAAAATATTGAGCTAAAATTTTGATATTGCTTTGTATGTGCTAGAATTTTTTCGGGGAGTTATTAATTTTTGTAGAGTTTTAAAGTTATGATTGATTATGGATATTTTATTTATAGATTCATGATTTATGAACTCTTGAGTTTAGAAGTTGAATTGAAAACGTAAAATTTTGAAAAAGTCAGTAGTAACATGATAAAAATTTGCTTTGAGATTTATGAAAGTGATTTAAATTTTTTTATGGAAATTTGAACGGCTTGGAGGGAATACAAATTTTGGTGGTTTATTTGAAAATTTTATTAAGAAACTTTTGGAGGAAACTTGAGTTAAAATTTTAATGGTAGGCCATCAAGATAGCTCTAATAAAATAGATGTACTCCACACTAAATGCCATGTCACTCATGACTATGATAGTAGTATATACACAAGTGTTGTTAGTCATCTACCAAGCTATGCGACAGTATTCCAACCTTGACTTACTCAACCTTCCCTCAATTCTAGATCTTTTAATTGCGACCTTCTAAACCATTTGCAATTTGAATAATGATTTAATTGTTCCTTAACTGTATTCATCTATGAGACTATCTTCTCTCCGGAATTGTGTTCCTAAATTAATTTTACTGGATTCCTTAATTAATTTTATTTTATGCTTTAACTTGATCTTCTTTATTTTTTTGCATTAATTATCACCTCGTGAACTCCCACTTTCTATTTTAGATCTTTTGGCGTCCCATACTGTGACTTTGATATTGGGAGTATAAAACTAGTTGTTACCTTCCATGAAATTTTATATGCGAGGCCTAGACGAGCCCACCTTCCTGTAGACATATCATGCCCCACTAAAACCCATCTCCTTATACTCTATTTTTATGATATGACTTTCCGGTCCAAATGGTTAAACTATAACCTCTACCATGATACCAGAATACTTTCTGACCTCAATTAGAGATCCAACCTTGACTAAATTCTTTCGACCCATCATGTAATTGTGTTCTACTTAATTCCTTAAATGCTTAACCTTGTGCTTTATCTTGATTGTTTGACCCATTGTCCCATCACACTACTAGTTTAACTCTTGTAAGTTGGGTAGAATACATGGCGACCTAACAAACCCTTTATTTTATGACCCAGTTGATGAGTTCACATATACTAGAAATTTCGAGGACCTTAACTTATCTAGACAACCAAACCGTAAGTCAAGAAACATAGGACAACTGTATAGGCCCACACTTCGGGCAAAACTTGATGTTAAAAAGATCTTGGACTAATTAAATTCCTTCATTATTACCTCCCTTACTTATAATTCAACAATCTTATGCCGCAAATTTAGCCTTAGTTTTGTAAGCTTATCTTTTCCGAGCTTGATCATGACATATTTTATTGGGTGCACCCACTAACATATTATCTAATCAGAACCGGTACATGATGGTCTGATTAACCTATTGCACTTTGGTTCGCTTTTTATGTATTATTTTACGTGGATGGTGATATAGTTAAACTTGTCCTAGAGTCACATCCGCGACAGCCTTGACAATTCTCTTTTGAAATTATTTTCATCGCCTATGAACCCCGCATTCGTACTCAATAGCACCGTCTTTGAAACCTTTATTGTTCTTTTATTTTACTTATTTTAGAAAGACAATGCACTGTACTTGATAGATCGATCCAAGGTATCACCTTTAGTTGTCCTATTAGTTATATATACACGAAATGTAGATAACCACCGACCGACTCATGTGGCTATACCCTCGCCTTTAAATACTCCCCATTCCTCAACCCTAGAATTGTTATCGTGCCCTCCCAATTATTCTTGAACACTCGAGAATGATTCTAATCGTTACTTAAATCCAACACTCAACCAAGATGATTAGTATCCAGTTTCCTCTTAGGGAACCACATCTCCCAATTGTCAAATTATTTCTTTTGAACTACCGAATTCCTTACTACTCTTTAATTCGTGTTATCAAAATTTTGTTATCTTCACTAGCGACCCTCAATAATCCCATAACCCTGATGAATTTTGTGTCTTGAATTAACAAGTTCCTAAATGCATAGTTGTGTTGAACGTCGTTTTATCGCCTCCTCCAAAATTTAATTGTATTTTGGTATTAACGAACTCTTCCTATTCCTCAACCCTATCTACCCTATTAATCTTAAATTTCGAGGACAAAATTCTTGTAAGTTGGGTAGGATGTAAAATCCCTATTTTTAATTATTATTATTTTATTATTTTATTAGACTTAAAAATGAATTTATACAATTTATGGTTTTTATTAATTATTAAAAATGACTTTAGCCATTGTTGAGTTTTGGAGCACTAGACGACCATGATTTTTAGCACGAAAGTTGTAGCAGTATGTCTTGACTAGTATATTAACCATGCCAGGGGAAGCCTAGCCATGGTGATGTCCAAACTAGGAAAACCAGGCCAAATTGTGAATGGACTTATTTAAATTATTTTAATTAAATATTATTTTATATATTAATTTTTTTATAACCAGGTTTGTCCAATTCAGCCCGAACTGGGCCCGAACCAAATTTAAGCCCATGTAGGCATGGGATGGAACCAAGGTGGCCATGTAGACATATTTTATGTATGTAAAAATATTTTCTAAATTATTTTAGAATTTTATGTACAATTTCTAATTATTTAATTATGTGTACAATTATTGGTACTTTTACGATTAAATAATATTTTACAAGATTGTATATTTTTCTGGACCCGAATAAGGGTGTGTGGTAAAGTTCGTCCAAAAGTATCCTTGTGTGATTTTTATTATTTTATCATTATTAAAATATTTTGTGAGAATTAAATAAACAATTATTGTTATTGAATATTATTAATTATGGTCCATTGAATTTGGATATATATGTAAATGGGTTTTAAAAAATTAAATATTTCAGATAGATAATATCAAGTTTTATTTTAAATTTGTAAAGATTTTGAGATATAAATAGATATATACATATATATATATATATATATATATATATATATATATATATATATATATATATATATAAGCTAAGGATTTAAACTAGATTTAGATAAAGTTTAAAGGAAAGTAGGATTTGAGTAAAAAAAAGTGTATATATGTGGTCGGCCCCACCATGTGGGAACCGACCACAAGAGCAAACAAAGCAGCAGTAGCTAGCTTTGTGGCCGCCTACCACAAAGCAACCGCAGCAGCAACCTCTATAAGGGGTCGCACCCTCCCTCCTTCACATAATATATATATATATATATATATATATATATATATATATATATATATATATATATATATATATATATATATATATATATATATATATATATATGTTTTAGTAAAACCAAAACCTAATCAATCTCTCATTCCTCTCTCCTTCCTCCTCTCTCCTCCGCTCACCCCGTACCCCCTTTCCGGCGAGCACCTCCGCGCCCAGCCACAGCAGCCCCGCCTCACGGTCGCCATGGCAGCAACAACAAACACCCACAACAACGACAGAATTTAACATCGAGGTATCCGATTTCTCCATTCGATTTCTCCTTCATTTCAACTCCGTTTTTAATTCCGTCAATTCGTGTAGAAAGCCCACATGATCCACTATCATCCCCTTCAAATAGATTTATTTATTCTGCAATAAATTTCATGTTTAATTAAATCAAAATTTCCGAAAAATTTGTTTTTATAAACATTAAAATCCCTTACGAGGTACGTCCCGACAAATCGGACGACTCCGTCGCGAACCGAAAGTACGAAAAGGTCCGTATCGACTTCGTGGACGTGCGGACTTTGACGAAATTCAAATTGGTTGCGTGAGCACAACGAATTTGGTCCGTATCCGTCAAATTTTTCCGTATCGGGCTTTTTCGATATTTCCAAATTACTTTTTGTATACTCATCAAATTGCGACGAAACTTGCGCCATTGGACTCAAAATATTTTTCTGGCCCTGTGAGCCAAGTTTGGTCCGATTCTGAGACCGTTGATCGGGACGCCATTTTGGCGGGCCCACAATCTCACTCAACGGACGATTTTGTGCACGGCTCATCGGAATCCAAAATTGGACATACCGTTGAGTTCGTCTCGAAAAAACAAATCTGTAGACATATAGTTTGACGACTATAGATACCGTAGGTTTTGGCACATATTTCGGTACAAAGCGGGTCCAACGGCGGACATCGTTTTGACCCGAAATTACGATTTTGCCTCTGTTCCAGAATTTAACTTTTGGACAGGTGTTTCCTAGGCATATCTTTTATTCCAAACTCGTTCGTGATATTTGTTGCAGCATCCAGAGTCATCTACGGGATTTGGCTTTTCTTGCTTCATTTATTTGTCTGTTCGAGCTACTGGATTATTCCCTTTTGCACATAACCTCAGGCAAGTTACCTTGCCTTATTTACTGTTTATAATTATATGCATTAATTTATTTATTTACTGCATATTTATTATCTGTTCTCAGTTGGATCCATTACTTGCTATTTTTAGTTCACTTTATTTTGTTTTCAGTTATTTTTCCTTCTTGTCTTTTTGTATGCATATGGACCTAGTCTTAGCGAACTACCTTCTGTTAGTGACCTTGGGAGGGAGAAGATAGTTAAATGTTTGGGCTACCCTAAATCCCAAAAGTTGTAGTAACTGCGTACTACGGTAGTCGAGTCGCGAAGGTCACTAGCCTCGAGCTATGTAGACTGATGGGTCACGTGGGCCGCTAGCCTCGAGTTATGCCGGCTGATAGTATTGGTACTTGACGTGTACGAGTTGTGAGTTATTACCTTGTCCTGGGGGAGTCAGCCTTCACCTGCCCATACATCGAGATGTCTTCTAAATTGCCTACTAGAAAGGTTAGGAGACCTTAGCAAATTTCATGTTCTAATCATGGCATAAAAAAATGTCACATCACGGAATTGTATGTTACCCCTTGTCCTTGTCTGGTTGTAGGGGTAGCCTACTGTTTCGATGATGGGATATTGAACCGTGTTATGGTTTGGACACTTTACTTTATCTTTATTTTATGGTACATTTATATCCAGTTCATATGGCATGTTCTTCCTATATCTTGTTACGTCCCTCTGAGGACCTGGTTATCTCTCCAGGTGTGTGCTTCTGTGATATTGCAGGTGTTCTAGCCGAGGCCGTAATCTTCTTCATCCGTTCGAAGATGATTGCACTTGGCTCGTCTTGTTACTTCATCTATTCATTCTTGTACATTTTATTTGAGATAGTTGGTAGTGGACTTTGTCTCCGCCCAACTTTTGTATAAATTATAATACTGTGTTGATTCCTATTTTATATTGATTCTTTTATTGTGGATGAGATTAGTCTCATGGATTACTGCATTTCACAGCTTATGTGTACATACGATGGTTCCATATATTGGAGTATACTTCGTATGTATGCAGCTGGCATGGATACGTACCTAGTCCTAAATATTTTGGGACTGGGATGTTACATATTAATCTATTAAATCTTTGAATTTGTGAAAATTAATACTCCCATGTTGTAGGGAATTAAATATCATATGATTTTTACTTTTAAAAATTCGAATTTCGATTTAGATCGAAGTTTTTATGGCCGAAACAAGTTTTGGAGTTTTTGAAAATCAACTTTCTGTGACGGTTCAAAAAATCCGTCGGTAATCCGCAGAAATTTGCCAGATCATCCAAATTTGCTCTAAAAACTTGTTGTGACGTTTCGAAAAATCCGTCGGTAATCCGCAGTAATCCGCCGGATAATTCGTATAGGCTGTTTTTGTCTGTTTTTGCCCGTTTTTGTCCATTTTTGATATTTTCTTCGACTATAATGTATTCGTAACATGATTAGATAACATTGTATAGTTAGAGAATGATTGTACACTTTATATACATTTGACACTAGCTTATGATCATATGTTCTATATCCTATACATACTATGTATTGCCATACCCTTTCCAGATTTATTGTACTTTACAATCTATGCCATGTCCAATATTTACTTAAAAGTGACCCGTCGTGGTGCACTCTTGTACATATTGCTTACATGATAGTGGCCTGTCATGGCGTACTCCCGATTTCTTTATAGTCGCTCGTCGTAGCGCACACCAGTCTTGATGCTTATATTGTCTTATCTTGTTGTGGCTTGTTATAATGCACTTTCTTGCTTGTCTTGTCTAGTCTCGCATGTCTCATGTGTAGGATGGATTCTGCAAAATGCCACACCCGAAATCCTAAAAGAAAATGTTAGAAACTATACAACTAGCTTGATTATCTAGACCATTGGGAGGTGAGAGTTTCCCAATTACCTGCATCCCTTGTTTCATGGTCTTATATATACCTACTTGGGATTTGGAGTAATTTGTCATGATGAGCACTCTTCTAGCACACCGTCGAGTGGGACACTTCTTTAGGACACATGTATCTTGCTGCAATGTGTCTGCTATACTTATTTTCTTTTGGCCTGAATAAGTCGTCTGCAGGACAGGTAACTGGATCGGATTTCTCAAAAGTGCATATGCTAGTAATTAGGATTATGATAACCCTAGTTAGCTAATGTATCAAGCCGTACTCATTACTTGGTCGTGATTGATGGATGGAGTCCAGTCCTGTCTTTTCTTATTTTGTCTAGCTTCTGTCTATGCTTTACTTTTGCCGGTAAATGATTAGAGACTAAGTTTTGTTCAGGAGAAGGGTTACAACACCGATCCTTGTTTGGTTTACGGGTTGTAAGTCGGTTCCGGAATAGTTTCTAAGTCATCTTATCATTTGTCGTTCTATTTAGTTCTCACATGCTCACATGTCCCAATTATCTTACATGTTCACATGCTTTCGTTTAATTCACATGACCACAGTTTATATTATGTCACATATTATTTACTTTATGCTCCATGTTGCTTTGCTTATTTTCTTTTCTATTCTCAGAATAAGTGCATTGGTAGCGCACGAGTCTCGATCCGTATTTACTTATTTCTGTCTTTATCTGTTGTTATGATTAGTATGATGACTTTAGTTCATAGTTTGGCTTCCTTTGTGGTACTTGCTATTGGGAGTCTGACCCCATTGATTTTGTTTGGCTAGATATGGTAGAGATGCCCGAGGATCTTTCGTACCTTTCATTCGATGGTGATTACCCGGAGCACCAGAGTACCTGAGTGGATTTTTTATTTTTCGCCCACTAGTTATATACATTTCTTTTTAGGCTTTTCGCCACCGAGCACTTGTTTAGCTCGTGTTTGGACTTGACATTTAACCTACGGGTTTAGACACGATATGCGTATTCTAGACTATAGCTAGAGCTTATCATGTATAACTATTACTCTTGCTAGTTCTTCATTCTGTGTTACTAGCTTCATGATCATCGATATATGATAGTTTGGGACGCTTTACTGTTTTATATTCCAGATGATCATAGTTCTTGCATTTTGTTTACTGCCTGTAATTGAGATACATACCTAGGACTCTTGACCTAGAATTGCCTGTTGTATTGTAGTAGCGACCCCCATCTATACGACTTATATGTTATTTCGGAGTACTGGAGTACTTTGGTATATGTAGCTGGCCTGGTCCGTCCCTACTTGCCAATATTCTGGTTCTGGGGTGTGACAATAGTGGTATTGATTATTGTATTTTGTTAAGGGTACCATATTACCTTGTTGTATCCCTGGATACGATATCGACCCAAGGATATAGTTACTTGCGTTCATATTTGGGCACGTACCCTCATACCCGACTCGACATCTAAACATTTAGGACATGGACCCGTCTTATAGATCATTACGATTGTCGTTTCAGTGATGACTCTTGGACACATGGATTACTTGTGATACTCTTGGATCTTTTGTGGACTTGTGTTAGATAGTAGTATCCTAATTGTATGTGTCATGGATGTGATCCGTGTAATCTTATTGGGTAGGAAGGATAACTATTAGACGTTTGGGCTACTCGTCAATATTATATTAGCTCTTGGAGATTCATTTTTGGAGCTACGGGATATACTTACTGGGAGATTCCATTTTTAGATCTACAGAGAGATCTGTTATGGAAGCCCACGCGTGCTAACATTGCCCTCAACTTGTATTTTGCCTAGCTAGTTAGTCTTGGTTGTACCCTTGATCTCGTAAAGCATGTTATATATATATATATATATATATATATATATATATATATATATATATATATATATATATAAAATATATATATATATATATATATATATATATAGATATATTCCATAGAAAATATTTTCATCATAAATTTTCCACCAATTTTAGTGTTTGATAGCGTATATTTTCCTCCAAAATGGTGGAAAATAAAACTGACCCAGCCCATAGGAAAATATTAATTTCTATGAAAAATAACTATTTTTCATGGAAAATAAAGACAATCAAACACCCAAATTTCTTTTGTGGAATATTTTTCTAGTAAAATAATTTCGTGGAATTAAATAATTTTCCACATATTTTTCACTTGTAATCAAGCACGAGTTTACAACTCGACCCATCGACCCTCAACTCAGATTCCATTCGGCCTCGAAGGGCTTACAACTCGACCCATAGGCCCTCATCTTAGACTCAACTTAGCGCTGAAGGCCTACAACTCGGTCTGTATTCCATATCATGCTCGAAGGCCTATAACTCAGTCCGAAGGTCCATAACCCGACCCAAAGGCCTAATCCGCCCGGCCCGCTAAATGCTCCGCCTAGCCTGCTCGCCCGCTATTCTAGCTTGCTCCGCTAGCCTACGTTACTTAGTTTGTTATCCCTCTCCGTTTGGCATGCACCCTGGCCCACAACTAGTGGCGAATCCAGTATGAGATTCTACTTGGGGCACAATAATAATGGGGTTCAGAAACAACATCCCCGAAAATTGAAAATATAAGAATAAAGTACAAAACTAAAAATTGAACATATAGACCACTCCAAACAACCGCAAACAAACGGCTAATTTTTAGTATAAAAGGTAGAAATTGTTCTCTACGAGTTTTCATACAATAAGGCATTACATCTCAGTGATCTCATAATTGTAGTCTACGAGTTCCTGAAATGTTTAACTACAGCATCGTTTGTAATACTAACAAGCAACTCTCTTTTTATGAAACATACAAGACAATGATTTAAAAACTGATTACAAATTCGGTTTCCTAAATCTATCTTGACAATATTCATTAAAGAGAAGCATCTTTCCACACTTGTTGTTGCTATAGGCAAAATCAATGCTAAACCACAGTCAATTGTTCTTTGCCAGATACATCACTAGACTCATCAGCCATCAATGAGAACAAAATTATTTGAAAACTCTTCAAGTATAATTTGCACTGTTTCTTGTGCAAAACAATGAGCAATATCTTTCTGAATGCCCGGAGCGACCATTTGATGATTTTTTTAGAGAATTTCTTAGAACAACATTACAAAGAAAATTATTTTGATTAGTTGTATACTTAATCATTTCGAGAAATTTTTCTTTATTTGTAGAAGCTTTGGTCTTATCATGGCCATGAAAAGGTAACCTTTGGTGCAACAAAAATCTACAAGCATCTGAAGCATATAAACGAATTCGATATTCATTTTTTACAATATCTGATTGTCTATAAAAAGCAACTGCAATTGATTGCTCTTGTCTCATTAGATCCTCACATTTCTTCAATGACAAATTATGAGCACTATTAGCCAGACCAACATGAGAACTAACCTCTTTGTTTTGTTCCAAGCAGAAAAAAACCATCAATTACAAATGCCCTACTACTACCTTGATTGCCAAATTAACCGGCCTAAACAAATAGCAATACAAGTAATATGCTTTGTCTTCTTTCACACTATACTCTAGCCAATTAGCATATTGACCAAACTAAACCGGATTAAATCAATGCCATTTATTTCCAATTATTTTTTTGAAAAAATCATAGACATAGGGTTGACAAGGCCCCTTAAGCAAATAAGCTCCTAATTTCATCAACTTGGTTTGGGTGATATCCAGAATTTTTTTTCCTTTCTACCGGATCTGAAGGGGGGTTATTCAAATCAACAATTTCTTTCCTAACTGAAGTTGAAGAAAAAGGCTCTTGAGGACTATTAGATGCACCCTCCCTTCAACTTCCCGTTGCACTTTCATGTAATAATTTTTGTTTAAAAAATCATTCCATATTCAGACTTCCCATTCCACAAATCAATTCAACAATTACGAACATATGATAAATTTTCAATTAAAGACTTCTCAAATTCATAAATTTAATTTTGACCTAATTTGATCTTGACCTAATTTGATTTTAAAATTTACCTTTGTAGGTTGTTTTTCTTCCCACAACAGCTTATGTCTTCCGTCCTCCTCTCTGAAAGAATTTTTTTCATTGGGGTCCCAACCGACTGCTCATTTAATACCACCACCAGAAATTAAATACTTTTCCCAAGACTTGAGAACCCACAACCTATGGGGGGATGACTCCCACCTTAGCTACTTGAGCTAGACGTGCTTGTATATATATATATATATATATATATATATATATATATATATATATATATATATATATATATATATATATATATATATATATATATATATATATATATTAAAAAAAAAAAATATATATATATATATATATATATATATATATATAGGAAAACTTGGATAGTGAAAATTTTGAATTTCGAAAATACCCTTACATGTCTATACTAATTAAAAATTGTTCATTAATTTTAATAAAGACAACTTAATAACTACGAAGACTACCCTTTGGTCTTCCTAAAGAGTCTTCCTAAGTTAATTAAAAGAATGTTAAAATACGTGTAAGGCACGTGCACATATGCTAGTATATATATATATATATATATATATATATATATATATATATATATATATAATATATATATATATATATATATATATATATATATATATTGAAAGAAGGTAATTGTGGCGAACGCTCCCACTGGAAATCGATCTCCTGACCACTCCGGCTGCATGCATCGATGTCTCTTAACCGCTAGGCTAGAGGTCATTTGCTTATATATATATATATATATATATATATATATATATATATATATATATATATATATATATACGCGGATGATTTATTGGTCTTCCTTAAGCCAACGGAGGAGGGGATTCAAACGCTGCGTGCAATCCTTAGCAAATTCGAACAGGCTACAGGTTTGAAACTGAACAAAGAGAAAAGTGAAGTGTTCTTCAATAGGTCATGTGTTGATAAAGTCAGGTGGGCATCACAGTTGCAAGTTGACATAGGAACACTTCCTGTTCGACATCTTGGTGTCCCTCTGAATATTAATTATATCAAGAACATCGACTGCGACAATCTTATTCATATGGTGGAGAGTAGACTCGAAGGGTGGAAGGCGCAACTCCTTTCGTTCGGAGGACGGATTGAACTAGTAAGGTCCGTGATTAATTCAATTATTGCATTTTGGTTCCAGGTCTTCATTGTTCCTAAGAGGACGATTCAGAGAATAGAGAATATGTGTGCGAGATTTGTGTGGAAGGGAGGTGTTCAGGCAGTAGCATGGGAAGTTCTCTGTCGTCCTAAAGACGAGGGAGGAGTGGGGCTCCCATCTCTGGATACACTCAGAGAAGTGGCAGAACTGAAACTATCATGGAGATTCCTCGAGGGGGATTCACTTTGGGCTCAGTGGATGAGTAACAAATACCTACCGAAAGACAACTTCTGGGTTGCTCGGAGAAATTCGAACCATTCTGTAACGATGAAGTCAATCTTTCAACAAAGGGGCAGACTCAAACGTGTATTCGTCGGGTCATACACGACGGCAAGCTTACAAATGTGTGGCTGGATCCATGGCTCGAGCAAGCAAGTATAGCGGAACGAGCTGAACTTAATCCTCACGGCATCAGGAACAACTCGGAGAAGGTTAGTTCTCTGATCCATGATGGCTCCTGGTCTATTCCATCGGGTTCAGTTATGAACAGATGGTCCAGGGACATTAGGAGGATACACATCGACAATGAAGCTTGCAAGGACCACTGGACGTGGACAGCTTCGGATACGGGGGGATACTCACAGAAGAAAGCTTACGACAAGTTCAGGGAGAAGAGGGAGAAGTTCAAATGGTCCGACATTATCTGGAGTAGAGAGGTAGCACCTAAGTTCAATCACTGTCTCTACAAAATTCTGCTGAGGAGGCTCCTTACTAAAGACAGATTAGTTAGATTTGGTTGTCAGGTGGCGGATCAATCGTGCCCCTTATGCTCCAGGGAGATAGAAACCCATGAACACTTGTTTTTTCAATGCAACTTCAGCTGGGAAGTTTGGCAGGGACAATGTGGGCACATTAACAACTGGAATTTCAGAACCAGGTCGTTGAAGGAAACGATCAATGGGATCGAAAAGATTAAGAACAGTAGCTACCAAGAATACGCTAGAGCCCGGAGTCGACTTCAATGCACGGTTTGGCACTTGTGGAGAGAAAGGAACAGACGAGTGTTTGAAGGGAAGAGTAGTTCGGTTCGAGCATTAGAGTTTGGGATCCAGGAAGACGTCTCAGTAATGCGAACTGCAAAGGGATGAGTGGTCTGTAGGTCGAGATGTCTCTTGTAGTCTCACTTAGATGGAGATGTGGTAAGAGAGAGCCTGGGTCTGTAGTTAGAGGAGTATCATGTTGTAGCAGGAATCCGGAAAATGTAGTTAGAGAGAAGCTGTAGTTCCGGTTATTTCATTCATTAATTTATAAAGTGGTTACCTTTTCAAAAAAAAAAAAATATATATATATATATATATATATATATATATATATATATATATATATATATATATATATCTCTGAGGACATGGTTTTCTAAGCTTAGGCGAGCAGATCGGAGTAACCCTCCTCAGCAACAGGACTTCTGTTTTGGGATCCATATATCTTATCTAGGTAGAGGATACCCGGATCTCGTTATCTTACAACACTTGCTTTTATTTTAGTACTTGTATTAACAATTTTGTTTCTGTCATACTTCAGTCAAACTTGTATTGTGTTGGATCCATTTTATTACTGTCTTTTATTTCAGCATTTATATTGAGTCATATTTATCTTTCTTTGTAATTTCTATTCTTACTTTATCTATAGATGAGATTAGCTTATCTACCTATACTTAGGTTGCGTTTGGTTCATTGTAATGTAATCGTAATCGTAATGGAATTGGATTTGTAATGTAATTGAGTTTGTAATGTAATGGAATTACAATTACATTACTATGTTTGGTTGAAACATGTAATCAAACCATGTAATGTAATGTTAATTGCATTCATGTGTTTTGTTTACCATGTAATGTAATTGAATTTTTAATTTAATATTTTTTTAAAATACAACATAAAATTTAAAAAGACCAAAAACAACAAAAAATGACAAAAACGACAAAAAAAAACAAACAAAAACAACGAAAAAACGAACAAAAATGATAAAAAAAATGAACAAAAACGACAAAAAAACGGACAAAACAACAAAAAAGGACCAAAACGACAAAAAAACAAACAAAAACAACGAAAAAACAAACAAAAATGATAAAAAAACGAACAAAAACGACAAAAAAACAGACAAAAACAACAAAAAAGGACCAAAACGACAAAAAAACAAACAAAAACAACCAAAACGAAAAAAATGACAAAAAAGGAACAAAAACGACAAAAACCGAACAAAAAAAGGACAAACGACAAAAAACCGAACAAAAATGAAAAAAAACGAACAAAAATTACAAAAACGAACAAAAACGACAAAAAACGAACAAAAAAAGACCAAAAACAACAAAAAATTGACAAAAAACGACAAAAAAACAAACAATAACAACGAAAAACGAACAAAAATGACAAAAAACGAACAAAAACGACAAAAAAAAACGGACAAACAAAAAAAAAAAAAAACGACAAAAAACAAACAAAAGCAACAAAAAACGAACAAAATGACAAAAAACGAACAAAAACGACAAAAAAGGACAAAAACAACAAAAAAGGACAAAAACGAACAAAAAAACAAACAAAAACGAACAAAAATAACAAAAAAACGAACAAAAACGACAAAAAAACGACCAAAAACGATCAAAAACAACAAAAAACAAACAAAAACAACATAAAGTGACCAAAAACGAACAAAATGACAAAAAACGAACAAAAACGACCAAAACCGAACAAAAATGACCAAAAACAAACAAAAATAACAAAAAATGACCAAAAACGAACAAAAAGACCAAATTATAGCATACCAACCTTCCGCTTAAGTTGTAATGTAATTGCGATTACATAGGTTTTATGATGTAATTGAGTTTAGAAGAAACTGATGTAATGTAATCAAACTTGTAATCGCGATTACATTACATCTAATTTTTTTTGTCCAACCAAACACCCGAGTTAGATTGACAACGTAATGCCAATTACATTACGTTGTCCAATCCTGCAAACCAAACGGGCCCTTAGTTATTGTGGACTGTAGTTTACTTTATTACAATGGAGTACGCTTAGGACTTGTTTGGTATTTGGATTTTGGATTTGGATTTGGAAATCCAAAATTCAAATCCAAATCCAAATCATGGATTTCAAAATCCAAATCCAAGTCCAAATCCAACTCCAACCAAACATAGGATTTGAATTTATGATTAATAACTAAATTATAGTCATAGTCAATAATTAAGCTATCAATTAATTATGATTAATTATAAAATTAATAATTAACGATTAATAATTAATGATTAACGATTAGTTATTATTAATTATAAAATTAATAATTAACAATTAGTTAATTTTTAAATAAAGAATGATTAATAAATAACGATTAATAATTAATAATTATAAATTATAATTAACGATTAATAATTAACGATTAATAATTATACATTAAAATTAATGATTAGTAATTATAAAATTAATAATTAACGATTAGTTATTTTTTAAATAAATAACGATTAACAATTAACGATTAATAATTAATAATTATAAATTATAATTAACGATTAATAATTTTTAATTAACGATTAATAATTATAAATTATAATTAATGATTATTAATTAATAATTAACAATTAATAATTTTTAATAATTAATGATTAATAATTAACAATTAATAATTTCTAAATAAATAACAATTATTATAATTATAAATTTAATAATTAACGATTAATAATTAATAATTAACTATTAATTAATTTTTAACTAATTATTAGTTAGTTTATAATTAACTATAAATTAAATATTTTAAAAAAATAATTATAAATTAATATAATGATGATTAGTAAATTATTAATTAAATTATCATAAAATATGATTCTAATCATGATTAAAATATTATTAATTAAGATTATAATAAAATAGTTATTAACAAATTATTAATTAATATTATAATAATACTAATAGATTATAATTATGATTATAACTGGATATTAATTAATAAATTATTAATCAAGATTATGGTTATGATTAATAAAATTATTATAATTATAATTAATAAAGTAAAAAATTATTAATTAGGATTATTATAATTATTAAATAATAAAATTATTAATTAATAAATTATTAACTTAGAATATAATTATGATAACTAACTATTAGTTAGTTTTTTTATTAATTAACTAATTTTGAACGAAATTATTAAATAATAAATATTTTAACAAAATTATTAAAGAATAACTAATTTTTAATTTACTAATTTTTAACAAAATTATTAAAGAATAAATATTTTAACAAAATTATTAAAGAATAACTAATTTTTTTCTCCAAAATTCAACCTAATTCAAGTACTGGATTTTGTTATTCCATATCTAAATCCATCTCCAACCAAAATAGAATTCCATGAATTTTTCTCCAAATTCATAAAAATTTAAATCCTACCTTTAAATATGATTTACCAAACAGACCCTTAGTGGGTCGAGTAGGATCGAATTCTGAGATAGTCGTATTTAGAGAGAGAGAGAGAGAGAGAGAGGGGGAGAGTCGAATTCGCTTTACTTTATTGGATTTGCTGGAAAAAGCTGCTCGTTGATCTTGGTTTTATAAGACCAGGGCCCGGGGAGCAAACCTAACATTAAAAACCAAACCCAGCCGGTCGCCGGAACTCCACTAAACCCTTCCCCCCTCCTTTTCTTCTTCCTTTCACCAATGTCTTCCGCCGCCGCCATCTCCGACCCCTACGTCCTCCATCAAACCCTAACTGGCCACACCCGCGCCGTCTCCTCCGTCAAGTTCTCACCCGACGGGTCCCTCCTCGCCTCCTCCTCCGCCGACAAGACCCTCCGCCTCTACTCCTCCTCCTCCTCCTCTCAATCGCTCTCCCACCTGTCCTCCCTGTCCGGCCACACCGAGGGCGTCTCCGACCTCTCTTTCTCCGCCGACTCCCGCCTCCTCTGCTCCGCCTCCGACGACCGCACCCTCCGCCTCTGGGACCTCCCGGCCGCCGCCCCCATACGCACCCTCTCCGGCCACACCAACTACGTCTTCTGCTGCTCCTTCAACCCTCAGTCCAACCTCCTTGCCTCGGGCTCCTTCGACGAGACCGTGAGGGTCTGGGATGTCAAGAACGGCAAGTGCCTCCGCGTCCTCCCCGCCCACTCCGAGCCCGTCACCGCGGTGGATTTCAACCGCGACGGGACGCTCATCGCGTCGGGGAGCTACGACGGGCTCTGCAGGATATGGGAGACCAGCACTGGGCACTGCGTCAAGACGCTCATCGACGACGAGAGCCCTCCGGTTTCCTTCGTCAAGTTCTCCCCCAACGGGAAGTTTGTGCTCGCCGCCACCCTCGACGGCAACCTGGTAAAATCTCCACACCCCCTCCCCCCTCCCTCTCTCTCGCCCTCGCACCTCATTTGGTGCATTTCGGACAAACTCCAGCAGCAATCTTTCGCGTCTTAATCTGATGTGAATCGACCAGATCGATTCACAAATAATTTATAGAAAAATAGAAATAGAAGGAAAATAACGATCTTTATTAGAGAAAAGAACAAACTCCCAACTTTGATGGACGGACAAAGTCTAAACCCTTCTGAATGACGCTTGAGAGTTTCTTCTCAACACAAGCATAAACATAATGACGGCTAGCCCTAGCTATAAATAGAAAGGAGAAACAAAACCCTAAGAGGGTTATTGTGGTGAAAGACCACAATACCCCTTTATGCCTAAATAAATGAAAGGCCTAAAAAGTGGGCCCGCATCAATACCGTCCCCTAAAAGAGCCACCTTGTCCTCAAGGTGAAAATCTGGGAACTGCGTATGTTGCTATAGCGGCATCTTCCTCCGTCGGATCCTCCGCCTCCTCCTCTTCCTCCGTGGTGGTCGTCGTGGGGGTAGATCCCCTCTCTGGAAGTTGGCGGGATCCGCCGTTTCTCCAAAGAAATTGCTGCCTCCGGCGTGCCTCGCTCCTCCTGGCGGTTCCGCTCCTCCCGTCCAAGCCGGAACTCCCGCCAAGCCCCTTCCCGGACCCGCGAACCGATCTCCGTAGTTCGCTGTCATCGTCCGACCCCCGTAGGGGGGCCCAAGCCCTAGGGCTTCTCCCGAATGTGAGCCGATCCGCCGGGGACCGTACGGGTCCGCCGGCGTCCGGCCACGGCCGCTCGCCGGCGGCTCCTCTGGCACCGACCGGCCAGGGGTGGCGGTCGGCGGCCGGCCAGCGACTGCCCCCAACGGCAGCGGCCCCGCCCGGGCTCGCGCGGTCGGCGACGAAGACCCCCGCGACCTTCGGCCGCCGTCCGGTGCTGCTCGTCGGCCGCCAGGGCCCCGCCCGGCGGCGCGGTGGTGACGGCGGGTGCGGGCCATCGCCCGTCGGCCGGTCCTCCGTGATCTTCGGTCGTTTTCCCCCTCCGTTTGAACAAATCCTAGTTGGTCGCCTAGGGTTTGGGTTGTCGCCGCCTCCGCTTCGCCGCCATTGATCTTGTTCGAGATGTTTTGCAAAAGCATCATGATCGTCGACGTCTCCTTCCGCATATCACGCATCTCCGTGCGGATCTCTAGGTTCGTGGACGCTTGATCCTTCGCGAGGACCTCCATGGATTTCTTCAAGCTCTCGATCTCGGCGGTGAAGTCCTCCCGAAGACCTCGGATCTTCTCGTCGATCGTGTTTCTCGTCCCATCGGCCATGGCTCGTAGAAAGCTCTGATACCAATTGATGTGAATCGACCAGATCGATTCACAAATAATTTATAGAAAAATAGAAATAGAAGGAAAATAACGATCTTTATTAGAGAAAAGAACAAACTCCCAACTTTGATGGACGGACAAAGTCTAAACCCTTCTGAATGACGCTTGAGAGTTTCTTCTCAACACAAGCATAAACATAATGACGGCTAGCCCTAGCTATAAATAGAAAGGAGAAACAAAACCCTAAGAGGGTTATTGTGGTGAAAGACCACAATACCCCTTTATGCCTAAATAAATGAAAGGCCTAAAAAGTGGGCCCGCATCATAATCTTGTTGTGTCGTAGTGTGTCCGTGGAACATTGGGTTGAAGAGAACTTAAAGGAGACAAAAGTGGTAGGAAATAGCGCCCCTAGGCCGAAGCGAAAACTCCCTATTCAGCGGTATAATGTGGTTGTGTCTTTGTGCGGTCCTATCCGGACCTGATCGGCTTGTGTTGGAAGACTACGGAGAGGAAAAGCTTGATGCTTATGAGTTAGGGTATTTTTTTATGTTTTGTATATGTTTGATGGATCATGGATATGTCTTATTGTTCATACACAAGTAAAAAAATATATAATGAAACTGTTTTATTGTTCATACAAAATGATAGTTTGATCCAATGCTTTCATTCTTGTAGCATTTTTGAAGTGTTTGAACCGTGTAATAGATAACAAGAGACGTTTTGAGATGAGAGAAATAGTAAATAGAATCTAAATTAGTTAAAAATTACTATATAAGCTGTGACAAGGGAGTAGGAGAAGAGAGACAAAAAAAAAATGTATGGTACATGTTTGGCGCCTAGGCAGCCTAGGCGCTAGGCGCCCCTCTTGCGCACTGAACCGTACATCGAATTATAGAACACTGCCAAAACTATGGCAACATGCAGGCGACAACACGGTGAAGCATATGATCACAAGTGATTGTAAAGTTTTTCTGTTTGACATACCAGAAGCTAATCATATAGATGACAATGAAACTTTTGATAAATGAACAAATAATCTGTAGGGTTAGAACACTAATGTGTTACTTGACCAAAACCCTACTTTCCTCCTCTCATGTCGGCTTGTGTCAAGTAGCAATTTAATAGCGTGCTTTTGGTACGTCAGTATACTTCTTTATTGGGAAGGGCGAGAAGAGGATAGAACAATGAAGGACGTCAAAGTATTTTCTCTCTCCCTATACGTCGAAGACCAAGGCGACAATCTTTCAGAATACCTAATATGATAAGTGTCCTTGAGTATAGATGCGATTGACGAGCAGAGAGGCACAAGTTTAGGTTCTTAGTAGTTTACTGTGCCAATGAGTAGTTACTTTCATTTGGTCTATCTTCAACTATGCCAACACGATATTCATGAATATGACTTGGATGGACACTATCTCCAACTACTACTTTCATTTGGGAACATATATAGCCCAACAAATCAACTGTGCTTGTCTAAAGATTATGGGTAGAATATCTAGCCCAACTATCTTCAGGTTGAGTATGGAGCTAAGCGAACTGAGTACAACCTAATCCAATCTAAACCCAATTATATATGGAAGGGATTTGGGAGAGGGCATTTCATACTCAACTTACCCTGTGGATTCATAATATAGTATATGATTACGTAAATAATGTGTGTTCTGTTTACCTTTCTATTAGCCTGCCTTCTGTCTATTTTTTGTCTTATTTGTCCTTTGTTTTTCTTTTTAAGCATTTTCTTACCCTAACATCTATTGTCCTTCAAAACAAACCCCTATTGATATTTATTACCCTCCGCGATAACCTAACGTCTAGTACAACCATAAACTGGATCCTAGGTCATATCATACTATATGAGAGACTTCCATATCCTACCAATTGTAAGATAATAGCAAAGCATCAATATTCAGGTGCCTAGCATCATTGAGTAGATTTTAAGGCGCACTACCACCTCAAATTCTTCGTTACTGCACCAATATCCTGAATTCTTCCTTGTTTGATGCTATTTGCAAGTTGTAACTTGTAATAACGATGCAAAGTCACGTCACCTATGCCATCTCCAGGCTTGTTGAAATCACACATTCTTAGTGGCAACGGGAGAAGATATCCTTGAGGACCTTGACCAAGTACTTTGATTTGGCAACGGGAGAAGGTTAATCATGACCAAGTACTTTGATTATAGAATTTAGGCTATTTTTCACTTAAATACTCTGAACTATCACAATTTTTCACTTTAATACCTTATACTATTTTGTTCAGTTGATACCACCCTGAGCTTTGCTTCTTTACTTAAATAGCCTGAACTACAGTTCCTTTTCAAGTTGGCTCTAACAGAAAACATAAACAAAAACAAACAAAAACCAAAACACTCTTATTAAAAATACTATTCTTTTTTAAATCATTCTTTTAACTGTCGCCTTCCTGTCCTCATCGCTGCTGTACAGCGGCTGCCGCCATGACTGCTGCCGATGAATGTCCACAAATATTTGGAGTGTTGGGCAGCATTTGTGAAAAATATTGCTTCTTTGTTGGAAATGATATGAAAGTTATGGATAACTTTGTAACATTCCACATGATCTAAAGCAGTAAAGAAGTGAAATATTTATAGAACACTCAGTCACATATAATTTGCTATAATGTACAGTCTCTAGAAATGCATCTTTGTACAGTTTTACTCGATGAAATAAATTCCTTCTCTTCAATCAGCTTCAAAAATACAATGAAGTTCTTTAAAAACATTTTTCCAGATAAGAAGCAGCTAACGTTATCTTTAGTGGGTCCCAAGTAGTCATTGGATCGACAGGGAAAATTATATTTCTGGACATGCGAGATGTATGAGTATTAATCCGAAAAATTATACTTCACTGTCGCGATTTGAGTTAACCCGAAACTGCGCAATGGAGTGAGTACCAATCATCATGCTTCAGCATAGCAACGAAGTAACTATACCCCTTCAATCCACATATGGACAAATTAGAATTTGTTTTGGATAATGAATGTCTATGAAGCAACTAAGGAGGATGGACCAAGAACATTGACATTTCATGCATCAGCAGGGAGGGGCGGCACGGATGCAGTGGGTCGACAAGGGGGAAGGTGTTGGCAGGCTGGCAGCTGGGTGACGGAGGCAGCTGTGGATGTTTGTGGAGGGGTTAGATTTTTTTCTATATTTTTATTTTTTCTTTTTCTATGTATACAATGTTTCTAGGGGGTAAAAAAGTCTTAATCAGTCATGTGATACACACGTGACCATTAAGTATAAAGGCTGACTAACAGAGGGCTTAACTTGAAAAAACTTAAATAGTTCAAGGTATTTAGTTGATTAAAAGCAAAGTTCAAGGTATTAATGTGAATAAACGTGATAGTTCAGGATATTTCAATGAAAATTAGCCTAGTATTGACATGATTCAGGTTTCTGGCTCCTAATACCAGCAAACAGTATTTCATCGACCACTTCCTAGTATGGTGTCTATGGACCTTATGATGTTAATTCTGTTGAATAGATAAATTTATGAATGGTAGAACTTAATTATGGTTGTCTTATGTTGTTTTACTTTAACTTAGTTATTGGCTTTATAATGATTGTCACTTAGATGCTTAATGATACTCTTTATTGTTGCTTAATTGGTTCAATTTATCCTTTTATGTGTTATCTTAATTTTCCAATCTACTTGTCAATGAATAATGTATCTTATATTAATTTTCCATTGTATTAATTATTTATCAATGGATAATGTATCTTACGATACATGACATGATACAATACATGATAAAAATAATCATATGAACCGGTACATATACATATCACGATTTGACAACCTAGATCACCGTTTTTGTTCACCAAGAGGTGGGCTCTCTTAAACTGGAGACAAGGTTCTAAATAGTGGTAGGCGGGTGAGCGGCGGAGAAGGTCCGCCTACTGCCTAGGCGCTTGATACATTTTGGACATTTTTACTATTTTATCATTGTTTTTTTGTGTGTGCATAATATGCATATTTTAAGGGTGTTTTATGCATACCTAGGCTGTAGAACAAAGTTTTATGAAGTTTTGTAAAAGTGAACCATATATAATGCTTGCAAAACTGTTTTGCCAAAATATCTAGTCAGGTAGTGCTCCGCCTAGGCGTCCACCTACACCGCCAAACCTTCCCTGACCGCCTACTCCATCGCCAACGACAAAAGCGGTGTGGACAGCGGCCGCCTAGCGCCTAGATGCCGTCTCGACTGCCATTTAGAACACTGACCGGAGAGTGGTGGGTCAAGAACCACATTGCACTCAGTTTTTTGGAATTTCGTCAATTAAACCTTAATTTAGTATATCTATTTTATATCTCGGATTTAAGGCTGCATGCAATTCAGTTAGTTTTTTTGTTCTATTTTCGTTTATTTGAAAGTTTGTAAGTTTTTGTATTCGCTTGATTTGGATTATATGCCAATTTCATAGGAGTTGCGATTTTCTTTTAGTTTTTTTTTTGGGTTAAAACTTAAGGTACCAACCCTCTAAATATATGCGATAGAGTAGCCACATTAATGAATAAGAAAGATGAACACAAAGAGAAGTACGTAGAAGGAATTAACGTAATGATTGGGATTGCTGATGTCGATGCAACATACTATAATATGATGTTCTAATTTCAAGCTGTTGTACTGTAACTTGCTTGGGTACATAAAGCAGTTGATTTTTCAGGGAGAATGAAGGCGAATAGGAAAGAATTTAAGAGCTAGCAAGAGGAAGAAGGAAGTCAATGATGAAGACAAATAGTGCTTCAAAGGCTCACATATTTTCTATTCCTTGTAAAACATTCATCATGCACATAATTTACCACTTATAAAACACCTAAATATTGGGAGGGGATGTATCCATAATGCTGAAGCCTGATAATTGCTGATGTATGAATATTCATATGGTTGCTTTTATCTTCTAAATTCTTGGAACGCTTGCAATCAGTTTAAATAAGTCTTACCACAGAAGCTACAAACTTAACTATTATGATAACTAATACGAAATTTATCAAATGACGCAAGGTAATTAATGATAAACCTAGATGGAATAATGCCAATGATCACAAAATCAAACGGATACAAGAACCATAGACTATGCTAATGGATGGATCATAGAGGAGACACTATATACTATATACAAGAGTGAGTGTACCAGCCAAAACTCATCTACGTGTGATTGTAACTCCTGCTGATGTGCCTCATAATTGGGTTGTCTTCCTCAGGTGTAAATGTGATGCTGGACCTGGTCGTTCGAATCAAATCCCCATTTTGGTACAACGAGGAGTTTATGGTCAGTGGAGTGAGATTGGTGGAACTAATCATATGCCTCTACGCGTGTTCCCGGATATATATACCGACTGCTGAGTTCACTCTGGCTCAACCACACCACCCCACCTCGGGCCGGGTACCAGGCACCCAAGATGCAAGCTATTACAGTGAGTGACCCGATTCCACATCTTGACCGTAGAACTGACTCGTTAACTTGGACTTGTTGGAGGGTTTTTTTTTTCATTGGCTTGACCGCTCCAGAAAGAACCTTTGAAGAATTGGCATTAACTGTAGTGTCATCTCTAGCATAAGTGGTACCAATATCTGTTGATGTATCTGCAACAACCAAGTTGTAAGAGTACCTTCCTTGTGCAGCTTATTCTTTCACCTCATACTGCACCACCGCTTATTCTACATCACCGAAAAAGGAGGAAAGGCTAATAACAGATTCTCGAACAAGCAATGCCGTACTTCCACTAATGGAGTCAATAGATGTCACGGTGACTATGCTATCCTGACATGAGGGATGTCATGCTATGAAAATCCACGCAAATAAAACCAATAAGCCAATGATCATCACAAATCTAAAAGTAAACATCATAACAAGAATTGCAATCAAATGACATAGATATGTTAGATTTATACATGAGGATTGGTGAAGAAGATCCTCCCTGTCACATTCTTTCTTATAAGTAGTTCCTCTGCTTTGAAACTTTTGTTTCCAAGATCTACAGATCAATCTTGACTCAACGGCCTTGTGTAGATGATGATGCAATGAAAACTAAAATAAAAATGTGAGAGGCTGGTTTGTTTTGCAAGGAGAGAGGGAAGGACGACAGTTGGGTGCAGGTGGGTGCAGGTAGAGGAGGTAGGATATTGGCTGGCAGCTGCAAGAGAGAGGGAGAGGGAGGCGAGCTGTTGGTGGGCGGCTGGAAGAGAGAGGGAGGTGGGAGGCCGGCAGTAGGAGAGGGAGGAGGGAAAGATTAGGTTCATGGTTGGGCTTCACACGTTTGGGACATAATGAAGACTCAAATAAATCAGCCTAAAACCTCTTCATTTCTTGTCAAAGGTCTGATTGCATTAATATGTATAGACTCCAGGGTTGGTAAAATGCCAGATAAATTCCTAATAAAATAAAATAAAATTGAACAATGATTTGAAACATGAAAAATAAACTCAAACTCCGACTCAAATAGACCCAAATAAACCTAAATGAAAACAAAAGAAAACTAACTAGTCTGAAACTCAAACCAAAGCAAGTTAACTATTCTAAAACTCTCTAATGTCGCGATCCATGACTAGACGTGAACTAGATCTCTATCATAAACTTTGAAACTTTTTGAGTAAATTTTAATAGTTGTAATCATGCAAATTTCAGGTGTATTTGCACCATCAGTTAGAGTTGATGTACTCAAGTCAATATGAGTCTATATTTGGTGATTGAATCAAGTTCAGTTTGATTACTATTCTGTATTCTTTTCAGTTTTTGAAGGCTTTGATAAATACTTTGTTAAGTAAGGGTATTTTGAATACTATATGTTAAAGTGGCCTTTATTGGCAGCTAAGTATTATTGTACAGTTCATTTTAGTCCCATATCGCCTGAGCTAAAGGAGGATGTCATGACTTATTTCTATAACTGTATCAAGGTTTTTCATATTTTATTCATATCAATAAATTAAGAGTGCTCTATGAATTTCATGATATCATAGCTATATGAAAATTTGGACAAAATCCTGACTCTATAAACTTTTTTCTTCCCCTTAGCCTCTCCAGCACACCCTTAATCGCCCCCCTCCTCCCCCCCCCCCCCCCCCCCCCTCCGCTCCCTATAATGGCTTCAACCATAGCTACTTTTGTGGCTGAACCTCGGAAGTAGATATTTGTCTTAGTTTCGGCAAAACTACTACAACTTCTGGCGAAACTAACATAGCTTCTGGTTAAGCTAATCCTTCGAGATCTGCCTACGACGAGCCCATGCTTTTTAAAGTAGCATCTGGTGAAGCAAAATCCTTCAACGAAGCTAAAGCCGACACCAAGTCCTACCAAAGCTAATAGCACAACCTTCGACAAGGCTAAGACGTCCACTTACAACGAGACTACTACTAAAGCCTATGTCGAGGCTAGACGCATATGGCAGAGCTACAATACGTCTTTCAAGTCCCTTCCTAGCCTAGCAATTCTTAATAACTTTTTCTAGACACCTTCTTGAGTCCTCCATAATCTCTATGGTTCCTTGACACCATACTGGCCTGATTTTGTGCTTGCTTGAGGTATCTCGCTTGGTTCTCTTGTCTATTAAGCCGATTTACTTCGACACGGTGCTCTGACGTTTTTGACATCTTGTCTCTTGATGAGTTTGACAACAATCATTACTGTGCTGACCTTGTGCGCCCTTAATTATGGCCTCCGACGAATACAAAGTTGTTCCTATTGAAGCTTCTTCATTTTCAGTCGATTTCAAGATAACTTTGCGACTCATCGTGACTTCTCCCTTTGGCACCAACAATGTCTTGCAATGGTATGATTTCGTAGAAAATGTTTGACAACAAAGGACTCAACTATCACTTGACAGAGTTATCACTAGACACCAAGGATTTTCAGTATGCCTCTTAGTTACATAATGACAACACGGTAATTGTTTGGTTGTCTAACTCTATGAATGCTCGTTGCTATAACTCTGTTGTCTCTAGAATCTGTCGAGGAAATTTGGACGCATCTTCAATCCCTATATTTTTCTGAAGACAATTTTTTAAAAACTTTTAAACAACTTTTGCACCTTCAATACACCAGCACCTGAAGAAGATTTGCAGGATTTTGGTGCTATTTTCAATGGCCTTCATGAATAATAAATGGTTTTGCAGTCGATATCTACTGTCTCTGCTGTTACTTGCCAATAACGAGAGGTCCTTGTTGATGTCCTTCTCTTGGTTCGGTTACCATCTACTTTTGAGGGTATCCTATTATCCGCTTATTGATTCTCTCTTAGCACAACTCTTCTTCTCTGACGACCGTCCTATCGACGGTTTATCGTATGCCTATACCATCTTCCACCTTTACTGAGTCCCTGTCGACTGTCCCTGTTACCCATAGCTAAGGCTGTGGTGGTCACTTTCAGTCTAGACAAGACGCTTGTGATTCTTTTCTTGGAGGTCAGGGTATTGTCCGTAGACGTCCTCCTTTATTTACTCGAGGTCGCAGTACTTGAGGACGAGGATGTGATGGTCGTGGTAGTCTATATTGTTTATATTGTGGGAGAAACATTCATCATGAAGACTGGTATTGTAAGAAGCATAATTATCCTGATGATACACTTACTTCCTGACATGCATGTCCTTACTACTCGTGGATTGCTGATTCTGGCGTCTCGAACCATATCTCATGATAGGCCGTAAAATCTTACTTTTAGCCCTTATAAATTCATTTCTATGATTGACACTCTACTATTCATGTTTTTTGTGCTCCTGATTTATTACTCCTTTTTTTTACATTTGAATATACTCTTATTGTTCCATCATTGTATCACAACTTATTACCTATTCGTCAGCTTACATATGATTCTAATTGTTCAATAACATTTTATTCATATCACTTTGTGGTACAATATCTTTTGACGAAGCAACTATTGATTGGGGGACATGAACAAAACGTCCTTTACTACTTAGATCCCAATACGTCAGTGACTGCTCCTTCCATTCAATTAGGGATGCAACTTGGACGGGCTAAACTCGAGCCCAATCGGGTAAACCCGTTAATGGGTTGGATTTGGGTTGAAGATACTCGAGCTTGGTTAGGGTTCGAGTTAATATTTTTGAACCCGATCAAAAATCGGGTTTGGCTCGGGTTCATGTGTCGGGTTACCCAAAGAACCCTATATATATATATATATATATATATATACTTTTTCATACTTACTTTTCCATACTTTTTAAATAAAAAGTTTAAATCCTATAAAATTTTCCACCCAAACTCTTCAACTCCTTACCTAAATCCCATTTTAATTTGTATTTTGTAATAATTGAGGCATGATTGTTATTTAATTATGATTTTAATTTTAATCTTGTTTAAAATCATTTCAGATATCACATTAGAGATCGATAAATCCGATGGACTTGGCCCGAGGGACTTGGGTACTTATCTATTTTTTCGGGCTCGGTCTTGGGCTTCATATATTGAACCCGATATGATTCATCGGGTTGGGCTCGGGTTGAGCTCAAACCCCACCCAACCCGTCCGGATTGCACCCCTGCATTCAATGGCATATGAGACTTGGACATCCTCTGTTATCTTCCTTACGTACTATGTTACCAAATTTATCATTATCTAAATTTAGTTGTGAGTCATGTACTATTGGAAAGTATTGTCGCTCATTTTTTTATCTTGTTAATAATCGATATGACTCACATTTTGCTTTGGTTCATATTGATATTTGGGATCCCTTTAAGTTTTCGAGTGTGTATGGCTATAAATATTTTGTTATTTTTATTGATGATTACTCACACATGACATGGTTATATTTTTTCGTTCTAGGTTCGATCTTCTATCCGGTTTTTAAATCTTTGTGGCTGAAATTTCTAATCAATTGGATGTTTGCATCATGGTTCTTTGCTATGATAGTGCTAAGGAAAATGTGAGCATGAAGTTTCAAGCATTCTATCAAACTCATGGCATAGTTCATCAAACATCCTATTCGTATACTCCTTAACATAATGATATTGCGGAACATAAAAATGGACGCCTTCTTGAAGTAGTTCACACTCTCCTTATTCATATAAATGTTCGCAAAAAATTATGGATTTTTGCAGTCTTAGTTGCATGTTTTTATATGTACCTTATGCCTTCTCATGTCCGTGAAAATAAATCACAATTTTCTATTCTATTTTCAGAATTTAAACCTTTTTATGTCGCTCCAAAGGTTTATTATTATTATTTTTTATACTCATAATCTTGGACCTCAGATGGATAAACTTGATCCATGAGGTATCCGTATGATATTTGTTGGTTATTTCGAACATATAAATGATATTTCTTTTATCCCAGTATTTCGAAGGTGGTTGTTTCTTGTGATGTTACTTTTTTCGAGGATCCAACCTTCGTTTCTAATACACTATCACCATTGTCCACGAATCTTGTTTCTCTTATTTCTTCCTCTGAACTTGGTACACTTATTCTTCGCTCTTTTAAGTTCGGGTCTTTGGTTCCCTGCTCCTACTACTCCACCTCGGTTGACTTCCGATGAAGGTTTATCTCTAGTTATTGCTCTTTACAAGTGTAAGTGATCTTGTACTGTTGGGCATGTTATTTTTAACTTCGTTTCTTATCACCGTTTGACTCCATCTGGTTGTACATTTATTTCTTCTCTGGCTATCGTCATTCTTCTTTTCTCTGTTTAGGAAGCACTTCAGCGTCTAGGTTGGCATGTTGCTATGGTTGAAGAACTTGATGCACTGTACTCTAATCAGACTTGGACTTTGGTATACTTGCCCTCAGATAAAAAAAGGTGGTCGAATGTAGGTGGATATTTATTGTTAAATAATGACTCGATTGATTAGCTCAAAACCCATTTAATGGTTAAGGGTTTTACTCGACACTATGGATTGTATTATAATGAGCCTTTTACTTGTTGCTAAGTTGACTTTTGTTCGAGTTTTTGTATGTTTGGCAATTTTTAGGAGTTGGCCCTCTTTATCATGTTGGACATGAATGCCTTCCTCAATGGTGATCTTTCATAGTCTATTTTTATGTAGTAGCTCCAGACTTTTGAGCGATCGGGGGAGTCTTTGGTGTGTCTCTTAGAGAAGTCCCTGTATGGTATGAAGCAGTCACCACGTGCGTGGTTTGACAAATTCAGAAAGTCTTGCAACATATTGACTTTGTTCGTAACAGATCTGACACGTCATTATTTACACATCAGAGGTCTTAGGGCATAGTCATAGATGACAATCATTACTAGAGATTATTATGCTGACATTTTCAAGGTGGAAGAACACTTAGCCTCTCATTTTCGTATAAAAGACCATGGACCATTGGGATACTTTGTTGATATTAAGGTATCACGGAGTTCAAGAAAATTGCAGCGTTCTCTGTGCAATATACGTTGGATCTTTTATCTGAAACATGTTTCCTAGGTTGCAGACAAATAAACATACGTGGATTCCACATTAAAATTGTCTAGATTGAGCTCTTCATCAAATCCTCCTCTATCTGACCCTGGATGTTATAGACAACTGGTTGGGAAGCTAATTTATATTATTGTCACTCGTTCAACATTGCCTACATTGTGAATACGACGAGCTAGTATATGCAGAACCCTTTGACCTCTCGTCTTCATGCCCGTTAAAAGGATTCGATGTTACATAAATGAAACTTCTGGATATGGCATTCTCTACGACCTTCTATATTGTTGCTCATAGTCTTTACAGATGCTGACTTTACTGAATCAGTTGATGATTGTTGCTCTATATCTTGTCTTCCTGGAAGACAATTTGGTTACTTGGAGGAGTAAGAAGCAGAATGTAGTTGCTTGTTCTTTTGCTGAAGCTGAATATAGCCATGGCACATGATATCTTTGAGTTGATTGCTCAACTCACTCCTTAGAGATCTTGGAGTCACCCCTACTTCTCGAGCTGCTCTTTACTGTGACAAAAGACTGTGATCCATATTGATAATAATCATTTCTTTCATGAAAGGATTACACATATCGAGATAGATTATTCAAGAGAATGATGAAAAATAAAGTTCTCCTACAACACGTGTCTTCTTCAACTCAACTGACAGATATCCTTATCAAACCAATGCCTTGACCTTTGTTTGCTCGATTGTTATCCAAGCTGAGAATGATTGATATCTACGCTCCAACTTGTGTCAGTTAACTATTATTGTATACCTTACTTTAGTTCCACATCGTCTAGGTTAAATGAGGATGTCATGACTTGCTCTTATAAATGTACTGAAGTCTTCTCATGTTTTATTCACATCAATAAATTAACGGAGCTCCCTGAATTTCAATTATAAACACATTTCTAATTAGATCTTAGCGAAACATAAGATTTTCAGAATGCACGGATGTATAACTAATTATAAAGTTTCAAGGGAACTCATAATCCTTTATTAAAACCCTAATGTCTAAAGCAAACCAAAATACAAGTGAAACGATCCTGGATGATTTAAGAACAAACATATGAAGTGTTACTCTCCTAACTTCCCTTACAGCTATAAGGCAAGCTCCATGGACTGGGGAGCATACGTGGGTTTGAGCAACCCATTTGAATATCAGTTATTTTAAAGTTTCAACAATTAAGGTTGCTTTGCTGTTTTGATTTTCTAGTTTATAGAAGTAACATTTTCCAGTAAGATATCCTCATATACCCTTCTTTGACTTTTGTGAGCCCCAAACAAGTAAACCATACTCTTCCAATAACAACAACAAAAGCTGTTATCCCAAATTTTTGTTTTTTCCCTTCCATTCAACTATGTTATAGGGTTATGATGTCCTATGTAACAGTAACAAAAACCATATTCTTCCCATGCTATTTATTAGGGACTTCACTAAAGTTCAGAAAGTAAGATCTTAGAAGGTGGTGTTGTATAAAAACAGAGGGTGTTGATTAATGATTTGGCAAATGTTATTTGAAAGGAACCAAAGGTTGGGCAACCAAGTCGTTGAAGCCTTTCTTTGATACAAGGGACGAGAGTGCGTGGCTTGGGAATTTCAGGCTGAGGACAATCAATGGTTGACCCGTATTTTGAAAAAGAAAAATGTTCTTGAAGGAGATTGTAGTCATTGATCATAGCAGTATCAAAATGACCTTATATAGGATCAACTGAAACGACATGGAATCCTGCAATGATGTTGCTAACATATACTATTCCAAAGCTATAGTCCAAAGCATCTCTAATCTAATAACTCAATGTTTATCTATTGCCTTAACTGTTTGTTTCAATGTTACATACAGAGATTATGGAACTTTTCCACTGGAAAATTCTTAAAGATATACACTGGACATGTTAACTCCAAATACTGCATTCCTGCTACATTCTCAGTCACAAATGGGAAGTACATTGTTAGCGGTTCTGAGGATAACTGTGTCTATCTGTGGGATCTGCAATCAAGAAATATTGTGCAGAAATTGGAAGGCCATACAGACACAGTCATTGCTGTTGCTTGCCATCCATCCAACAACATGATTGCATCGGGCTCTCTTGATAACGACAAGACCGTGAAGATATGGGTTCAGAAGGGTAACGAAAAGGAGGCGTGATAGCAAATGGTAGTATTACCTTGCCCTTTTTTTGACTTGGTCATTAGCAGTTCCTGGTCATCTTTATGTAAGAGATTTCACTGAGAGCTTTCAAGTTAATTTGAACTTATCTTTGTCCAAGCTAAAAGTATCTCCGAAATTGCTCTGGTCACCTTTGAAATTAATCCATAGGTTGTTTGTGCTTGCAGTAGTAGTAGGCGGAAGGAAATTTAACTGAAAACAACTCAAATTGTGGCATCTGTAGTTTTTATACAGACCAATAAGTTCATCTTTAATGTCTCCCCTATAGACTGTCGCCTCAATTCCGTCTTTCTTTATCAAGAACTACTTTTCTTACAGTATGGAATTCCCAATTAATATGGGACCGCGTTAGCAGTTTGCTTGCTTATGAGCATAAAAAGCATGCTTGGATGCTGCCAATTTAATGTGATTATAATTGTGGGGCTTGTTTATGTACAATTTTTTTTGAGGCTATGAACAACCTTTAAGTTCCTCTATTCCTACTATTCATGTAAATAAATCACTCAGCTACAACTTTGTTGGCCATTTTGTAGCTTGGGATAACGATTTAATCTGCTATGGGCTGAAGATACCATGTTGAAGCATTTTATAGTGACATGACAAATTATAGGAGAATTTTCCTGGACAGAGTTACAATACTGTAGTCTTGTTCTGGACTTATGTATGAATACCATTCTGTGTTCATGTTGGCCTGACTGCAAAAGTTTCAGATAGAGGCTTGTAGCTGATTCGTCAAATCGGGTGGGGGCTTGTGGCTGATTTCCTGTTACTTTTAGGCCTTGTTTGGTTTTGTGGGAAGGAAATTAAAAGTAAATCAATTTCTTGGTATTTTATTTCCTGTGAAAAATTATAATTTTTATTGATTTTCCTTTCAGGTGTTTGGATATTTCAAGAAAATTGGAAGAAAAAGTGAATTTTTAAAGATGAAAAATTGAATCATGATTGCTTGGATAGATGGAACCATTTAACTTTTATTATCTTTTAGATTTTCTAGTTTTGTCGAACATGTTTTACATGTTGCAGCTTGAAAAGGTGTTAGATATCAATGTGCTCATATATATGTTTAATCGGATATTGCTTAGAAATAAGGTGGGAGTTTCTCCCTCTTCATAAATATGTGCTCAAAGTGATCGACTAAAATACATTCCCATTTTAGTCCAAATGTAGCCTGCATTCTACAACTCGGAAGTTGGCTCTCAACGGTCTAGTTTCAACCGCTGAAGATGGACTTGAAAGCTTGTGAAACGTTATCATAAATTACTTTGTAGGCTGCTGAGCAAACTTGTTTTGCAACAACATACAAGAAATCGTTGATAGTATTGAAGTGTTTGGTATAAAGTTTCTTTCAATGCTAAAATTATAAAAATGACCAGATTGGATAGGTAAGATAAAGGGTAGCTAATAAAAAGGTCAATAAGATTGGGTTTGGATAGAGGGCAGAATATCACCCACAATATTTTTCATTCCATTGAAATGGATCTGCATAACCCTTTTCTGACAGGAGTTTCACTGTAAGCTTCCAGAATCTTCCAAAAGGTGACAGTCTTCTTGAAGACTTAAGAAGCCTCCATATCTTTCTAGATGTTATAGAATATTTCTTGTAAGTATCTAGGGCCTAGAATAATTTCTGCAATATGTTGTTTCTAGAAACTTCATGTGAGCCCTTTGAGGTCCTATAAATAAGTGATAGGTTCATTTCTCCGTGATAGGTTCATTTCTCCTCACCACCCAAGAAGTTGTAAAGTTCTCAATATTATAATTTCTCTCTTTTGTTCCACTTTTCTCATTCTCGTCTTAGCGATCTAGCTAAGCGTTCGGAGAAGAATTGTACGAGCCTTCAAGTAAGAAATTCGTGCGTCGCACGGATCGAATTGTAAGAAAAAAAATACTAAGTCCGTGACATGAAGGTGGGTTGTGTTGCCGCCAACAATCAGGCATGTGCCAACACGGATGTAATAACCCCTAAACATTATTTTTTTAAATTATAAGATTTGATTAATTTCAACCTTTTTTTTTCTACTAATGTTAATTATGGCTTTTTCTAAGGAAACTACCACTTGTACTTGGGGGTAGCCCTAACTTGGGGGCAGCCCAAGAAGGTGAAACTTTTGCTGGGGGCTGCCCACAAGTTGCTTAGGGCTAGCCCAACCGCCAAACGCTTCTTTTCATTTCATTTCTTCTTTTCCTTTCTCTCTCTACCAAAATCTCCCTCAAGCCCTAAAATTCCACTCTCTTCTCCACCACTCCTCCACCACTCCATTCCAAATTCTTCCACCACTCCGTTCCAAGAGATCTCCTTCCTCATCCGCCTCCGCAACCTCCTCTCCCGCCTCCGTCCCTCCCCTTTCGACGACTCTCGCCTCTACCGCCTCATCCGCTCCTTCCTCCTCCTCTCCCTCCTCCTCCTTCTCCTCGAGCTCGCCGCCTACTCCTTCGTCTGCATCGTGCTCTTCCTCGTCCAGACGGTCACAAAATGGACAGTCGGACACGAAACAGTCGGACACGACAACAGTCATGCTCTTCCTCGTCCCTCCACGCCAACAGTCGGACACGAAATGGACAGGACTGCAGGCAGTCGGGCAGTCCTGTAACACTGTTGGACTGCCTGCAGTCCTGCAGTTCAGAATAAAAGTGGGACTGCAAGCAGTCCTGCAGTCTTGAATAGTTTTAGGACTGCTTGCATGATGGCAGTCCTAAATGAAGAATGGACTGCCAGCAAGCTGGCAGTCCAAGTCCTAAAAATATTGTATGTGTGACAATTAACCATTTAGTCGTGTCTGCTGTGTTCCTGGTTGAAGAGTAATGTAATTATGTAAAAATATTGTAAATGTACAGGAATCTTGTATGGAATTCTTAGTTCTTGTAAAAGGTGCAAATCAATCATGTTCTGGAATATCCAATCAAACCAAGTCAGTCCATGTCCCCGTGTCCGTGTCCGTGTCCATATCGTGCTGTGAAGTATCCTGATTGTGCAAAATTAGTATCGAACATCTGGGTCTGCATGTTTCTTGATTCAGGAACTTGTGAAAATACCAATCTGAGTGGAATTTCTTTGTTTTTCATGCTATAAAGCAGCACTTTGCTTTGCAATTTGTTTTGCATTATTATTTTTACATGATCCCTTTGCATTGAGTAATTTATTAATAACTATTACAACTATTATCTAGGTGACTCCATCTGCTGGCATAATCGAGCCCAATAAGACTGTAGAAATATCCATGCGCCATGAAGATTCCCGCACATTGGAGGACTTCTTCGATGGAACCTCGAATAACAGGCCAACCATTTTACAGGACTGTCAGCTAGTTGGCAGTCCTGAATGAAGCAAGGACTGCCAACAAGTTGACAGCCTTCAGGACTGTCACATGGTTGACAATCCTGTCTTACAACTGGACTTCCAACTCTTTGACAGTCCTTCTTCGATGAGGGACTGTCTGATTTCCCACAGTCCTGCTTCCTACTGACACGAAAATAATTTACAAATTTAATTACCAAGAATGCTTCGATGTGTTTTTCGGACGTAGCGGGACGAGTTTAGTATATTTGATGACCCGGGTTCTTCAATGTGCATTTTTCCTACATGTGACCTAGGCATTTTCTTCGAAAGAAGAGAGCAAGAGAGGGAGGAAGGAGAGAAGAGGGAGAGAAGAGAAGAAATGTAGGTTGGAAGAAAATTTGGGTTAGGGTTTAATTATATGACCTAGAAATATTGAGGAAAGAAGAAAAGAGTAGAGGGAGAGAAGAAAAGAGTAGAGGGAGAGAGAAAAAGAAAAGAAAAGTGGTTATTATACCTTTGCTTGGGCTAGCTCCAAGTAAAAAAAATTGATAGCAAACTTGTAATATTTTGAAACATTTTTGGGCTAGTCCCAAGTAAAAGTGGTAGTGCCCTTAGAAAAAGCCTTAATTATTACTTATATTTAATTAGTTTATTGACTAAATCCTTTTTAACCTTAGCTAATACTTAGCTTTTATTAATTAAAATTTGCTATTTCAGCTAAGAGCGTCACCTCCACCCATATCCTCTCCTTTTTAAATCCCTCTGGCTCTACATAATACTCTCTCTCCATCTCATTATCATCACCATCACCATCACCGTTACAATTTCTCCTCTAACCCCTGTTCTTGTGCATAGTATCACTCTGACATAATTAGGAACGAGCCGTAGCATTCCAAAATTCCCACACTTCAATCGAACTGCCACCACCAGTAGGCCTTCAGCGAGTTCCCTTACTAGTAGCACCGGCCGCCGCGTCCTCTCCGCAAGCTTCAAGTGCTCTTCACACCGTCCTAGCGCCAGAACCAGCAGCAGCCGTGGGACAAGGGCCGCTGTTTCAGGCCGCCCCACCACCGCAACACCGCTGCAACGCCACCTCTGCCAGGCCATCATTGAAACCCACACTCCCCGTGTTCTCCTTGCTCGTTAATTGTCGACCGTCTCAGGCGAACCCCACGTTCGACCGAGGCGACCCTCTGTTTTTTTTTTTTTATAACTTTGTGTATCTCGTATGATCATCGATAGTGTATTGGGTCAGTGATGTGGATTATTGTACGAATGGATTTCATGGATTCATTGGTTTTTTAGATTTTCTCGGCTTGCGTGCATTGAGTATAGCACGAGAGGACCCCGTGAGAAGCTCATCATTTTCAAAGTTATGAAAGGCTTATGCAACTAATAATGATTTCTTGGTATTCTGAGATACGAGCTAACCTACAACAACAATGCTAGGTTTAGAGCATCTCCAACCCTATTGTGAGTTTGAAAAAGATGGTTGCCACATAGAAATGACAATCATTTTTTCCAAAAGTACTTCTCCAATGCAAATGTGAAATTAAGTGTGGAGTTGACATGACAATGACATGACAAAGACAATGTGAAGTTGGTTGTCTAGATCTAGACAATGCACTTCACAATGTCTTTATGTCCACATCATCATTTGTGAATAAAAATATTTATAAAAAGAAGTAGAAGAGTAAAAGTTGTCTTGGAAGTTGTAAAAAATTACTTTGTATTGTCTTCTCAATACTTTTGCATTGGAGATGACTTTTTAAACTCATTGTCATTTGTGAATATAATCTTGCCACCTATACAAGACATTGTCTTGTGCCTCATGTCACATAGGATTCACAACACAAAACAAGACAATAGGGTTGGAGATGCTCTTACTACCAAGCCACTACAACTTATTTACAACCAATGACCTGGCATTGATGTGGCAGTTGCCAACATGGCCTACAAACAAAAGTTAGTCCAAAACACAACCAAAGAAAGAGATCATTCATCTCTCTCTCTTTTCAACCTAACTATAAGTCGGTGAAACTAGGGCACGATGGCGACCTCACTCCTCTACGACAACCTGAAATCCGATGGCGATGACGACCTAGATTCCGATGGCGACGACGACGTGGATTCTGATGGCGAAGGAACATGTATTTCTTCTTCTTCTTCCTCCTCCTTTCTATCTCTCTCTCTTTCCCCCCCCCCCCCCCCCCCCCCCCCCCCCCCCCCCCCCCCCCCCCCCCCCCCCCCCCTCTCTCTCCCTCTACGAGTTAGATGTACTGTAAACTAAAATTAGGGTTCTGGTATTCTTCTTCTTCTTCTTCTATTCTCTCCCTTTACCAGTTCGATGTACTGTAAACTACTGAAAACTGAAATTAGGGTTGTGATTTTGGACTTTTGATTCTAAATTTAGGGTTTTTATTTATGAAATTAGGGCATGATTGTTTGAAGGTTTTCTCTCCCCCTTTCATACTATATAATTACCACTATATGATGAAATTAGGTTTTTTTTTGCTATTGTATACTTTATATTTACAAGGATATTATGAATTTTCTTGATTACCTTGTGTAGGCATGGAAGTAGAGCACTTGTCTGAAGAGTTCTTACATGAAGAATATGTATGCAAGGAAGCAAAGCACTTGTTTGAACTTTTCTTACATGAAGAATGTGTTGGCATGGAAGCAGAGCATCCCAATGAGAAAATCTTAGAAGAAAAATATGATCCAAATGTACGTGATGGAGAATTGAAAGAAATCACTGATGTAGTCACACCTGAGGTAGGGATGAAGTTTGAAGATTTAGAAAAAAAATGTATGAGGTCTTTAGATTATATGGTTATCACAAGGGATTTTCAATGAGGAGACGACATTCGAAAAAGGGTGATGATGGAGAAATAAGGTATGTTGCACTTGAGTGTAGCCGAGGTAACAAGTTGTGGCAAAGTAAGGGGCTGAATGTGTTAAAGCCTAGACCTCAAGGTGGAACTGGGTGCAAGGTTAGGCTTTCAGCACGTTTTGACACTGATGGAAAATGGAAGATTACAAAATTAGTTCTTGACCACAATCATGATTTGAGCCCTAACAAGACTAGGTTTTACCGGTGCAACCGAAAACTCACTCCATCAATGAAAAGAAGACCCGTGTTACATGATATAGCGGGAGTTAGACCAAACAAAAGTTTCAATACAATTGTTGTCGAATCCGGTGGATATGAGAATATGGGATGTATAGATAAAGATGCTAGAAATTTCATTGAAAAAGAGAGGCGTCTACGATTTAGGGAAGGAGATGCTCTTGCAATTCAAAAATATTTTTTGAAGATGCAAGCATCGAATACTGGCTTTATATTTTGTATGGATTTGGATCACAAAAATCGATTAAGAAATGTGTTTTGGGCAGATGGCAGGTGCAGAGAAGCATACAAAGAGTTTGGCAACGTCGTCACATTTGACTCGACATATTTAACAAACAAATATGATATGCCTTCTCACCATTTGTTGGTGTCAACCATCATGGGCAGTCTATCTTGTTGGGATGTGCATTGCTATCAAACGAAGACACGAATACTTTTGTTTGGTTGTTCACTACATGGCTTGAGTGCATGAACGGAGTAGCTCCTAAAGAAATAATCACAAATCAAGACAAAGCTATGCAAAATGCAATTGAGATTGTGTTTCCTAATAGCAGACACAGGTGGTGTTTGTGGCACATAATGAAGAAGGTGAATGAAAAGCTGAAATGTTATAATGATTACGACTCTGTGTTACATTGAAAAATGTGCTATATGATACCCAAACTACTATAAAATTTGAGAAACTTTGGGCTGAGATGATTGATAAGTACAAGTTGGATAAAAATACTTGGTTAAGTGGATTATACAAGAAGAGGAGCCGGTAGGTACCTTGCTTCGTAAAAACAATGTTTTGGGCTGTGATGTCAACTACTCAGAGAAGTGAGAGTATGAATTCATTTTTTGATGGGTATGTCAATTCAAAAACAACTTTAAAACAATTTGTAGGGCAGTATGAAAATGCTCTAAGGAATAAAGCAGAAAAAGAGATGTATGCAGATTTTCAATCATTTTACAGGTTATTCCATGTATCACTTTTTACGAAATGGAAGCACAAGTTCAACAAGCTTACACCCTTCCAAAATTCAGAGAGTTCATGGAGGAGTTGACAGGAAAGATGTACTGTAAAGTAATCGATACACGGGAGGGTGCAGAGGTTGTAGAGTATGATGTCCAAGCGAGAACTTCAGTTTGTGGCCTTCAAAAAATTTAGATCTTCGTTGTTTCATTTTAGCTTCAGGAACGTGATATTTTTTACAGTTGTCACATGTTTGAGTTTAAAGGAATTATGTGCAGACATGTGCTTCATGTGCTTATCGAAGAATATGATGCTGATTCACTTTCAAAAAAGTACATTTTGAGGAAATGGAGGAAAGATGTGAACAGATCTCACTCGAGGTGTAAAATTACTTATAATGGTTGGATTGCTACTGCAGAACAAAAAATATGATGAGCTCCAAAATTTTTTCCAAGATAGTCGATTTGGGGGCAACGGATGATGAAAGATACAATCGTTACAAAGAATGGGTAGAAAATGAATTGAAGCTACAACATATTAAAAGATCCCATTTTAGAAGTGACAAGATTGCTAAAGCAGCCCAACAACCGGACTATAATCGCATCATTGATTGTGCAGAAAATGCAAGTGAAGAAATTGGAGGCCCACTACGTAAGACACCAAAAGGTCATCCTAGAATACATCCATATGTTAAAACTTATATTAAAGGAAAACGAGCACACCAATCTAGAGGAAAAAATCATGTAAGTTTGTTACTAGTAATGGTGAGTCGTTTTTTAATTTTAGTGTTTATGACATTATGATGGTATATATTTTGTAGGAAAACAACAATGGAGATCATGCTCTTCCTCAACAAAAATCAAGATGGGGGAGTAAAAAAACAAAAAAACTCCCCATGAGAAAGTTCTAGTGAGATTGTATATGCTATGATATTTAGCTTTGCTTTTATTATGCGAATGTTTACAATCGTAAATATATAAAATATTTCAATTTGTAGAAAAATTCCACTCCTAACCCACCTCTTCACCCATCTCCTGCTCAAATGCATAATAATTCATATATTTTGCCTCCACAAGCAAGTGTAAGTATCGTTTTACATTTTATGAGGTCTTCATTTTTTATTATCAAGGTAACAATTTTCATGGCATGGTGCTTATTTTGTGAATATTACGGACTGGTCAGTTTGGTATTGGGGGAGATTCAACTTTTGCCATGGATGTGCCACATGCGTATGTGATGCCTTGACCTCCTACCCAACTTTTGGGAAGCTTCAACTTTTGGCATGAATGAACAAGAACCAATGATGTTCCAACTTTTTGGGGAGCTTCAACTTTTGGGGAACCAATGTTGTTCCAAGTGTAAGTATCCTTTGAATATTATGGACTGGTAAGTATCCTATGAACCAATGTAAGCTTCAACTAGCTTGTAACTAGTTCTTTTATTCATTCTCAGATTTGATGTGGTCCAACTACTAAATTGTAACTGAGCTTTTGGCATGAATAAACAAGAACCAATGTTGTTCCAACTTTTTGGGGAGTTTCAACTTTTTGGAAGCTTCAACTTTTGGGGAACCAATGTTGTTCCAAGTGTAAGTATCCTATGAATATTACGGACTGGTAAGTATCCTCTGAACAAATGTAAGCTTCAACTGGATTGTAACTTGTTCTTTTGTTCATTCTCAGATTTGATGTGGTCCAACTTTTGTTCATTTTCAGATTGACGTGGTCCAACTACTAAATTGTAACTGAACTAGCTAGCCGGCAATGATGACTTGGAGTATGAATAGCTGACTTGCACTACAAAAATTTGTCAGATTAGCGACGTCTAAATACGTCGCTAGTCTCAGCGAAAACGTCGCTAAATTAATTTAGCGACGTTTAGGGCGACGTTTCAGGAACGACGGAAAAAAAAACGTGTCGCTAAACGAGAAAACGTCGCAAAACGTCGCTAGGGCGACGTTATTTCGCGAAGTCAATGACGTCGCTAATTAGCGGCGTTATTTGCGACGTTTGTTATTTGACGCTAATCAGCGATGTAAAAGGCGACGTTATAGCGTGGTCGCCGTTTAGCGACAATTTTGCGACGTTTTGGCGACGACGAGCTGACATCAGATTTGGTGCCACGTGTTGCCACGTCAGAATTTAGCGACGCTTTTAGCGACATTTCCTGACGTCGCTAATATATAGCGACGAATACTAACGTCGCTAAAAACATCGCTAAATTAAAAAAATAGGTTCCAGAAAGCAAATGATGTTGGAGCTGGAGCCTGAGCCAAAATACAGAATACAAAATACAGAATACAGAATCCAATCCCTGGGTTCGCCGATCCCCTCGGTGGAACACTCAACACCGGCACGCACAATACATTCCAGAATATACAAAAAATATAAAGAAAAAATACTATTCGCAACGAACAATGTCAATATATAATATCCTCAACACAACCAAATTAATATCCGCAAATACGTACAAACTCAGTATCCTCAACGAAAAAACTGAATATCCCCAAATACGTACAAAGTCAAAATACAAAATACAGAATCTAATCCCTGGGTTCGCCGAAAATACAAAAACAAAGATTGACACACAGTTCTAATTCATATGTGTTTTAAGTGTGAGAACGGATGGCTCAGAACACAACCCAAAATTCATTCTAGCATACATTAGTGTGGATCATCTATGTTCTGTACATATGGTGTAGTATACGTTCTTATCGAATCTAGTATCTAGTATCTGAAGAATGTAACAGAATCAAGATGAACTCACATAATGTAATACTAAGACATCATCTACTACTATATAAGATATAGTGATAGGTTGTCGTATCATCATTGCCGAGGGATGAGGGTCGCAGGACAGTCAACTTTATCTACGGCTACATAGTTTCTGCCTCGCCAGTCGAATGGCTGCAGGGACTATGTCCTGATCACCATGTCATACCATAGTTTCTGTCTCGCCAGTCGAATGGCTGCAGGGACTATGTCCTGGAGCTGGAGCCAAATAGAGAATCCAAAATACAAAATACAGAATCTAATCCCTGGGTTCCCCCACCAATTCATTTCCCCCTGTTTTACTCTCTCACTCTCTCTCCTCCCCCCCTCCGGCGCTCTCACTCTCTCCGGCGCTCTCACAGTACTAATTCATATCTATTTAAGTGTGAGAACGGATGGCTCAGAACACAACCCAAAATTTATTCTAGCATACATTAGTGTGGATCATTATGTTCTGTACATATGGTGTAGTATATGTTCTTATCGTATCTAGTATCTGAAGAATGTAACAGAATCAAGATGAACTCACATAATGTAATACTAAGACATCATCTACTACTATATAAGATATAGTGATAGGTTGTCGTATCATCATTGCCGAGGGATGAGGGTCGGAGGACAGTAAACTTTATATATCTACGGCTACATAGTTTCTGCCTCGCCAGTCGAATAGCTGCAGGGACTATGTCCTGATCACCATGTCGTACCATAGTTTCTGCCTCGCCAGTCGAATGGCTGCAGGGACTATGTCCTGGAGCTGGAGCCAAAATACAGAATCCAAAATACAAAATAAAGAATCTAATCCCTGGGTTCCCCCACCAATTCATTTTCCCCTATTTTACTCTCTCACTCTCTCTCCTCCCCTCCGGCGCTCTCACTCTCTCCGGCGCTCTCACAGTACTAATTCATATCTATTTAAGTGTGAGAACGGATGGCTCAGAACACAACCCAAAATTCATTCTAGCATATATTAGTGTGGATCATCTATGTTCTGTACATATGGTGTAGTATACGTTCTTATCGAATCTAGTATGTAGTATCTGAAGAATGTAACAGAATCAAGATGAACTCACATAATGTAATACTAAAACGTCATCTACTACTATATAAGATATAGTGATAGGTTGTCGTATCATCATTGCCGAGGGATGAGGGTCGAAGGACAGTCAACTTTATCTCCGTCTACATAGTTTTTGCCTCGCCAGTCGAATGGCTGTAGGAACTATGTCCTGATCACCATGTCGTACCGTAGATTTATGCAAATGGAGCTGGAGCTGGAGCCAAAATATAGAATCCAAAATACAAAATACAGAATCTAATCCCTGGTTTCGCCGAAAATACAAAAAAAAGATTGACACACAGTTCTAATTCATATGTGTTTTAAGTGTGAGAACGGATGGCTCAGAACACAACCCAAAATTCATTATAGCATACATTAGTGTGAATCATCTATGTTCTGTACATATGGTGTAGTATACGTTCTTATCGAATCTAGTTTGTACTATCTGAAGAATGTAACAGAATCAAGAATGAACTCACATAATGTAGTACTAAAACATCATCTACTACTATATAAGATATAGTGATAGGTTGTCATATCATCATTGCCGAGGGATGAGGGTCGAAGGACAGTCAACTTTATCTACGGCTACATAGTTTCTGCCTCGCCAGTCGAATGGCTGCAGGGACTGTCCTGATCACCATGTCGTAGTCCAATACAATCCAAAGATTGACACAATACTAATTCATATATATAGTCCAATACAAATACTCTAATAAAAAACAACCCACAATACAAATAGTCCAATACAAATAAGTACTAATAGCTAATGAGAACCACGCAGCTCACGCAAACGCTCAGTGATACGATCACGCAACCACCTCAAAAAAGTGGGATCGACGACGTTTGGAGAGATGTAGTCCCTTGCAAGTGCTGCATCAATAGAACTCTCAGTCTCACTAGCTACCGGTGCTGGATGAATAGAACTCCCGGTCTCACTAGCTACCGGTGCCACTTCCTCCTTAACAGTAGGAGGAGCCACTTCAGCATTCATAGTTTCCCTCAAACGACGTGCTGCTCCTCGGGTCATGGGTGCCATCTAGTAAAATCAATATTCATAGAGAAGAGCGGTTGAAAATGAATGAGAGAACTATCAGAGAATCACATAAAACTAACTAGAACTGAAATAGAGTAATTGACAAATAAATGAGAGAACTATCAGATGTGATACTTAAGTATCAATGCGATACTCGAGTATCGGTATTGTGATTGCGATACCGATACACATAGGAATGGTCTGATACTCAGAGTATCGGTATCGGACCATTCCGTATTACTCAGAGTATCAGTAATACAAAATGACAAAAATATAATACGTATAAAGAATTAGAAAACTTACATAAGCTTTGGCTGCCATCTTCTTCGTCATCTCGGTCCAGAAATCCGCTCTGAGTCAATCCTTTGCTCCAGAGCTCGAGTGGACATCCTTGAGTAGGACGTATACTCTGAGAGATCACCTTTACAAGAATGATATCAGTAGTGGGATTGAGTGTTGGAGGAGATATTATCAGAGTGTACGTCCTACTCAGATAGATCTCTCACCGTTACTATTTTTTTCTGACAGCATGGTAGATGTGCTCCGTCAACATATTCTTGCTCTGAGCCAAAACTTTGTCCCGGAGCTCAATTGGACATCCTTCGTGTAGAGCTCGAGTGAAAGGTTCCTGACAGCATGGTGGTCTCCTTTGTCAAAGGATTCGTGCTCATCCCACAAGGGACGAGCAAGAATCCTTTGACAAAGGAGACCACCATGCTGTCAGGAACCTTTCACTCGAGCTCTACACGAAGGATGTCCAATTTAACTCCGGGGCAAAGTTTTGGCTCAGAGCAAGAATCTGTTGACGGAGCACATCTACCATACTGTCAGAAAAAAATAGTAACGGTGAGAGACCCATCTGAGTAGGACGTACACTCTGATAATATCTCCTCCAACACTCAATCCCACTATTGATATCATTCTTGTAAAGGTGATCTCTCAGAGTATACGTCCTACTCAGATGGATCTCGCAGAGTATCCTCTCCGGTTGGTTGTCCTAATTCATGTGTTTTAAGTATGAGAACGGATGGCTCAGAACGCAACCCAAAATTCATTCTAGCATACATTAGTGTGAATCATCTATGTTCTGTACATATGGTGTAGTATACGTTATTATCGAGTCTAGTATGTAGTATCTGAAGAATGTAACAGAATCAAGATGAACTCACATAATGTAATAATAAAACGTCATCTACTACTATATAAGATATAGTGATAGGTTGTCATATCATCATTGCCGAGGGATGAGGGTCGCAGGACAGTCAACTTTATCTACGGCTACATAGTTTCTGCCTCGCCAGTCGAATGGCTGCAGGGACTATGTCCTGATCAGCATGTCGTACCATAGTTTCTGTCTCGCCAGTCGAATGGCTGCAGGGACTATATGTCCCGATCACCATGTTACCAATTAACCAACCAACAAAACTACTTGTTACAAATACCGGCACTATCGGTGCGTTCGAATCGTAGTATCACATTTTTCGGTGTCGAAAAACAAATAATTATTACTAAATTATCAGATTTTTCGGCACTATCGGTGCCCATGACCAAGCCACCCCCCTATACCACCCCTAGCCGCAACCCGAACCCTACTCCTAGCTCCCCTCCCCTAGCCGTCCTTGTCCCCCCTGCCCCACCCCCTCCAGCCATCCCCCACTCACCCCCGAACCACCCGCATCCCCCTGCACCTCCCTCCGAGCTACCCGTACCCCCCAAACTACTAACAACCAAAACAGACGGAGAGAGAGAGAGAGAGGGAGGGGGAGAGTCACGTACCAGAGAGGGAGGAGAGTCGCCGGAGAAAGTGAGAGTCGTCGCCGGAGAGAGTGACAGCGCCGGAGAGAGTGAGAGCGCCGGAGGGGGGAGGAGAGAGAGTGAGAGCGCCGGAGGGAGGGGGAGGAGAGTCGCCGGAGAGAGTGACAGCGCCGGAGAGAGTGAAAGCGCCGAATGGAAAATGAACCCTAACCCGAACCCTAACCCTAGCTCCCCTCCCCCAACCGCCCTCGTCCCCCCTGCCCTCCCCCCCAGCCACCCCCACTCACCCCCAACCACCCGCTTCGCCCCCGCACCTCCCTCTGAGCCACCCGCACCCCCCCAAACCACCAACAACCAAAACAGACGGAGAGAGAGAGAGAGGGAGGGGGAGAGTCACGTACCAGAGGGGGAGGAGAGTCGCCGGAGAGAGTGAGAGTCGTCGCCGGAGAGAGTGAGAGTCGCCGTCGGAGAGAGTGAGAGCGCCGAGGAGGAGAGAGAGTGAGAGAGGAAAATGGGGGAAATGAAACGTTGGGGCGGGGATATAATTAGAATTTAGCGACGCTTAAACTACCGTCGCTAAATGCGTCGCTACTAGCGACGTCCCGGCGACGTTTCGCGACGACTGGGTCATGTGCTTAATGTACGTCGTTGTTACGTTGCTTAGGTCGTCGCTAGTAGCGACTATGAGCGACGTTTATATAAAACGTCACTAATGTACACAATTTAGCGACGTTAATCTAACGTCGCTAAATATACGTCGCCAATTGAGCAGATTTTAGTAGTGTTGGCGATGATGATGTGGAAGGCTTAGTTGCTACCAATTTATTATCTGATTTATCTGATACTAAACTGTATCCTCTGATACTCGGGTATGTTGGAAATTGTTTCAGCTGGAAATTAGTAATGGAGAACAGAATGCTAGATTGCAAAGGAGAGTCTCTTCATACTGAGCCATACTGATACTAACTATGCCTGAGCCACGCTCTGATACTATGTTGTTACTACTATATCAAGCCTCCATACTCCATACTGAGCCAAGGCTTAATATTTCGTATTAAAAGTGTATTTGATGTTCCTCCACTCTCTTCGGCCGCACCTGCCACAAGCAAGTATAAGTATGGTTTTGCATTTTATAATATCATTCATCAGGTTTTAAAATGTTATGGCTTTTGAAAAGTTAAAATTTCTTATTAAGAGATAATAGCACCTATGATGCTTTTGTTTGTGAATATTGCAGACTGTTGTTCATTTTTGGGAGCTTCAACCTTTGCCATGAATGTTTCACATGCATATGGATGTCTCGACCTCCTACCCAACTTTTGGGCGGCTTCAACTTGTGGCATGAATGAACTTGATGCATGATCAGGAAGCCTGGAATGTAGCAGGAATGTAATTAAGTTTTGGCAAGAAGGAAGTGTTGGATTATATTAAGTTTGAATTGTGTAAAGTTTTTAGAACTATGGATGTAATGATGTATGGAATATATGATGTTTGGATTTTGTGTGGAATATATGCACTAATTTGCTCCCAGGCAAAATGTATAATGATGTGTGGATTATATTAAGCCTGGAATGTATGCACTAATTTGCTCCCAGGCAAAATGTGTAATGATATATGGATTATATTAAGCCTGGAATGTATGCACTAATTTGCTCCCATACTTTTATTTTACAAATCTGTATGCCATCTCTGGTATAATACATATATCCTCTCTTTTCTTTTACATCCCAGACTTTCAGTCAAGAATTTTTCTTGGGTTTTGCTTCATTTGATCAAATATATAGTTGGTCTCCTAGCTTAGTGTTACTTTAATTCAAATTTTCGTTTGAGACAGTTAACCTTATGGATATTGATTTAAACGATCTTGATGCATGAGGAAGCCTGGAATGTAGCAGGAATGTAGCTGGGATGCGTTAGTTAAATTCCTTATGCACTAATTTGCTCTCCATGGTATTCCTCATTTGAGACATTTAAATTTTGAGACAGCTCATTTGCAGCAAGAAGTAGCTAGGATGGAAGCCTGTTTTTAATGCAATCTTCAAAATTATAACTAGAAAGCTGAAAGAAGTATTCATATAGAGATGGGACAATGAAGTTGCTATTAAGAGCATATTCAGGGAAGGAAAACACATCTTTTTGTCAACCTAACATCACTGGGGAACATTACACAAATTAAGAGAATCGACATATAGAGATGAGACAATGTAATTTATTCGCAATTGCACGGTTAGTAATAGGTACAAATATTTATCAATGGGGAACATTACTCAAATATTTATGAATTGGTATATATTTCTTTCAGCTTTCTCCCAAGACCAGAAGGTCAAGCAATTAAATCATTAGACAAAATAGGCAAGCTTTATCCCAAGACCAGAAGGTCGAGCAATTAAAAAATTAGACACAAGACATGCAAAGTTCAACAGCAGTTCCGACAAAGACAACAATTCCAACACCAGACAGTCAATATTGACCTAAAATCAAATAGAAAATAGTAATTATATTAAGACAAACATATGATACAATGCCAAAACATTAGAGTTCAGAGACAATTTGAAATTAGAGATTTTTAGTCATTACAATACAAATATTAATTCTCAAATCCTCAAAATTACTAAATCTTAAATCCCCCAAATTTCTTCAAAAAGGAACCATATACTTTGACTTGACGTTGTGCTACACGGTGTTCAATTTCAACTTCCAATAGGATCTCCTTCATGGTATCCTTGTCTTGTCCCGAAGAAGTAGAAGCCCCATCATCTACTAGTTTCTTCTTCGTCTTTGAGGCCTTAGATTTTTGCATCCAATCAATATGTTCACAACCTCAATTTTCCCTCTACACATATTAAAATAACAAATTATAATTGGTATCGTGGAAGTCGAAGAAGCAGACTATGTTGTCTCACTCTTCTATGGAATCTGAGTTCTATGCACTTGCGACTGCAGCGGATGAAGCAGAATGGCTTCGGGAGCTCATGTATGATCTTCTAATGGTTGGTGCGCAGATACCGACGGTACCGATATACTGCGACAACCAGACGACTACAGCGGTGGCATCAAATGACCTCTTCAATGGAAAGAAGATGACTGTGCGTTGAAGGCACAGGGCGATAAATTATCTTATTAAAAGAGGAGTCATTGTCGTAGTGGATGTTCGAAGTCAGGAGAATCTGGCAGATCCGTTCACCAAAGGTATCAAGCGCCGGCTGGTTGAAGACACAGCAGGTAAGGTGGGCTTGAAGATACTCTAATATTATGTCTTTGTAATTCTACTACCAAGCTTTATGCTATTAGTTCAAAGAAAAATCTACTAGGCATGTAGCTTTTAGTTCAAAGAAGGACCATTGATTGGAAGAAATCAGGAACAGTGGGCAAATCCTTTGGGATGTTGCGGGGTTATGAACCCAGAACCACTGTTGTCTACTGATTGTTCTTTACAAAAAACAAAGTCCTGTGGGAGGATGACTTGAAAGCCTTAATGAGTTCTCGGGCATCTGGGATGTCTGGCGTACTTTACAGGAAGTACGGGTAGCACAGCACTATAAAGGAGTACTGCAATACTCTATGCTGTAGTAGCGTGACACTACATGAGGTACCTAGTGTGGATAAAGCCTTGACTTCGGGCCAAGTCACAGCGGCGTAGCACCGCACATAGGCAAAAGGGCCTAATATTGTATGATGAAGAGTGGTAGGCAGTACTACAAAGAGGTTGGGCCTCATGTTACAGTGGATGACACCACATGAGACAGTGCCTCGGCTTTGCAAGCCATATCACGGCAGCGTAACACCATAAGGAAGCGAAAGGCTTCATGCTGGGTAGTTTGGCACTACAAAGAGGCTGGGCCTCATGTTACAGGTGGTATGACACCACATGAGACAAGGTCTCGACTTCGGGCCATGTCATAGCGGTGTAGCACTGCAAGGAAGCAAAATGCTTCATGCCAAAGACTCTTTAAAAGAACTCACCTAGAGTGTATGGAAAGAGATGTAGGCCGTCTCTTGAGGAAAATCTTATAGATACCCAAAATACATACACTAAAACCAGGATGGCAGAAGGCCTTTAATGTGTAGCTAGAAGCACATTTGATGCCATTATGTGAGTGAGAAAAATTATAGTTATGGTACAGAATTCAAGGCTTAGTCCATTCTTATATCATGCTGTCATTTAACCCATGCGAGAAGATTCAAGTCATAGCGACATCTATTCTAATGCATGATGGATAGTCATTGTGGGGAACGCTCAACCCATATATAGAGATATATGGGAGATTGTTGGTGTTTTGCTTTAGAAACTAGAAAGATAGTCCCACATTGGAAAAACCAAATGGATGGTATCTCTATATAAAGCTTAGCTTGTGTTGAGAGATCACATGGGTGCCATATGGGAGCATTTTTCTAGTGGAAAAGGCTAAACCAACAAAGAATCATTAATGCTTTTTGTCATGCTCATGGGATAATTCCCTTATGGAGCTAAGCCCCTAAGGGGCTTAGCGACTCAGACTCGTACTCGGGCTTAAGGGCGTAAAGTAGCATTTTGTTGGCACACTTTGCACTTAGCACGTCAACATTGGCGCATTGTGCGCAGTTGAAGCGCTCGTGCACTCATCTCTGCGCGAGTCGAAGCGCAGGCGCAGCGCAGTCACAGCAGGCATGCAGATGCTGCGGTGCTGGGCACACAGGTGCTGCGGGGCTGCGATGCTGGGTGCGCAGGTACTGCGGGCTACTGTGGGCTATGCGCGCAGGTTGACGGGCTAAGTGGCTATGGGGCGCAGGTGGCGTATGATGTGGCTGATTGGAAGATTTGAGTAGTTATAGAAAGATTGAGTTAATTGATCAGATCCGATCTTTATGGGATTTGAATTTAATTCATTCAAATCTTTTCATTATTCGCTTCTATCTTTTCGTAATCAGTTACGACCATGAATAGGATTAGGGTTTCGACCCTTCTCTATAAATACTCTCTTCGTGCCTTCATTAAAGACTAACTCTAAAATAAAGAGACGAAGAGAGAAGTGATGCCGTCGCCATTGAAGTCCTAAGGATTTCTTCGAGTTTGTAAAGGAGGTGACAGCGAGCGTTCCAGAAGTTATTTCAAACTTGCTAGTTCCTGAGAGCAGATCGCAATCGGGCGAATCTTGTTTTGAGCAACGGTGATCTTTATCACCCCAGCAAAGTCGTTGCATCAAATCCAGTTGAGAGCGATTATTCATATCTTTGTATCAACTCCGGTTGAGAGCGATCATTCATCTCATTGCATCAACTTCGGTTGAGAACGAGTATTCATCTCTCTCTTAGGAGAACGAATTTTTTGTCTCTCTGGAAATAAGAGATCGAGATTTCCATTTTCCATCAAAAGATCTGTTTCGGGAGTAACAAGTTAAAAATTTCACTTTCCCTCTTACCTAAGTTTTCTCTCTCGGGTACTTCTTCCTCCCCAAACGACTCAGGAAAAGGAATCCTCTTCTTCCCCCCTCTCTCAACTGATAGGAAAAAGGAATTCCTCTTCTTTCCTCGTCTCTCGATCGCCATAGGTACTTTATCCTCTTCTTTCCCCCTCTTCCGACAAAGGATTTTTTTAATTTGATTTTGGTTCGAATCCTTCATCACCGTCAGGGAATTCTTCATCATGTCGTAGGTACTTCATGCATATTCTTTCTCCCTATCTCGACATGTTTTTTAAATTTGATTTTGGTTTGAATCTTTCATCACCGCTAGGGAATCCTTTGTCACCGCCATAGTCATTAGAAGAAAAAAAAAACTATTTTATAACGCTTTTATTTTTTTATTATAACGCTCTATATAAAAGTGTTATAAAATTTCAAACAGACCCCCCACTACCAAAATACACTCAATTAGCGACGGATATTTAGCGACGAAATTTTTTCGTCGGTGTTAGCGACGGTTTCGTGGCCGCTCAGCGACTGATTACCGACTACACGCCTTTGCCATTTTAATTTTAATTTTAGGGGGAGGAAAGGTCGCACATCCGTCGCTAGACTGTCGGTGTTATAGCGACGGATCCCCAGTCGTCGCTACGTAGTCGATTATTTGGCAGAAATTATATAGAGAATTGGCGGGACATATCTTCAACTACGTAGCGACGGATATTCAGTCGGATAATCAATAATAGCGACTACTTGGCGACGGATTATGAGCAGTCGCTATTCCGTCGCTAAATTTACGTTCCAGACTTAAATGAAAAGGCGGGGGGAACTTTTAGCATTCCCCCCAAATTCAATCTCTCTCCTCTCTCTCTCTCTCTCTCTCGCGGCTTCGGTGAACGGCGTCGGCGTCCTCTCCTCTCTCTCTTCCGAAGGTAATCCTCTCTCTCTCTCTCTCTCTCTCTGTGTCGCGGTGTCGACGTAGGGGCAGCGGGGGCGGCGGGCTTGGGGACATTCGGGCTTGGGGCGGGGGCGTCGGGGGCTGGGCGGCTGGCTTGGGGCGGGGGCGTCGGGGGCTGGGCGGCTGGCTTGGGGCGGGGGCGTCGGGGGCTGGGCAGCGGGCTTGGGGCGGGGGCGTCGGGGGCTGGGCGGCGGGCTTGGGGCGGGGGCGTCGGGGGCTGGGCGGCGGGCTTGGGGTGGGGCCGTCGGGGGCTGGGCGGCGGGCTTTGGTCGGGGGCGGCGGGGGGCTTTGCTTATCAAATTCATCTGAGTTTATATATTGGCTAAATAATGTGTTATCCATATTGGGTGTTATCCATTAGTTTGGTGGTGTTTGGATTAGTAAATATGAATATGGAGTTTGGGTTCATGGTGTATATGTTCACTGTGTCAAGGACAGTGCGAGTTCTTCATCTGCATAAGTTAGTGTTTGGGTTCATGGTCTATACATCTAACTGTGATATACATATATATGTGTATGAGTGCTTTAGAGAGTGAGGAATGAAAGGCAGGCCTACCATGCCTATTAGCATGCAGGACGGCTTGGGGCGTAATGTGTGATTGTAGACATGGTAGGAATTATAGGTAATTAATGCTAGTGTGACTAGACTAAGGTAGTGCTTGCTAGATAATAAGGACACTCTAGTATCCTAACCAAGTTAATTTTAGACTAGATATTTAGGATATAGCTCCCATATCCTAGAAGTGGACTCTTGCAATTTAGAAATAGATAGATTGACTCAGTTTGGTATCGGTATCGCACTATCGGTATCAGTATCGGTATCGCACTATCGGTCAAGGTTCACAATATCGGTATCGGAATCAGTTTCGGACTATTCCTATGAGTATTGGTATCGGCGATATCGGTAGTATCGACGGTATCGTATCGGAGTATCGGACTTTGGTATCGGAAAACAAATAATTATTAATAAATTATTTACATTTAAAAACATATATTTGATATATTTAGGCATAATTGTAAGTATTTCAGCGTTATTTCTTAGTAGTTTTAAAATTATATAAAATAGTAGTCACCCTTACCGATTGGTTTTGTCGAATTGACCGGAACAAAGACCCCCATAGTCGGTATCGGTCAATATTTGGTATCGGTCGGTATCGGATCGGAACATGCCAAACCGTATCGGTATCGGCCGTATCGGATCGGTATCGGCCGATACTTTAAACCATGCTATCGGTATCGAACTATCGGTATCGGTATCGCACTATCGGTATCGTTATCGCACTATCGGTATCGAACTATCGGTATCGAACTATCGGTATCGGTATCAGTATCGCACTATCGGTATCGGTATCGGTATCGCACTATCGGTATCGAACTATTAGTAATAACTGTATTTATATTTTTCTCTTCTCGAGCTAGAATACTAGTGGATCCACCAGTTACATGATTATATACTAATTCTGTTTAGTTTGTCTTACTATACAGATTTTTACATCTAATCTGTGATGGATCGTTATTTCGTTGATCGTACATGGATGTACAAACGACAACACGAGAGCAGAATAGGTGTGAGTGACGATTTTCAGGCAGGCGTGGAAGTGTTTCTTAAGTATGCCATGAGCAAAGCTCAGTTTATCGACGGTAACAAAATCAAGTGTCCATGTCGTAATTGTCGCAATAGACGTTACGAAGAAGTGGTGTGTGTAAGAGATCATTTGACCCGTAAGGGTTTCGTACGTGATTACGGTCTGTGGTCATCGCAAGGTGAACTATATGCCAAAAGACAGGTTGCGAATGCTGCTACTTACGCTTTTGATGATAATGCAGCAGCGGATTTTGTCGTCGATGACGACGAATGCTCCGTTGATTATGGAGACGTGCAGAACCTTGCACGAGATATGGTGTACGACGCGGCAGGGCCTAATTTTGATCCGGAGGATCCTAATCCCGAGGCGAAGGAGTTCTATGATATGTTTCAGGATGCTGAAACTTCTTTATATCCTGGTTGTGATCCATATTCCGTACTGTCAGTGACGATGCAGTTGTTGAACATAAAGTCTAATTTTAACTTGCCAAAAACTTGCTATGATCGGATTACACAACAAATGAAGGAGGTGTTACCAAAGGAATCAAAAGAGCTTCCAAAAAACTTCTACAAGTCGAAGATGATGGTCCGACAACTGGGACTGGGGTACGACAGGATAGATTGTTGTCGCAACGGATGCATGTTGAACTACAAGGAGAACGAGGATGTAGAAAGTTGCCGCTTCTGTAATGCGGATCGTTACAAGAAAGTCAGGGGAAAAGGAAAGTCAACTAGAAAACGACGTCCTTACAAGTATATGCATTACTTGTCGATCACGAAGCGCTTGCAGAGGATGTATATGTCTCAAAATACAGCAGAACACATGACGTGGTACAACGAAGAACGCACAAAGGACGATGGAGAATTGTCACATCCTTCGGATGGAGAGGCGTGGAAATATTTCAATTTTTGCCATCCAGATTTTGCTGCAGAGCCCAGAAATGTACGCATGGGGCTATGTTCTGATGGATTCGCCCCTTTCGGGCAGTCGGGATCTCAATACTCCTGCTGGCCGGTCATTCTGACCCCTTACAATCTGCCACCAAGGATGTGTATGAAGACTCCTTATATGTTCTTGACAGCTATCATACCGGGTCCCAAAAATCTGACGAAGAATATCGATATATATTTACAACCGTTGGTGGATGAGCTAAAACAGCTGTGGGAGATCGGCGTCACGACGTATGATATTTCCAGGAAACAGAACTTTCAGATGAGAGCTTCACTGATGTGGACAATCAATGATTTTCCCGCATACGGTATGCTGTCGGGATGGAGTACTCACGGCACCTTGTCTTGTCCGATATGCATGCAAAATAGTAAGGCGTTCCGCCTTAAGCATGGAGGAAAAACTTCTTTCTTTGATTGTCATCGTCAATTTCTGCCCGCGAGTCATCCTTGGAGAAAGAACAAGGACGCATTCAGAGCTGGAAAACAAGAATTTTCTCATCCGCCTGCCAGATTGTTGGGATACGATATTTGGGAAGATGTAAAGGATTTCTCCACTGTAATGGAAGATCCATCGAACAATCGTGTCGATGGGTTCGGACAAACCCAAAACTGGACCAAACGGAGTATCTTCTGGGACTTGCCTTATTGGAAAGATAATCTTATAAGGCATAATCTTGATGTTATGTATATCGAAAAGAATATGTTCGATAATGTCTTCAATACCGTCATGGACATTAAAGGAAAGACGAAAGATAATCCAAAAGCAAGACAAGACATTGCCGAGATATGCAAGCGTCCTTATCTGAACTTGATACAAAGGGGAGCTGCTGGATAATTAAGTAAGCCGATAGCACAATACACATTGAGCAAGGAAGATAGATTAATAATCTGCAAGTGGGTATCTACTTTAAGATTTTCCGACGGCTATGTGTCGAATTTGTCTAGATGAGTTGACCTCAATGAACGCAAGCTAACGGGAATGAAGAGTCATGACTGCCACGTGTTTATGGAAAGATTACTGCCCATTGCTTTGAAAGAGTTGTTGCCTTCTGCTGTATGGGTTCCGTTGGCCGAACTATCAATATTTTTTAGGGATATTTGTTCAACTAAGTTGACTGTGCAACACATGGTTGAACTTGAGGAGAAGATTATCTTAACAATTTGCAAGTTGGAGAAAATATTTCCTCTTGGCTTCTTCGACAGCATGGAGCATCTACCGATTCATCTAGCATACGAAGCCCGTGTCGGTGCATCTGTTCATTATCGATGGATGTACCCATTTGAAAGGTACATAAATATCGATATAATTTAAGCTGAATTTCAGTGGGTTTTAAAATTCTTTCTTAATTCTCAAGATAATTTGTCTCTCTAGATACCTACACCATCTAAAGAAGAAAGTTGGCAACAAAGCTCATATAGAGGCTTCGATATGCGAAGCATATCTTATCGAAGAGGTGTCAAACTTATGTTCCATTTATTTCGATACTCATGTTAAAACAAATCGAAATAGACCTCAAAGGAATGACGAGGACGTTGAGGATGGAGGAAGATTCAACGTAAGGGCCAAGCCTGTTGGGGCTAGTAAAAGACGGTGGTTGACAGACGACGAGTATGATGCCGCTCACCGATATGTCTTGTTAAACTGTGACATACAAGAAGTGAGAGATTTGGAGAAGTAAGTCAGTACACTTGCACTCGTTATAATCTCGAATTTGATGAAGTAAGTGACTACACTTATATATTCTTATTTTCTCTAATAGTGTATTTAGAGATGAAGTCAAAATGAGGAGACCCGATATTACCGACGAGGGACTTCAAAGAGAGGTTGATTGTACATTTCCGTCATGGTTTCGCAAATACGTAAGTAACTATGATTATAATTGAGATTATTAATATATAATCTGAAACATTTAAATTATAAATATTTGTTTACAGGTTTTATTGCCTGAAACAATACTCACTCATGAGAGTGTTCGTTATCTGGCACTGGGACCGAAGAAGCAAATAAAGACTTGGCTAGGCTATGTCGTTAATGGCTTCAGGTTTAAGTCAACTCAGAATGCTATAAATGTCGAATTTCTCAATGACGGCATCAATACCAAGGATTTCGGTGTTTGCATAAGAGGCACCGTCTATGACGACGAGCCGGACTTTGACTATTATGGAGTGCTTCGGGATATTGTAGATTTATAATATACTGGCCCATATGATATGCATATTGTGATGTTCAAATGTGAGTGGTTCGATACGACACCAAATATCGGTTGGAGAATCGATAAACAATTTGGATTCGTCGATATAAATCATCGCAGGAGGTATAGAGGGTCCGATACATTTGCGATAGCAAATCAGGCTATTCAAGTCTACTATACAAGCTACCCAAGGCGTCGTATAGATCGATTTGACTGGTGGGCAGTATGCAAGATTAAATCTAGAAATACATTCAACGTTGGGGACCCAGCATACCAAGAGGACCAGATCGAAAAGTCCCAATACTTGGGACAACACTCAGATACAATGGATGTTGAAGATATTGTTGAGGAAAATAGAGGGGAGGAAGAGGTTGATACACAAGACTTAGCTGTCAACTACGGGAGAAAGAGGCGTCTTGTCCCAAATTTTGAGGCAGAAGAAGAAGAAGAAGAAGAAGAAGAAGAAGAAGAAGAACAATTTGATGGGGATGAGGATACAGATGAAATCGACGATGAAGATAAGGATGAGGATGAGGATGAGGAGGATGATGATGAAGACGAGGCCGAGGATGAGAACGAAGACGATGATTAGGTTAAATATTGTTGTATATTAACAACACTTCCAATTACGTGAATTAAGTTTGACCTCATAAAAGCAATTACGTGAATTCATGTTTTTTTCATTCGATTATTTACTTATTGCAGATGGCACTCCTAGTCTTTTTCGTCGCGGCAGCACTCGTCTCCCTACTGGTGGTATGTATATTTTAGTTTAGTTTTTTTATATCCATTTATACTTTTATATTGTTAATTATGTTTATGTGTTCTATTTACAGGTCATGATGGCTGGCCGTGGTCGTGGTGCTGGTCGTGGTGGTGGTGGTGGTGGTGGTGGTGGTGGTGGTGGTAGTGGTGCGGGTCGTGGTCGTGGTCGTACTGGTGCTGGTGGTCGTGGTCGCATTCAAAGTTCCCGGGATGTGACCCCATCGAGCGAGCCCGACCCGGAGAGTACCCCGGGCACAGACGCATCCCGCCCTCGATCGACCACTTCATCGAGGCATGAGTTCGGATCTGCTAGCGGATCCGATCCGCTATCGGAACCACCAGCAGCGGATCCACCAGGGGATGCCCCAGTTACTGCACAGTGGGCCCCGGAGTACCCCCATACTCGGTTCCATCCGGTTACTGGAGAGTACATACGCGGACCCGCGGATCCTCCGACGGCACCAGAGAGGCCGAGAGGTGAGTTCCGACGAGAGCTATGGCCCGCGGGGACCTCGTAAGTAAATTTAAGTTAATTTATTAAATTTCTTTCATTTATTCAAGTTAATAATCTAGTCGTTTCTTCTTTGTAGGTTTTTTCCGTTTAATGTTGGCAGGGCCCTTGGAGAAATTATCAGGGCTAACTTCCACGGTTCCTACCTCAACTTTTCGTCGGTGCCCCCAAACGTGCAGTACGTCTGGCTCGACGAGTTGAGGGTATATATCTATATCTTTTGGTTAAGTCTATGTGATTCTTTAATCAACCATTTTTTAAATTACGTGATAATTGATTTTCTGTGTTAGACAACGTACTGGTGGCCCCCCATCGCGAGTAGGAGATCCGCAGGACCTACAGAAGCGCTTGCTCAAAGAAGATACGGAATATGATTCATGACCTAAAAATGGGGCATACGAGGCCGAATTGGATCCGACAGGAGTATTATGAGGACCTCTTAGGCATGATGGATACCCCTGCGTACAAGGAGAAATCGGAGAAGGCGAAGGTGGACCGATCTGCCACGGGCCTTCATACGGGGGGATCAAGGTCCCACGCAGCGACACTTGCAAATCTGGTGAGCAACCGTAAATTTATTTCACTATCGAATTAGGTATTATTAATTAAAGGAGTTAATTAGTTTCTACGAAAATTTCGTATGCAGGCCCAACGGACGGTGAAGGAGAGAAGGGCGCCAGAAACGGTCACCATGTACGACGTGTTCCAGCATACGCACAAAAGACGGAAGGACGGGAGCTTCGTCGACGAGAGGGCCAAGGAGACTGATGTAAGTACTTATGTTTATGAGATTAACGTTAGAATTAAAAGTATTCGGACTATAACTTAGGTAAACTTAGGATTCACAATTAACTTAGTGAAACATAGGATTTAGATTACAACTTAGGTAAATCTTATAATATAAACACATTCATTTGATAGGCTGCGTATCGTGAGGCCCTTAGTCGGGCTCAGTTAACTGACACCGAGGATGTCGGTGAAACGACGCCCTTCCGGACGCCCTCTTCTTTGGCCGCTCGGAACGACTTGTTCGTAGATACCGTCGGCGGCTTTAAGAAAGGGTTCCTGTACGGAGTCGGCTCCCTAGGGCCATTGCATATGGCGACGCAGAGATTTCCACCGACACCGTCTCCTCCCGTGGCCCGGTCAGACGATGATGTTAGGTCGCAGCTTACGCAGCTGCACGAGGCGGTGTCGTCCTTGCGGGAGCAATTTACCACGTACTTTCCGCCTGCGTCTGCTGCTGCCAGTCCGTCTGCTGCTGCCGGTACGTCTGCTGATGGTGCTCGTCCGTCTTCTACTGGTCCGTCGACTGCAGGTGTCGGTCCGTCTTCTGTGGGCCATCTTTCTTTCAACCCTGATGCCCCTGTGGTACCGCCTATGATTGTGACGGCACTCCTGGATCTCATGTCCGCAGAGCAGCTACGTCGACTTCCGAGCAGTGTCTACGACGGCTTGCCTCCGTACCTTGTGGAGGAGTATATTCGTCGGTCGCATACGGGATTACCACCACCGGACAATCGACCTCCTCCTTCTTAAAATATTGTATTAAGAAAATTTGGATTATTTGTGAGAGCTTTGAACTAATTGTGCTATAATCGGCTTATAGCACCAGATATTATGTTACTCTTTAGGATAATTGATATTTATTTTCTATTAATTTGGTTTGGGATCTGTAATTCTTGGATAATTGGTGTGCATTAAATTCGTATGTGCATATTTGGTCTATGTGATTCTTGGATAATTGGTATGCATTATATATTTGGTATGTATTATTGTTGGATAATTGGTGTGCATTATATATTGGTTTGGTTTATGCATATATTTGTGAACAGGGAAAGTGCTGCAATTTTTTCCCAAAAAACTCAGTTAGCGACGGACTAGTGACCGTTTAGCGACGAATAATCCCAGTTGCCGACGGTTTGTCGACGGATTAGCCGTCGCTATCTGGAGTTTTTAAAGTGTTCCAGGTAGCGACGGATGATCGACGGATTATCCGTCGGCAAGGTTCTGGTGGTATAAACTTCGACGGAATAGCGACGGCCTATCCGTCGCCAGGGCGACTGATAATCAGCCGCTAAGCAGTCGCTCGATCTAGCGACTGCTTAGCGACGGACAATCCGTCGACATGGTTCTGGAAATGCATGACATTTCCAGAATCATGGCGACGGATAATCAGTCAGTAATCCGTCGCTGTGGCGACGTGGTAGCGACGGATTAGCGACTACTCTTCCGTCGCCATGGTGCTGGAAATGCCAAGCATTTCCAGAACCTGATCGACGGATAGTCCGTCAGCACGCCGTCGCTAATCCGTCGTTCGTTACCGACGAATACCGACGGATTAGCGACGGAACGATACGATCTGATACGCTGTTACGACGGGTTACCGACGGAATTTTACGTCGCTATTGTCTACACAGTTCAGTACTTAATAGTTGAAATGGACGATAGTCCGTCGAAAATGCGTCGCTAATGCTTCGTATTGTGACGTCGACAATCCGTCGCTATTCCGTCATGTGACGACAACTTAGCGACGGACCGTTATTAGCGACGAGCTGATTGCCGACGGGTTTTTTTTGGCCAAAATCCGTCGGTTATCGGTCGCTAATAGTAATTACCGTCGGTTTAGCGACGGATGGGGCCGTCGCTAAAACGATAAATTTTGGTAGTGCCCTAATACAATGGGAATTGTGAGTTTTTGGCCTATTACAACATTGATATATAAAATCGTTATATATAGTCTTTTTTTTAGAAAAAATTTGAGTGGCACCCCACTTGGATGGTCTATTTATGCGGTGCACCACACATTGTTTGCTATATGTATAAGTAGTCCCACATCTGACGGAAAACGTCACTTTTGACGGTCAACGATGTTTGACCATTAAAAAAAGACGAAAATGCCCATCTTCCTCTTTGTCTTCTTCTCCGAACCCAATTTCTTCCCTCCCCCTCCTCTCCGGTGAGCGCCCTCCCCTCTCCGACGAGCGCACCCCCTTCTCACCCCTGTTGTCCGCCGTCGCTGCTGCTGGCTGCTGCCACCGCTGCTGGTGCTGGTTGCCGCTGCTGCTGTTGCTGGCTGCTGGGGGAGGGGGGCGGAGGGGGGCAGAGCAGAGCGGGGGAGGGGGTGGAGGGGGGCGGAGCGGGACGGGGGAGGGGGCGGAGCGGGACGGGGGAGGGGGCGGAGGGGGGCGGAATGGGACGGGGGCGCAGGGCAGTGGTGGTGTTAGTGGTGGTGGTGGTGGTGATGGTGATGATGGTGGTGGTGGTGGTGGTGGTGGTAGTGGTGGTGGTGATAGTGAAGGTAGTGGTAGTGGTGGTGGTGGTGGTGATGAACGCGACAGCGGCGGGGCGGAGGTGGAGGCGCGACAGCGACGGGGTTGGTTTGAGTTTGGAAGAAGACGAGGGTATTTTCGTCATAAATTATCGGTCAAACCCTGTTGACCGTCAAAAGTGACGTTTTCCGTCAGATGTGGGACTACTTATACATATAGCAAACAATGTGGGATGTACCGCATAAATAGGCCAACCAAGTGGGATGCGACTTAATTTTTTTTTATTACTCCTTGTTACACAGGCGTTGTAAAAGGTATCAAAAAAATTCCCAAAATTTAACCAAGCTCGCACTTCTTTTCTTTCTTCATGAAATATTTTCCACTCCATCAAACCCCTCTCTCCCCTTTTTCTCTATTTCATTCTCTTCATCTTCTCCTCCTTCTCCGACAACCGAAGATGAAGGCGAGGATGAGCCGACAACCACTACTTCGGTCATCTTCTCTGATGAGGTCCTCTTCCAAGAAGACTATGAAGTGGGGTGAAAACATTCACGTTAGCCATGAAATTACGGAATTTTGAGTAGAGAATAAAGAAGAAATTGAGAAATTATAGGGTTTATTGAGCTGAAAGCAAATGGAAAGGAAGAGAATACATTTGCAAAAAAAAAGTGCAGGTAAAGCAAAATAGAAATGAATTTAGCAACAAATTTCTGATACAACTCATTCTAATTTGCTCTTATTTATACTGCAGGTGACACGTGTGCTGAGATGGCAATCACTCGTCATAGAGAGGCTCTGATTGGCCCAATTTGGTGTGAGCTGGCTGCTAGGCTGGCAAGTTCTAACTGACCAACTGCCAGGAAAAGTAAAATGAGCTGCAAAGAAAGAAGGGTATGCTCTGATACTCTATGATACCAGCAAACAGTGAGTGACACACTGAGCTGTGCATTTAGGTACGTATCAATACCTCTCCCTAAAATTGACCTTGTCCCAAGGTCAATGAGGAATTTGGATTCCTGGATCCCACACATAAACATGGAAGCTGGCACCATCAACTTCTGCATCAGCAACAAATTTGTTGGCCACAACTACATCAGTAGGCAATAAGAGTGATACTCTTCTAGATTTTGCCTTCTCAAAGAGTGCAGTTGCAAGTGCAAGCTTGTCTCCCTCACCAAGAGGTGAACCAACTGAGTACCCTTGAGCCTTGTAGAATATGAATGTAATTGCCCCTCCAAGAAGAAGGATATCAACTTTTTCAAAAGGTGACTCGATTACGCCAATATTGGAGGTTTCCCCTTGTGTCGTGCCAAAGACATCATTCACATATAAATCAACAAGAGATGCAAGCTTCTTTACAAACTCAGGATCATTCTTTTTCTTAAATTTTGCTTGTAACTTCTCCTCATTCCCAGGCCAGACAAAACATGAGAACTGGAAAATGTTCCTCTTCATCTTTGGCTTCCTTCCAAAGAGGAATGTATGATGAACTTGTAGACTGTCATGAACTTTTCTTTTTGATAGTTCAAAAACAACATTTGGAATGTCCTGCAGCATCATTCCGGATCCCTGCTTGATCGAGAGCGACTTTGTCTTCACCTCTTCCACAGTAAGGTAAGTGTTACCAATAGATGCATTTTTGTCTCCACTGATTGTATCAGTATAGTGAAATATAATATCATCATCACGCGTTCTTAGTATGGTTTTGAAGTCACAACTTCCTTGCAAAGCAAAGCATGTAGCTCTCATGAGGCTGCTTGATATTACGTTTGATACTTCCCTCCTTAAACTAGAAGGATTAACTAATTGTAGTCTACTGAACTTCAAAGAGTAGCTATAGCTCTGTGGAAAGCAGGTTCCCATGATGGAAGAGAAAGCAGGTGCTGCAACAAACAAAGCCATTTCTGTCTGTGCAAACTGGCCTCTTGAAGGTTCTAGCTCGTCCACAAAGTGGCTCTTTGGATGCCATTCCTCCTCGGAGAAGGGAAGACTGATAGGGCAGGCAGGGCAAGCTGCGGATATGCTCTGTAACCCAGTTCCTGGATCCCAAATCATGTAAGCAGTCTGAGATTGGAGAACAAAAACTTCATACCTTGTTAAGGATGCCATAAACTCAATCAACTCTGGATTTTCTTCCAATGAAATACTCTTATCTGATAACACAGAGGTGCTGTGGTAGACAAGTATGAAACCAGATGTAAGGAAGACTGTCCCGAACAGTAGCTTCATCAAGTCTTTCACAAACTTATCATTCTTGTCAGTACAGCTCTCATACTGGACCTCAGATGCTAGGAGATCGGCAGCTTTAATTGTGCCAGTCTGTGTATGAGTGGCCAGAGGTAGGGCTTCCTTTGTACCTTCTTTATTTGACTCTTCACTGATGTAAGATTCAACACTATAATCAACATTGCTTAGTTTTTCCTGAGGAATAGGGTTTAACTGCAGAGTTACCTGCACCAAGGATGGCTGCAAAGTAGGTGCTACCTGGATTTGCTCTTCAAATGATTTTGAATCCCTTTTTGCTTTATATTTCTGAAATGCTGCAGTTAATATCTTGATCCTTGCCTCATGTTCTTTGTGCAGAGACATCTAAATGGAAGAGAAAGGACTTGGTGCAGCCACTGGTGTTTGTACTGGTGGTGATAGAACATGATTTGGATTTGGATCCTCAGAATCCTTCCTAGATCTGGTCAGTTCTTCTAACTTCTTCTCGAATTTATCAAATCGAGACAACAATTGGTCGAAACGACCATTGAGATCTAGGGTTGTACCTGACAAAGCTCCCAAGGTGCCTTCGATCGAAAGAATTCGATCTTCATCAATCCGAGCTCGTCTTCCTTCTGAGGTGACTCCTCCCGACCCACCATGGCTTGAGCTACCTTCTCTGCTGCCTTCAGTCACTGGATCTAAAGGCTCTGATACCAATTGATGAGGTCCTCTTCCAAGAAGACCATGAAGTGGAGTGAAAATATTCACGTTAGCCATGAAATTGCGGAATTTTGAGTAGAGAAGAAAGAAGAAATTGAGAAATTCTAGGGTTTATTGAGCTGAAAGCAAATGGAAAGGAAGAGAATACATTTGCAAAAAAAAAGTGCAGGTAAAACAAAATAGAAATGAATTTAGCAACAAATTTCTGATACAACTCATTCTAATTTGCTCTTATTTATACTGCAGGTGACACGTGTGCTGAGATGGCAATCACTCGTCATAGAGAGGCTCTGATTGGCCCAATTTGGTGTGATCTGGCTGCTAGGCTGGCAAGTTCTAACTGACTAACCGCCAGGAAAAGTAAAATGAGCTGCAAAGAAAGAAGGGTATGCTCTGATACTCTATGATACCAGCAAACAGTGAGTGACACACTGAGCTGTGCATTTAGGTACGTATCATTCTCATCGAGTCGACAGAAGCAGTAGCAGCAGAGCCGCCTAACCCTAATTTTTTTTTGTCTCCACCAAGCCCTGACCCTAAATTTCTCAAAAAAAGAGAACATAAGAGGGAGGGGTAGAAGAAGAAGAGGAATAAGAAGAAGGCTGCGGTATAATATGAGGAGGAAACGGTCAGATCGAAGGCCAAGATGGCTCGCGAGAAAAACCTCGAAGCAGAAGGCTGCTGGCAAAGGTCAGCCATCCCCTTCTTCGTTTCCATCCTCCATCGATCCTCTCAATTTCCTTCCTTTTTTTTTTTTTTTTTTTGGTTTTCTGACAAATAATTGTTCGATCAATTAATTTTTGATCTTCTTCTTCTTCTACTTCTTTTTCTTTCGCAGGAAGCTAACTAGAATCGAACAAGAACCTTCCTAGGAATTTGGTGTTTAATCTCCCATTGAAAAACCTCTATTGATCTATAAATTGCCAGAATTTCAACGGGTCGAGGTGGAATTAATTTTCTGAGAGGTTTTCCGGCGAGATGGCGTGCTTCTTGTGGTGCTTCCAGTTCAACGACTCTGATTGTTTGAAGTCATCTGATCTCAAAGTTGATTGATTCTAAAAACAGAGTGAGTAAAACCCTAGCTTCAAATTCGCATAATTTTTGTCTGATTTTGCAAGATTTTTGTCTTCCTATATCAAAAATTGGACTTATTAAATTTCTTTTGTAATTTTCTTAGGATCCTTTGGTTACCAGGAACCAGCTCGTGTCCATGTTCATATGTGAAGGTAAAGCTCTAATCTTGAATTCTTTTGGATAATATTCAAAATTTTGTTTAGATGAACTTATTTGAGTTGTTAGAATGAACATAATAAAGCAATGAAGTACTAATTTTGTAACTTTTTATGTTTCGGTTTTAAAAAAAATTGAATTTGGTGTAATCGAGCTCACATATTGGTTGAAGAGAAAGGTTCTCCATTTGAGCAAGTAGGTTGTAGTTTGCAAGATTCTGCAAGAGAATCTTGATAAAGAGAATGCCAATGAGAAGGAGCTCAAGTGCGAGGTCTGTAATTCCATTTCTTAATTATTTTCATGGTAGCCATGCCCTAGTGATTTTTTTATAATCATGTCTTTCCTTTATTGATATTGATGGATTTAAGGTCATCTTACTGATCATAATGAGATTTTGGAAGGTTTTTGTGCTAGGCACTAACAAACATTAGGATACATGACATTATGACTAAGTAACATTGTTTACTATCATCATGTTAGGATTTTCTTCATTTTAATGATTGATTGAATCATGACCTTGCCGCATCTACCATACTGTTCTAGACATCTGATTAGAATTAAGTTACTTTATCTACAAACTACTGTTTAAAATTATTTTGGAAGGTTTTGATACATAAAACTTATATCAGCCCTTTTAGTTCCCTCTATTTGGTCTTGAACTGATTATTGTATTATTGTTGATGATCTTTTGGCAGTGACTTCTTCTCTTTTTTATTTTCTGTTGCCCTTGCATCTTTAATGCAGAGGCTTTTTAATTACATAATTGGAGGTGAAATATAAATTCTAGTTTTATTTCTTCCTCTGATTCTAAGTGACATTTAATTTATATAAACCAAACAACCTCGATTGAAATTTTATATACAATGGTCACCTTTTTTGCTTTTAGTGTCTCTCTTTACAAATTATTGTAGTATTTGGCTTTCTTACCACTCCTAAAATCACCATATTGTTTAGTATTTGCTTTTATATTTGTCCTTGATCAATCTACCTATCTATTTGTAGGTATTCTAATTTGATCAGCTATGATGGCTTCTACATTAAACATGCCGCTTTGTTGTTTGATACATTTTTTTGCTCCTCTTAACTTGTGAATGTTGTCTTGTTAGTAACTCCTAGGCCATAACCATCAAAGGAAACTGTTGGACCAATGTCATGTGATTTTTATTTTTTGCATTATAGATGTTTCGTTTGCTGAAGAATGAAGTTTGCTACATGGATCAGAAAACTTTAAAATTTCCATTTAACAAACAAATGTTATATGAGCACTGCTTTGTCTTAAACATAAGTTAAAAATTTTAAATAGGAAATTTTTGTTCCTGGCTTAAAATAGTATTCTCAGACATGCAAACACTCATAGGTTACATATCCTTTCCATGCACTTTTTTGTTTCAATTGTTTTTTGGTGAGTGATTTATATTTGTTGCTCTTCTATAGGCATTTGTGCATTGCTCTATGAATACTATATATGCTAATATATCTTAATCCATGCATGTGATGGTTTAGTTTGGTAACAATAATTAATTAATAGGTTCCACATTGTGCTCTGTATTTGCAAGAGCTATATAAGGAACTATTTGTCAATACTTGGAAGGAAAAAACTCAATAGAATTCCATTTTTCATTATTAGGCCCAATAACTCAAATCCTGTGGAGCACTGTTGGAAACCCTTCAGAAATCCGTAAAGCATCAAAATAAACGACGGAGTGCCTTTCAAATTTTATTCTCGACAAAATTGAGTGCCTTCAAATTTATTCTAGGGTTCCTGATACATCTTGTAAGAAACATCACCAGGATAATCAACCAGGTAAGATATCTGATACTCCCGCTAATCCTTCGAGATTCACATTCTCAAGAAAATAGAACAGAAGGGTAAAATGTCTCACTTCTTTTATAAATTTTAAATACCACTTGATATCTCTTAATTTTATTTTGACTTGAACTGCATTTGACTTATAGATATAAGTTCACCACTAGTTTTATTCTTGGCTATTTGGTTAAAAAAATTATGATTTAAAAATTTATTTGGTTAGATGACAAACTTCTGCTAACCGTATAGTAATGGGAACATGTACTTGTTGGATATGTCTATGCCATGGTTTAGCCTTTCTCATCATTAGATTCACAACCTTTCCAAAGGGAGCTGAGTCAGTCTGATGTCGAAAGGTCGACTCCATACGGTCATGGGGCTCACATTCATTACGATTTGACAAACATAAGCTCTGCAACAATGGATGTTGGAATGGTGATCATCCTGATGCTTCTTGTTCTGAGCCTGCTAGTTTGTTTTCATTTTTCATACTTCTAACTACAATGTTGTGAAGGTATTAGAAATTCTTGGATCCAAACTCAGAACATTAAATGTAATTACAGAAGTCACATTCCTACAGGAAAATCATTCTTCAGGTTCTGTTATATATAATACCTCCAAATTTATCCTATTGTATCTACATAAATGAAGTCATCAAAATTAAGAATTTTTTATAACTGCTTAAGGTTTGCTAAATTCTTGGATGGAAGAATTAATTCATCCCGGGCAACTAGGCTTGAGTTGCAAAAATTGAGGCATCATGCTACAACAAAAGTAAACAAAAGTAATAGTATATAGACTTGGCATTCTAGTTTGGGATATAGAGCACAGTTTGTCCCTCAGACCCTAATCAAATAAATTTTTGACTTGGACTATGTACATTGACATGACACTTGACAAAATAATTTCTTTGCGATTTCCTTTGTTTTTGTTACTATATTTTTATTTTACTGTTAAATGACCTTGACTTGTTATTTAATGTTTTTAGAACGTTTTTGAAATCCACTCAAACGTAAAATTCTGATCTTATTTCAATTCCTGGTTGACAAACAATTCAGTTTGCTAGTCTCATAAGGAATTTTCTTTCGCCTCAGAGTTAAGAATCATGCAATCCTTTTCTTGTAAGTACTTATCTTCCCTAAATTTTTGCATTGTTTGATTTAGTGATTACTCGAGTGTCCTTATCTGAGGACTAATATCATGATACTCAACTCATGCTTTTTGGATATTCATGTGGATACAATTTCATTTCATTTGTATTCTTTTTCTATATAAACATTGTGAATGAATATCTTAAGAAGACCTCAGCGCCTGCTCGTAGCTATTTATAACTTAAAACTTTATATGGATGCCTGCTATACTGTTATGAACTTTAAGAAATTGAAATGACAACTCACTATAGAGACAAGATCCTTGTTTTCTTAAGTTTCAAAAATGTAATGGCTTGCCCATGCATCAGCATAAACTGACTTTTCTCTCTGGAAAATGATTTTTTTTTTAAACTCAGGTTCAAAGCCACTTTTGGTGACCCTTTTATTTGCATTATATATCTAGAATGTTGAGGAGATTCTTCCCAGTTTATACAACTAACCTTAACCTTTGTGCCGATTTCTTAAAAAGTTCTTATCCTTTAGAATATCTTCACTATATCATGATTTCTCCTTTTCTTCATAAGTAGGTGAACTACCACCATTATGAGGAGTTGCTAATGGCTTTTCTTGTGATTTAACTCTACAGGGTTATGTAAGAGCCAAGTAACAGGGGTTAAGGGAAATGTTCAAGTAACAATTCTCAATATTTGTACTTGGAGTCACTAGATGTCGTGCATTTGACAGCTACCATTTAGCTTAACATCACTAACAACCTTTGCAGGTTCCACCAGCATGAAGAAGTCGATTCTGAGACCATGGTATGCCTTTTCTTTTGCGTCATTGTATTCGTATTTTTCATTGAAATTTCCACCGAATGTTGATATTTTTCCCCACAGTTTTACAATTGTTTGTGCTACAGTGTGTTTTATGATGACTAGGTATCAGTTTTTGTCCCTTCACACTTTCTATTGTTGCTGCCTCTATATGCTGCTGCTATTTTGGGTTTGGTTTATGAGTATCAGTTTCAAAATAATTGTCAGTATCTGTTTTTGAGTATCAGTTTCAATTGATACGCCAAAGTCTGCTGCCTTTATTGTTGCCTCTATATGCTGCTGCATGGTTTGGTTTGGAAATGTGCACATCATTTTTCAAGTACTATTAATGGGCTTTTTTATTGCCTTTGTAGCTACAAACCTAGGTTTGTTTGTTTATTGTTACTACACTTTCCTATCATTTTTGTAGTTGTTTGCTTCTAAACTGATTTTTGGTCCAATTTTACATTTTTAGTCCGCTGGCTGGGTTTGCTACTACTTCATTTTTATTACTTAAAGTACTGATACTAACACTACACTTGATTACATGGGTTTAGTGCTCGGGTATCTGGGTTATTGATACTACTCTTCTTGTCTTTTATTTTCTTCTAATTAATTGCTTACATATGAGTGAAACCCAGTTTGGGTTGTCTTCAGTATTTTTTATATTTATTACATACTATATTAGACTTTATTCTTGGCATGAGTTTGGTCTCTTTTAATCTTTGTTTTTTGAAAAGTGATGAATGTTTGTAGCTTTGTTACAAACATAGAGCTAAGGATTCATACTCCAATGTCCTAACTAACTACACTTTGGATCAGTTGCTTAACTTTGGGATAGGTGGCTTTGGTTTCTTTAATTCTCACACTGAGTTTAATTTATGATGAGTATCACTTAAATTGTTTGGGCTATGTTGGCATTTAGTATTTGAGAATTTTTTTTGGGTAGGCCCTATATTATGCTGCAAGCAGCATATAATGCTACTGCTGATGTGGCACATTTTTGGGGACAATCCCTTGTAGTATTTGCTACTGGAAATGTATATTTTTCTAATACTCTGAGCACAAACTTTGATGTCGGCTAGGTTTTATTATTATTATTTTTTTTTGCAATGCTCTGAGCCTACTTTTGACAAACTTTAGAATTAATTAGGACATTTGGAGTGATAGTCTTCTCAATTTGTTTAATGCAATGTTATTGAGCTATGGATGCTTATTGGGTCATGTTATGGTCACGATTACTTTGCAAGCACGTTGAAGACCAGCGGAGACAAGTTGAGGCACGACATGTCCAGTTTGAGGTCCGTTTCGATGCGCAATTCAAGTTGCAGTAGAAGCAACTTGATACGCTTCAGCAAATCGTCCAGACAGTTGTGGCCAACAACAACTCTGCAACGACTCATGCCGTAACCGAGTCTGCGGTCCGACCGATCGAAATCGAGCTGGAGGTACCCGAGCGACTACCTGCAATATCAAGAAGCTCCAATTTTGATATGTCAAAATTTACGAAAAATTTGTCGCACTTTCTTCTGCGGTACTGAAGACCCTTCTCTGGCGATCGATTGGTTGGAGGATTTGGAAGATTGTTTCGAGCTCCTAGGCGTAGATGAGTCCAAGAAAGTCGTATGCGTTCAACTTCTACTCCAATTGAACGCGCACGACTGGTGGGCCATGCAAAAGCGAGCGATCCGACGTGAGACGACGACAATCTCTTGGGCCACTTTCTGACAGGCGTTCGAAATCAAGTACCTCTCTGCAGTCGTTCGACAAGAAAAGGAAAATGATTTTATGCAGCTGAAGCAAGGGAATATGACGGTGCTGCAGTACGCAGCAGAATTTAACAAACTGGCCAAATTTGTTGGATCATTCTTACTTACAATGGAGAGTCGCGTTCGGCAGTTCGAAGTGGGTCTGCAGTCCTCTATCTCTACTCATGTGTCAGTTCCGGAATACAAGACAATGGACGAGTCCCTGAACCACGCTCTCCGTCTTGAACACTAATATCCTCCAGCTGCTGCCATTGATGTGCATACATACAATCACAAACGTCTTAGCCATGTGGGAGGAAACAATGCGACCAAGCGTCCGAACAATGGACAACAAGGTGAATATTAAGGGGGTAATCCATGGCCTCGCTGCACCCGATGTCACCGGTTTGGTCACAGTATCAACGACTGCCAGGTACTGGATGGCGGATGCTGGAGCTGTGGTAAAAAGGACCACATTCGTGCTGATTGTCCGACCAGAAGGTCGAATCCAACGGCGCCTCAACAGCAGCAACATCGTCCAGGGAACCAGGGTCTAGCGCCTCGAGCCCAACAACGCGTGCCGCAAAATGGCCAAGATCGTTGTTCCAATGTCCAGGGCCGCGTCTATGCCATGACTCGAGATGAGGCGTTCGCCTCTGATACAGTCGTGACAGGTACACTATTTTTCAATAATAAACATGCTCGTTATATCAGCGGACTTCGCCGCCGAGCACAAAATTTTCGTGACACCGTTAGGCCTTAATCTTAGCGTCAACATATCGTCGGGCACGTCACTACTTGCAAACTTAGCCTGCAGAGACGGAATCATTTGTATAGGAGGTAAAAATGTCTATCTTGATGCGATAGTTCTAGACATTAAGGACTACGACATCATTCTGGGAATGGATTGGCTCGGCCCTTGCAACGCCACCATCGACTATGCAGGAAAGAAGGTCACCTTCCGCATACCTGGAATGACCGAATTCTGCTATTCATGTGGTGAAGCATCGCCGACCTGCATAATGATCTTGGCAATATCTGTTCGAAGGATGCTGCATTCCAGATGTGAAGGCTATTTGGCGTCCGTTTGAGACATGCGACATGATGGTGCAAACGCGGGTTAGACCGACGTTGTGATAGAATTCCTAGACGTGTTTCCGAACGAGCTGTCTGGCATGTCACCTGATCGAGAGATATAGTTCACCATCGACAGATTTTCCGATACTCGACCTATTTTCAAGACTACATACAGAATGGCCCTGCAGAACAGAAGGAGCTCAAGATCCAGTTGCAAGAGTTGCTCGACAAGAGATTTATACTGCCTAGCTTCTCGCCATGGTGAGCGACTGTGTTGTTTGTCAAGAAGGACAGCTCAATGTGTTTTTGTATCGACTACCGAGAACTGAACAAGGCCACCGTCCGGAACAAATATCCATTGCCTCGCGTAGACGACCTGTTCGATCAGTTACATGGCGCCTCGATGTTTTCTAAAATTGATCTTCGCTCAGGTTACCATCAACTCAAGATCAAGCCGGACGATGTGTCGAAGTCAGCCTTCCGCACTCGATACGGCCATTACGAGTTCCTGGTAATGTCGTTCGGCCTAACGAATGCCCCAGCTGCCTTCATGGATTTAATGAATCGGGTGTTTCGATCCTTCCTCGATAAGTTCGTAGTAGTCTTCATCAACGATATACTCGTCTACTCGAAGGACAAGCGGCAACACGCTAAGCACCTGCAGACCGTGCTTCAGACTCTTCGTGAAAATCAGTTGTACGCGAAGCAGAGCAAGTGTGAATTCTGGCTGAGCAGCGTGTCGTTTCTTGGGCACATCATTTCTGCTGAATGTATTGCCGTCGATCCAAAGAAAGTTGAAGCCGTTGTTGATTGGAAACGACCAGCGTCAGTCGGCGAGATTCGAAGCTTCCTTGGCCTAGCAGGATACTACAGACGCTTCGTGAAAGATTTCGCGAAAATTGCGTCGCCTCTGACTCGCCTCACTCAGAAAGGAGTTGCGTTTGAATGGTTAGACGACTGTGAAGCTTCCTTTCAGGAGTTAAAGCAACGACTCGTTTCGGCCCCGATACTCGCACTTCCAGAAGGGTCTGAGGGATTCCAGATTTTTCGCGATGCTTCCGGTTAGGGTTTGGGGTGTGTGCTGATGCAACGAAATAAGGTGATATCTTTTGTTTTCTGACAGCTAAAACCGCACGAGAAGAACTACCCCACTCATGACTTGGAGTTAGCGGCGATTGTGTTCGCGTTAAAACTGTGGCGACACTACCTTTATTGTGTGGCGTACATGATTTACACGGATCACAAGAGCCTCAAGTATCTATTCACTCAGAAGGAGCTGAACTTGCGACAAGGGCGTTGACTTGAACTAATTAAAGATTACGACTTGACTATTGACTATACGCCGGGCAAAGGAAATGTTGTAGCAGACGCTCTGAGTCGGAAGTATATTGCCTCGCTATCCATCGACAACAGATTGCTACGGGACCTAGAAGAGATGAGCATCGACCTCCGGGTTCGATTCAGGGACGTACAGTTGGCATAGTTGCAGCTAGAGCCGAGCTTGCGGAAAAAGATCTAGATCGCTCAGAAGGGTGATCCGTACCTGAAGAAAGTTCAAAGCAAATTTCAACGGGTAGTGCGACCGACTTTGCGGAAGATGAAACCGGCGTGCTTCGATTGAAGGGTAGGCTATGCGTTCCGGATGATTTAGGACTTAGAAAGGAAATATTGACATAAGCGCGCTATGCAAAGTACTCCTTGTATCCAGGCAGCACCAAGATGTACAAGGACCTCCGCACGACCTTTTGGTGGCACGAAATGAAGATAGATGTGGTACTATTTGTGTCACAATGTATGGTCTGTCAGCAGATTAAAGTTGAGCACTAGAGACTGGGTGGAGAGATGCAGAACCTTGCCATTCCAGAATGGAAATAAGATCATATCACTATGGACTTTATTGTTGGCTTGCCGAAGACGCTACGGGAGAACGATGCCGTCTGGGTCATCGTCGATCGATTAACCAAGTCAGCGCACTTCCTTGCCATTAAAGTCACTTGGAGCGTCGATCGTCTTGCTCAGATCTATCTTGATAGAATAGTTCGACTGCACGAGATGCCAGTATCCATCATCTCATATCGGGATGGCCGATTCGTATCACGTTTCTGGTGTAGTCTTCAGTCAGCAATGGGGACCAAGTTGAAGTTTAGCTCATCTTATCATCCTCAGACCAATGGTCAAACAGGACGGGTGAATAAGATTCTCGAATACATGTTACGCCTCTGTGCAATCGACTTGAATTTAAGCTAGGACGTTCATCTACCGTTGGCCGAATTTGCATATAACAATAGCTATCAGTCCAGCATCCAATGACGCCGTACGAAACTTTGTACAGTCGGAAGTGCAGATCACCCATTTGCTGGGATGAAGTCGGGGAACGGCAGACTCGGTCCGGAACTGGTGGAGTAGACTGTACAAAAAGTTAAGTTAATACGGGAAAGATTAAAGATAGCACAAAGTCGACAGAAAAGCTACGTCGATATTCACCGACGACCGCTTGAATTCTTGGAAGGCGATCATGTGTTTCTGAAAGTAACGCCTATGGAGGAGTCACGAGATCTGAAGCTAAACGAAAGTTTAGTCCAAGATTTGTCGGTCCTTTCGAAATATTGAAGCGAGTCGTCCCAGTAGCTTACCAGATTGTACTGCTGCCAGCACTGTCGGATGTGCATGATATCTTCCACATCTCTCAGTTGCGGAAGTACGTGCACGATCCGAGCCATGTGGTATATTTTGGTCAGCTGAATTTGCAGGCAGACTTATCGTATGTAGAAGAGCCTGTGCAAAACTTGGAACGCAAGGATAAACTGCTTCGAAACCGTGCTATTCCTCTCGTTCGCGTGCTCTGGAAGAACCATGCGGTCGAGGAGTCGGCATGGGAGCTTGAGTCCGAGATGAGGAAAAAGTTCCCTTCCCTATTTTCTTGGCGGTAGGTTCTCTTCTTATGTTTCGAGGACGAAACTTTTTCTTAGTTAGTTATGGTGTAGTGCTCCGTCCCTACATTATTTCCCATTTTCGTCCACGGGGTGCACGAGAAAGGAACATTGTCGCTATCGATTCAGTCGGAACCGATAGATCGGGATCGATTGAATCGGTCGAACGGGAACGATTGAATTAAGATCATTTTCTCGTTATGGAAAGGCTTCTTCGAAATCAAGTCTCATATTCATCGGGTTTCGCCTCGAGGATAGACTCTGCGGCTGAGTCGGGAGAGACCTCCCGTTGATCTGCTTTTCATGCTGTACTTACTTTTTGGCTTTGGTTTTCGTGAATGCGTTTTCGTGAATATTTTCGATGGTTTTTGCCACGGTCCGCACCCGGTATAGGGGCACGAGTACGTAACAGCGTCCAGCCTACGCCGCAGAATCGGCGGTAGAACGCTGTTCTAGGTCGCTAACTAACAAACTCTTACAATGATATAATGTACCTGTCATAGATCTCAACTCCGAATGGAGGACAAGTATAAATATAATGGTAAATACTCAATCACAATCTAAAGCACGATAAGCTATCAAAGAAATCTAAATAACTATAAAGACTAAATATCAACAAAAACTACTAAATAATATCCAAATTCAAATACAAGTCTCAGAATTAAAATAACAAAATCTCCATTATTACAATCCAAGTTCAAACAGAGAATCTAAAACAAGTCAACTAAAACTAGGTCTCTCGGTCACTCCTGAGAATCTGGACCCAAGGTAGCTATCCCCTCCTTGGATCCATATTAGGTAGGACACTTATCCTCTGGACAATCATCTGAAAAATATATCCAATCAGGATGGAACGAGCACATCTCCTCTAGCAGTTCCAAATAAATGACAAAGACTATAAAATAGTTATAGCAAGTAATACTTGATGAACATGGAAAGTTTGAGACATCAAACGAAATAGAAGAACAGTTAGAACAAAGAAAGTAAAACAATGAAACAGGAGAGCATGGCAATGAAGACTGCAAATAGAGATAGCTAAACTAGAACAATGTGATGTGAGTTCAATCAGTATAACATGAGGCAATGTGAATCTAGTACAAGACACTAATCCAGTGTGTTTTGAAATACCGAGTTCAACATGTAAACGACTAGTGGGTAAATACGGCACATCGCACGCTTGGCAAGCGTGCGATGACTATCTTTCTAGTAGGGGTGGTTCTTGTATAATTGGAAATGTTTACATGTCTACTCAAGTATTTCTCCGCCATGACAGGTACAAGTGAATCTATATCCCGACACATAAATAGAGTACGAGTTTAGCCAGAAAGTAAGTGGTGCTTGTAGGTGTTTCTGGTAGGTGGTTCCAGTGAGTGGTTCCAATAGTAGGGGCTAGACGAGTTAAATACATGTGTCGCAAATGAATGAACCCAGAATACCAATCCGTGTTGTGACAGAGAATCAAATAGAACCAAACTAGAAGCTGAATCATAATAATCATCAAGTAAATGAAAACTATCAGAGAATGTACTCGTCTGTCGTCCTGAGCAGTGAATGAGGATTGATGCCCAAAGTGGTGTCACACAAACCTATATATGGGATGCACAAAGTTATTTATTGTTATAGAGTAACCAATGAATCTAAATGAGTTGACTATATGCTTCTAGGTCCATTTCTAGGTCAAAAGTCAAACTTGGTCAAACTAAGTCAATCTAAATCAAAATGGTCAATTCTAGGTCATGCCTTGTCACACCAAGGTAATTCAACCTATACCAAAATTCCTCATATATCCTATATGTAGGATACTCACTTATCCTATATACCTTGGCTTACCCCAAGGTAATAATTATACCTAGCACCAAACCCATGCTAATACCTAACACCTAACATGTATTACTAATTTTTAATAGCCTAACCATATCCTACCTTTATATATATATATATATATATATATATATATATATATATATATAAAAAGATGCAGCAGGAGGAATCGCATGCGATCGGGCCTAGGGTTTTTCTCACCCCCCCCTCCCCGACCGCCGGACCCACTCGCGGAGGGGAGGAGGCGGCCGGGGAGGAAGGGAGGGGGCGGGCGGTCCCCTCTGACCCTTGTTAGCAATCACCCGAATAAAACTCGTATTATACGCGAATTTTTTCGTATCTTTCATAAACGTATAATACTTGCGTATTTTTGACAGATTCAAATCAATAAGTAAATTTTAAGCATGCAAAGTTGTAAACGTGTTCTGTATAAATTATTAAAAATTTTGGCCAAAAAAACGTGCTAGAACCTGTTTAAGTAACCAAATTTGCTAACATATTTAAGAATGTGAAGTTTCTAACCTGAAAATTTCCATTTTTCAAATATTTGACCGAATTTTTGAACATAATTTTATTTGCACTGAGTCGATTTATACTCGTACTTTTCCCATTCTGAATTTTTCCCGTTTGTCGAATTGCTAACAAGGCCTCTGACAGGCGGCAGCAGCCCCCCCAGGCCGGAGGGGCCTGGAGGCGGAAGCGGAAGCGGGGGGTCGGGCGGACCCCCGTTCGGGACAGCGCCGGCTCGGGCGGGCGGGGCGAAGGCCAAGGGGGGGGGGGGGGGCGGCCGACCCCCCCAGGCGGTGGCGGAGGGCAGGGCGGCCCGGGGGGCTCCGACTACGCCGGCGATCAATGGAGATGCTCCTATTTTTGAATTCGGATCGGGATCCGGTGCTCGGGATGGCCGGTTAGAAGATGAGGGTTGGACGACGGTGGTGAGACGGCGTCCGGGAGGGGGAAGAGGGACTCAAAATCAAGTGATGAGTCGGGCGGGCCCTGGGAGGAACGAAAATATGTCTAACATCGGCAGAGGTGGCACGAGACGGCAGGGAGGAGGACCGGGGCGTACTGCATCTGAATGGCGGCCAAAGGCGACGGCGGCGGAAAAAGGAAAGGGTATCGCTGGAGATGCCGGGAGTCAGAGGCCTCCGTCTGCCACCCCCCGGATGGCCACAGACGGGCCTGGTCCCAAATCCTGGAAAGATGTTTGTATGCCGGGTGTGAACAAGAGTCCGATGTCGATGGAGTATGTGCCACCGATGCAGGTAGGAGGAGGCCTCCGAGCGTATTTTCCAGCAGAGAAGATAGCGGAGGTTACGGATTTCTGAAAGAACACGTTGGTGATGTATATGTTGGGAAGTAAACCGTTCAGGCCCCATAGGAGATAGCTAGGTCCTCGACTGCGCAGATGGAGGTAGCTGAGCCAGAGGTGGCGCCCAGTCCCATCACCAGAGTGGCGGCGACAGTCAGGCCGACGGATGAGGACTCCCTGGTGGAGGGGGCCAGGAGGTCAGAGACTGACACACAGCCGAGACAGGAGGGTTCCTAGGGCGCGATGGTCCCGTTCATGCCCCAGAGGATTATGGTGACCAGGGGTATGAGTTCCCTGGTTAGCAGACATGATGGGATGGAGACTTCTATGGTGGAAAAGGTCTATAGCAGGAAAAGGCATGCCCCGTCCCCACGGGAAGATGAGCTCCGGCCACGGGGGCTAGATGATCAGACCGTGGCCAACCCAGATTGGACATTGGCTCTTTCCAGGATTCAGGCACATCTTGCTCCCTCCTCCGGGACGGAGATTGGGGAGGATATAGATTTGACGGACGGGACACTTCCCTCGGGTGTCAGTCCAGATGGAGTTCAGGGGGACCCTACATTAATTAATTAATTAATGTCGGTCCTTGCCTGGAACATTCGTGGAGGGTGTTCCATTGGGAGATGGAGGGAGATTAGTAACGTTCTGAAGAGAGAGAAGTGTGACATTTCTATTCTGCTTGAGACGAAGATTAGAGGGACGACTATGCTATCTCGCAGGACTCCAGGGAACTGGGGGCAATCTCACAACCTGGATCTCTATGACATGGCTAGGATCTGGGTTCGGTGGAACAAAGATAGTTGGGAGGGGGAACAGGTGCCGATGTCGGAGCAGCTTATCGACATATCCTTTATAAACAAATGAGGATTCCACTTCATTCTTGGCGCAGTTTATGGGCACAATGATAGGCGGCTTCGTGATCCCTTGTTGGAGGACATTGTCCGCGTAGGACGGATGGCGGAGCACCTGTATCTCCCCCTGCTGCTTATGGGAGACTTCAATGCCATGCTTCATCGGCATGAGAAGGTGGGAGGCCGTCCGGTGCCGGATCCGATCCTATACGACTTCCAGAGGTGTCTCCTCCTGTTTGGGCTGAGGGAGCTGGAGAGGGATGGACACATCTGGACTTGGCACAATAAGGCGGTTCATAACAGGATCGCCTGTCAGCTTGATCGGGCTTTGGGAAATAGCGAATGGTCTCGCTACTTCCCGAATTCCAGGGCGAAAGGGTCAGCGGCGGGGACCAGCGATCGCTCTCCTATCCGGGTAGGTCTCTCTGAGAGGCCCACTTGGAAGGCTCGGCCATTCCGGTACAACAATGGCTGGTACCTATCTGCGGGATACGAGGAGGTTGTTATGAGAGGGCTGCATCATACTCGGAAGGGCACGGCTCAGTTTCGCATGGTTCACAAACTCAAACAGGTCAAGAGAGCTATTCGGGACTGGGTGAAGAAGATGCCGCGGTCTTCCCTGGAGGAAAAGGAGGCCGAGCTTCGAGAGGTCCAGGAAGCTTTGCAGTCTGACATGCTGAGCGGGGAGTTGGCGGCTAGGGAGAGGGACCTGATTGCGGAGGTCAACATCATGAGACTCCAGCAGGAGATTTGTGCGGCCCAGAGGGCCAAGTGTTCTTGGCTCAAGGATGGTTATTAGCATTATAAAAAATAAATTAAATAGAAAATAGAACATTATTAATTTAGTAACGGTTATCTAATTATTGTAACGGTATTAATCGTGACAATTTTGTAACGGTAATAACCGTTACGAATTGAAAAAAAAGTGTGACAAATTCTCTGTTTTGGTGTAGTGAGATCAATATTTGCATGACTGAACAAAGAGGTGAGTGAAACCAATGGTATATCAACTGTGGTCAGTAGACAACATCAAATTGGATGTTAGGACATCAAGACAACAGACACACATCCAAGTGCAGGACATACACATCCAAGTGCAGGACATGTAACACAAATGCTACTCAAGCAGTGAATGAACATCATAAACCAAGGTATAGGTTGATATGCCAACTGTCGGGAAGGGCATATACTCTAATGCTATACAAAGTTCTGAGCTGAGGAAGGTAGGGGACATGTCAGTGAAGCCACAAGGACCTTCACATGTCCATATGTGAATTGGTTTACAGAACTCAAGTGTCTGCACACAATCCTCCACAGGACGAAACATATGACAGTCACTACACATCAAGTCCCTAAAGCCAAAATGATATACCAAATCAATCCCAAATCATGAGTTAATCATCCTACATTGCTAACACATATATAACCGATATAAATACCTAATTAAAACTGAAATTTAAGTATCAAAAGTCCTAAGAGTCATTTCATCAAACACTTGATGTGCGTATCCGATACTCTCGTGATACGCACTCCAAATGGATCCAAACTTGACCCAAATTATTCCTAGTGCAATGGGTACCTTAAATGAATGCAACTACACTAATGAATGAAAAATTAGAGGGTTTAGAGGGTTCTTACCAATTGGGAGTTGGAATCCCAATGAAACGTTTTTAGATCTAGATCTCCACCAAGCTCCAATGGCCAAATTGTTCCAAATGCTCCCAAGCTAGGCAATAGAGGCTTCTTTTTTTCAAGGGGAAGAGTTTGCAATTGGTTTGATGGGAATTTGGACTCAATTTGGGAGATGGAGGCAATTTGGAGAAAAACACAAATTAGGGTTAGGGTTTGTAATGAAAACGGGGAAGAAGAAGGAAGGTTTACTATTAATAGCAAGGGGGAGGGCTCCTTGTGGCCGGCCATAGAGACTTCTAGGGTTTAGTTTGGGCTTGGTTGGATGCAATGTCTAAAATGCCTTCCTAACTTGTCATGTAAAGCCTCTTTAAGAAAAGACCCAAACTAACTTATTGTTTTTAGCCTACAAATAGATACTAAGTGACTTCTAGCTAGATTGGAGTCTAACTAATTAATTAGATATGAATCTAAAGTTGTCTAATCTAACTAACTAGGTTTTCTTGGTCATGACTAACATCTAATCAATGTGGTTCTAAGGTTTTACCAATTAGGACACTAACACAATTCATCAATTTAAAAGATGTTTAAAATAATCAAAATTTTTACAAGTAGTCAAAAATACCCTCATTTCTAGAAAGTGGTGGTGACAAATCTACTCCATAGAAAAATTTTGTCCTCGAAATTTAAAGTTGGTTGTACTCTTTCTAGGTCAAACCCCCAACCATCAAAGTCAAGAAAATTCTATCTAATAACATGCAAGATCATGGTCCTACTGGTCGTGATTTCACAGTCTCCAACAGGGTCACTACACTATCTAGCACAACACAAAATATCCTGATAGGTACTAATAGAATCACACAACGAGATGAAAGAAGGACAGGAAAAGACAGGTCTGCTAACCCGTTACCTGTAGCATTGGCCTCCTCGACCGTCAACGCAAAAGCCCTGCCCCTCTGGGGTATATCCCTCTGATGGTGCGGGGCATGATGCTGCGCCACAAGTGGCCTAGCTCCCTCTCTCTGACCCTGTGCTCCGCCAAATGGAGGTGCGGTGGGGGCAATCCTTTATCTGGTGAGCAGCGGATCCACAGAATAAACACACCTTCAACCTCCTCCTACAAACGTCCCAACTGTCCCGGCTTCCTGCAGTAGGCACAAGTGGGCACCCTCTGTTCCTGTCCCCGAGGCTGATGCTGTACCAGCTGAACTTTAGCCGGTGCCAACAACTGCTGAAGTTGGTGCACTACCTTGTGCACAAAGGGATGCTTCGCACTACCGCTTGCACCCTCCCGAATCATCCCTGCCTCTCTTGGACTTGAGCTCCAAGTCATCCTCAGCTGCAAGAGTGCCCTCTAAGATCTGTTCAAAAGTGGCATCGCGATCGCTCTTGGTCAGTGACTTGACCTCCTTGATCAAGCCCTTGCGAAACTTTCTAGCCTTCGCCACATCACTCAGCCCTTCCACGAATCTGTCTAACCGGTAGAACTCCCCAACAAACTCCTCTACTGTCCTGTTCCCTTAGACGAGGCTCTCGAACTGACTCTCCAAGGCACTGAGAGCCACATTTGGGAAGAACTTTTCCTTGAAAAGCTTCTTAAACCCCTCCCAAGTCTGCCTTTCTACTCCAACCCTCAGATCGGTACGGTACCATGTCAAGGCAAGGTCGAACATCTGACTGTCCGCTGCCTCAACCTTCAGACTATCCGGAATCTGCGCCAGGTGGCAGATCCCCTCAATGTGCTCAATCCAATCATCTGCATACAAGATACCCTCCATGCCCTTGAAGTCCTTCGACCGCATCTTCTGAAAGTCGATGATGTTCCCCGACCTCTGATGCTGAATAGGTCCTCCCTGTCCTCCATGTGGCTGAGCAGTCACTCTCTCAACTGCTGCCATAGCCACCTGTTGAGCATTATCAATGCCCTGCCTCATGTCGGCGGACTGACGGCGCTGAGCGTCCATCATCTCCCAGAAAAGCACGAACAATTGTGCGACATCCACTGGAGCAGGAGGTAGTGGTGGAGGCTGAAGAATATCAGGAATAACTAGGGAAATCCTCAGAACAGGTGGAGGACCCCTGAAAGCAGCAGATACTCACACGTGAGCAGACGTAAGGAGCGGAGCAGTCCTAACTGCATGCTGAACCGGACGAGAGATAACAGACCTCTCAGTAGCAGTCTCTGGGACAGAACGGTGTGATCAAGTCTTCGGCGGCATCCTGAAGACAAATCAAACTGTCACGCCCCAGAACCAGAATACTGGAGAGCGGAGGAGTGACTCAGCCAGCTACGTATTACGGGTAGATGAATACCGTATAATACGATCAATGCTGTCTAACCAGACAAGGGGGTGCATACTACATGAAAGTCTCACTATGGTCACTTCACCTCTATTGTCTCAATCATTCAAATAAGGAACAGAAAATAGAGAACATGTAAGATAAAGCAGTAAGGCGTCCCAAACGCTCTATCAAAATGTTCTTGATATCTGGCTTTGCAAAATATAGCCAGATTGATGTAGCAAAAGTATACACAATTGTTATCAGCTGCAGCCTGACTTAGTTACAATTATGTAAAAGTAAGTACAAGACAATCCGACTAACATGTCGGTGCCAAACGGCAAAGTATAAAGTAAATAACAAAACGAGTGGGGAAGTAAGAAACCCACTCGAGTCCTCCTGCGATCATCCCTCTAGTATTGACCATCTTGGAGGTGGAAGTAAGCTGGATCCTCGGGGACCGGCTCTAAATCTGGCCATGCAAAACCAGAGAGGTTAGACCTCTAATAGCAAGTACCGCAAGGAAGCACGATATGAGGAATGAAACCAGTAAATAAGAGGATATAATAATAGATCTCTGCTTGCCACTGGGATTCACATAACATCACGACACTTCGAACCAACCTTCCACCCAAACAAGGACAGAAGTTGGCCCGTCATGTCCTGACATTCTGATCATCTCAGTTAGGTGACAGTAGATACAGTACACAAACAAATCAATTTAAACGGCCATTCAATTACTACGGCTTGCTACTGTAATTCCAAGTTAACCTGGAATTATGCAATAAAAGATTCCTCAGTTCTTACTATGTGCAAGCAAGCCTAGTTTACCCAGTCAATCAATTCCGCCAATCATGAATTAGACGAGTCCCAGCAGGACGCCCGTCATCAATATACAATATACCATAAATAATATAACCAGATACCGCTCCCTGTCCGTGTGACAGATTTGCAGTATCTGTGGGGACCAACCGGCCTGTCGGGTACTACTAGTCCCAAGAGGGCTGCCATGTAAGAACTCGGGAATCCATTCTCTCCATGCAATCATTATTTTTATTTAACTTAATAGTCTCTACGTTGAGTGAAATCCCATGCCGTGGATCATGGTCATTCAGAATGAGTACTTTCGTACGGGGTACGATATGCACAACTCTACAACGATACCCGTGCGGTTAGGTTGTAGGTCTTACATAGCGTAATGCAACAATCCAAACTAACCACGGAATAATCATGCCTTGACCATAAAATATACATGCTTCTTTTGTAGAAAATAAATAAATAAATAAATTGAAGCCTGCATGTGTGCCTGTATGTCAATATTTGGGACTAGTCAGTCGATTATAATAGTTCATAATATGAACGTGTCTCATTCATTCATTTCAATAAGACGACTAGCCAGCCTCTTAGTTCCAACTAGGAACGCATGATCAATTATTAATCGAGATAACCAATAATGTTATTTTAATGTTCAGACAATAATCACTGTTAATTAATGCCAAGGCAATTAATTAATGTTACTAGATGTCAATTAATGTCAATCAATGTCATTCAATGTCAATCAATGTCAATTGGAACAAGAATCAGCCAAGAAAGTATTTAGAATCAGAGTTCATGCGGCCAGGAAAATTTAAACTCATGCGGCCAGACAAGGATAATTCCATGCGGCCGGAAATGAGTAGTCCCATGCGGCCAAGAATCTGCAAGCCTTAGGCGACTAGAACTTAAAGGGGGTCTCATGCGGCTATGGTTAAAATGAGACCATGCGGCCAGGGGAAATTCTATGTGGCTGGGAAATAGCAAACACCATGCGGCTCGAAATGATATGCGTCCATGCGGCTCGAAGTGACATGCGCCCATGCGGCTCGAAGTGACATGCGCCCATGCGGCTCGAACTGGGACAAGTCTGCGGCTAAGGAAAACCAAATTCATGCGGCTAAGAATAAGCGCAACCCGATATGCGGCTGAGAGGTCATGCAGCGTCATGCGGCCGAGAATGACCAGCGCCATGCGGCTGCGGGACTAAATGCACATGTGGCTAGCTAAGGACTCATGCAGCAGATAAGTCTCATGCGGCTGACTAAGTCCATGCGGCTGGGATTGGAATCAGTCTTATGCGGCTGGAAAGTCCAGGTCCATGCAGCCAGAATGCCCATGCGGCCAAAATGCCCCTGCGGCCAAGGTGACTTGCCGCATGAAGACTCATGCGGCCAAGCGTTGCTACGTGGCCAGAACTGTTCTTCTTCTCCATTGTCCGAGAGGAAGAACCATGGGAAGCTATTGCTTCCAAGCTCCATAAATCCTTCATTCTAAGCCCAAATCTGAACTTCCATAGGTCAAAATGGGGTAGAACGAAATTCTCTACAACATGGAACCATAAAAACTTGAAGATAACAGAGTCTACTAGATCAAAACCTAAGAAATCCAAAAATGCATCAAACTTAGATATACAACAAATAAGCCATGGAAATTGAAAATGCCAAGTACTAAGGAGACTTAGAATCAGATAAGGAAGATGATGGAACAATAAAAATGGGGATCCATCAAGAAGCAAGTTGGCACTTGCCTAGCTCTCCTAGGTTGGTGGAAGAGTTTAAGAGGAAGAAGAAGGAGAGTTATGGTGAAGTAATGAAGAGAGAGAAAAGGGGATGGGCTTTAAATGGAAAGGGGTGGTGGTAGGTGGGGGTTCATTTCGGTTCATGATGAACCACATATATAAACCAATCTAAGCCGATCTTAAAGCAAAGCTAAAGCAGAGTATAAAAACAGGAAGAAAGATACAGAAATAAAATTGCAGGAAATTAATTAACAGAAAATTAAAGGAATTTAAATACAGAGCAGTACATGATAAATATTAAAATAAATACACTTAAATAGTATATGGATTTAAAATACGTATTCTGGGAACGGAAAGTGACATCTCTACCCTCCTTAGAAAAATTTCGTCCTCGGAATTTCAAATCCAAGCAGGATAGAAACATCAGAGCTAACTAATCCAAGCATAAGCAATTGAGTAAGTAATCATTTCACAATGCCAATAGCAAGTAACATATCTATGTTTTAACTATTGACGACACCAAGCAATTCTACTCATAAGGTGACATGCATGAAGTGTTTAAGACGATCAAGGTGTATAGAAAGAAATATACCTTGTGAGTCAAATAGGTGCGGATACCGTGATCGGATATCATCCTCACGTTCCCACGTTGACTCCCCTAAAGAGTGATGACCCCAAGCAACCCGGACAAGGCTAATTGTTCGGTTCTTGAGTATCTTCTCTCTCCGGTCCAAAATGGACACAGGCTGCTCCTCGTAAGACAAGTTGGTACCAACAACCAGCTCAGAGTGATCAAGGATATGGCTTGGGTCCGATACATACCTTCGCAACTGGGATACATGAAATACGTCATGCACCTCTCGTAACGAAGGTGGAAGGGATAAACGATAAGCAACATCGCCTATCCGATCGAGGATAACAAACGGGCCCACGTACCGCGGACTCAACTTCCCGCGAACGCCAAATCTAATGACCCCACGAATAGGTGAGATCCGCAGGAACACGTGGTCCCCAACAGAAAACTCTAGCGGCCTACGATGCTGGTCCGTCCAATGACGATGCCGATCCTGCGTAACTCGAAGTCGCTCTCTAATTTTCTTAACCACTTCTACTGTCTGAACAATCATTTCTGGGCCTAGCATCTTCCTCTCCCCGATATCGTCCCATGCTAGTGGTGACCTACACTTCTTACCATATAGTGCTTCAAATGGCGCCATCTGGATACTAGCTTGGTAACTGTTGTTGTATGAGAACTCGACTAAGTGCAGGTGGCTCTCCCAAGACCCTCCAAAATCTAGGGTGCAAGCTCGCAACATGTCTTCCAAAGTCTGGATTGTTCTTTCTGATTGCCCGTCCGTCTGGGGATGGTAAGCCGTGCTGAACCTTAACTTGGTACCCAGACTATGATGTAAACTCTTCCAGAAATGTGATGTAAAACGAGTATCTCTATCTAACACAATGCTGACAGGGACTCCATGCTGTCTGACTATCCGTTGCATATATAATTCCGCCAACTTCTCTGTAGATTGTCCTACTCTGAAAGAAAGAAAGTGTGCTACCTTCGTAAGCCGATCTACTATCACCCAAATAGCATCTTTACCACTTGGTGATCTCGGTAAACTGGTCACAAAGTCCATTGTAATATGCTCCCACTTCCATTCCGGGGTAGGAAGCGGTTGCAATAACCCTGCTGGCCTCTGCTGTTCTGCCTTCACTTGCTGACATACCAAGCAACAGGAAACAAATCTAGCTATCTCCCTCTTCATTCCGTTCCACCAGAAGTGCTGCTTGATATCTTGGTACATCTTGGTCCCTCCAGGGTGTATAGAATATTGAGAACTGTGAGCTTCTGCCATAACTTCATGTCTGATATCTCCACTAGGCACACATAGACGTGACCCAAACCTAAGTGTACCATCCTCATGGATTTGCATCTCCTTTCTGAGTCCTGACTCACATTCTGCTCTAAGCTTCTGAATCCTTGGGTCCTGTGCCTGAGCTGCCTTGATCCTGTCTACCAAGTCAGATTGAACTTGTAGACTCGCCAGAACTCCTACATCACTAGGAAGTATAACTTCGATGCCCATCTCCTGAAGGTCTTCTAAGATATGCCTCTGTGTTGTTAACATAAATGCGCCGCCTCTCCTGCTGAGAGCATCTGCTACCACATTAGCCTTGCCTGGATGATACTGAAGCTCCACGTCGTAATCCTTGATCAGCTCTAACCATCTTCTCTGCCTCATGTTCAGCTCCTTCTGAGTAAAAATGTACTTCAGACTTTTGTGATCTGTGTACATGTCCACTCGATCACCATACAAGTAATGCCTCCATAGCTTCAGAGCAAACACTACTGCCGCCAATTCCAAGTCGTGAGTTGGGTAATTCTTCTCGTGGTCTCGAAGTTGCCTAGATGCGTATGCTATCACCTTCCCATGCTGCATGAGGACACATCCAAGTCCTTTACCTGACACATCACAATAAACAGTAAAACCTCCGGGTCCAACTGGCAATGTAAGAATAGGTGCTGATATCAACTTCTGCTTCAAATTCTCAAATGATGCCTGACATTCTGCCGACCAGGCGAATGGTACATCCTTCCGTGTCAAGCGGGTCACGGGTGCTGAAAGCCTTGCAAAGTCTGACACGAACCTTCTATAATAACCCGACAATCCCAGGAAACTCCGCACATCAGCTACGGTCTTGGGTACTGGCCAACTCTCTACTGCTTCTACCTTCTTGGGATCCACTGCTACTCCAGCTCCTGATATAATATGACCCAAAAACGAAATGTGATCCGACCAAAACTCACACTTGCTGAGCTTGGCATACAACTGATTCTCTCTCAGAACCTGTAACACCTTCCTGAGGTGGTCTTCATGCTCCTCTTCACTAGCAGAGTATACAAGAATGTCGTCGAGAAACACCACGACAAACTGATCTAAGTACGGCATAAAGATGCGGTTCATCAAATCCATGAATATTGCTGGAGCATTGGTCAAACCAAACGGCATTACCAAGAATTCATAATGCCCATACTTCGACCTGAATGCTGTCTTGGAAATATCCTCCTTCCGAACCCTCACTTGATGATACCCTGAACGAAGATCTATCTTGGAGAAAACTCTAGCCTTGCTCAACTGATCAAATAAGTTGTCGATCCTTGGTAGTGGGTACTTGTTCTTCACTGTTGCCGCGTTAAGCTTCCTGTAATCGATGCACAATCTGGATGACCCATCCTTCTTTCCTACAAGTACCACTGGTGCTGCCCATGGTGATATGCTAGCTTGGATGAACTTCTTCTCCTTCAGTTCTTCTATGTGCTGGTATACCTTGGCCTGCTCCGAATCCGCCATTCTGTAAACTCGATCTGATATCGGTTTAGTTCCAGGTGCCAATTCTATGCTGAACTCAATGTCTCTAACTGGTGGTAGCCCTGGAAGTTCTTCGGGAAATACATCTAGAAATTCATCAACTACCTTCGGAACTTGAACTTCTTCCATTGCCGTCACTACTCCCTGCTCTTGCTGAGTTGCCTCTGATCTGACTAAGGTGAATCGCTTCATGCCCGGGATATCAAAAGATACACTCCCTCTACGACAATCTATTGTCGCATGACTGTCTTTCAGCCAGTCCATGCCTAAGATAACGTCGAAATTTCCAACAGGAAATTCTATCAACCGGGCGGGTAAGGAATGCCCGCAAACTACAACGCTACATGCTAGAATGACTCTACTAACTCCTACGAGCCCATTACCAGTGAGTATGTTTAACCTCCCTGGCAATGCCTCGAACTCCATTCCTAGCCGTGTCGCAAATTGTGCAGATATAAATGAATGGGATGCTCCCGAATCAAATAATGCTACTGCGGGATATGAGGCGACGAGAATGTTACCTGCCACAACATCTCCTGATGCTAATGCCTCTTCCAAGGACAGGGTGAATGCCTGCCCTCGACCTCCTTGTTGATTCCCATGTTGCGGCTTAGCGTGGTGCTGCTGCTGGCCCCTGCCTTGATGATGCTGGGGTGGTCTATGCTGGTGTTGCTGCATCGGCGGTCCCTGCTGCCGAAACATCTGAGCCTGTGGCATTAACGGGCGCTGGGCCAATGGTCTCACTGCTACCGCTGGTCCTCGATACTGTCCTGCCCCTGGTGCTGGCAGAGCAGGAAACTGCTGCACTGGTCCTCCTGACCTAGAATTAATGGGACATGTGGTAACCCGATGATCTGGATTTCCACATATCAAACACAGCCCGTTCAATGCCCGACACACATCTCTAGTGTGCCCCATCTTCCCACAATAAGTGCAGCCCGCTGGGGGTTGCTGATTCTTCTTCTGTTGCTGTTGCCTTGGTGGTGGTGCTGGCCCTCGCATTACTACATCGTGAATGCGAATGCCAAGGGATGGTGCTGTTGTTCGGGGCGCTGCTCCCCCTCCTCCTTCAATCTGACTGTGGGATCTCTTCTGACCTCCAGTCCTTGCCGCAAGCCTCTGAATGGTGATCTCATGCCTTCGGGTTGCCGTTAATACTTCGTCGAAAGTCTGATAATTGTGCCCCTCTATCAATTGCAAGAGCTCAAGATGAAACCCTTGCTGGAACCTCGTAGCCCTCTGGCTCTCTGTTGCTACCATCTCTGGGGCGAACCTACTCAATCTGCAGAACTCCGCTGCGTAGGCATCTACCGTCTTGCCTGCCTGTCTGAGGTTGATAAACTTCTGTTTTAGCTCAAACTGCGCCACAACTCCATAGTACTTCGTCTTGAATCTTGCTGTAAAGTCATTCCAAGCCACAGGACGTCTGATGCCCACTTCCTCTGATTCCCACCAATCACGTGCGAGATTCTGAAGTAACAACTTCACTAGATCCACACGTTCTTCTACCGGCACCTTAGCTGCTGTCAAAATAGCCTCAATGTCCTTAAGCCATGCATCTGCTGAGATGGCATCCTCTGTGCCTTCGAAACGGCGGGGGTTGTACTTGCAAAACCTGGCTGATGCTCCTGAATCTGGCCTTGCCCCTCTTTCCAATGCCGTCTGCAATCCTTGGTTGAGTAGTACGTTTTGCTCTTGTAACTGAGCGTGCATGCGCTGCTGGGCTAACATATGATGTTGCTGAGTAGCCATCATCCCCCTCTCATGATCTCCAGAAGGGCTGGTGTGTCTACTTCCACAGGGATAGGTGGAACTGTTGGTGGTGGTGGAACATCCGGATACTGCGATCCAGCTGCTGCTTCCACTATCACTTCTTCTTGAATAGCCTCTTGGGTTTGTACCGGCCCTTGTTGCTGACCAACATGGTCAGGTTGTCTATGTTGCTCTTGTTGTTGTTGTCCAGCTCCGACAGATGCAGACGAAGTGCCCCTAAAAAGGGACAAGAGAACAATCAAACGACCGGACAGGAAAGATCAATGAAGTCAAAGGATACTGGAATGTCAAGCTAGAGTTGAGAACAACGAATCATGAGATCAAGGGGGACGTGTGATTGAGACATCCTATAAATCAAAACACCCCACAAGTCTGAAGCTAGACCTGCATGGGCCACCACTAAAACCTTGTCGCGCCCCAGAACCAGAATACTGGAGAGCGGGGGAGTGACTCAGCCAGCTACGTATTACGGGTAGATGAATACCGTATAATACGATCAATGCTGTCTAACCAGACAAGGGGGTGCATACTACATGAAAGTCTCACTATGGTCACTTCACCTCTATTGTCTCAATCATTCAAATAAGGAACAGAAAATAGAGAACATGTAAGATAAAGCAGTAACGCGTCCCAAACGCTCTGTCAAAATGTTCTTGATATCTAGCTTTGCAAAATATAGCCAGATTGATGTAGCAAAAGTATACACAATTGTTATTAGCTGCAGCCTGACTTAGTTACAATTATGTAAAAGTAAGTACAAGACAATCCGACTAACATGTCGGTGCCAAACGGCAAAGTATAAAGTAAATAACAAAACGAGTGGGGAAGTAAGAAACCCACTCGAGTCCTCCTGCGATCATCCCTCTAGTATTGACCATCTTGGAGGTGGAAGTAAGCTGGATCCTCGGGGACCGGCTCTAAATCTGGCCATGCAAAACCAGAGAGGTTAGACCTCTAATAGCAAGTACCGCAAGGAAGCACGATATGAGGAATGAAACCAGTAAATAAGAGGATATAATAATAGATCTCTGCTTGCCACTGGGATTCACATAACATCACGACACTTCGAACCAACCTCCCACCCAAACAAGGACAGAAGTTGGCCCGTCATGTCCTGACATTCTGATCATCTCAGTTAGGTGACAGAGTAGATACAGTACACAAATAAATCAATTTAAACGACCATTCAATTACTACGGCTTGCTACTGTAATTTCAAGTTATTCTGGAATTATGCAATAAAAGATTCCTCAGTTCTTACTATGTGCAAGCAAGGCTAGTTTACCCAGTCAATCAATTGCGCCAATCATGAATTAGACGAGTCCCAGCAGGACGCCCGTCATCAATATACAATATACCATAAATAATATAACCAGATACCGCTCCCTGTCCGTGTGACAGATTTGCAGTATCTGTGGGGACCAACCGGCCTGTCGGGCACTACTAGTCCCAAGAGGGCTGCCATGTAAGAACTCGGGAATCCATTCTCTCCATGCAATCATTATTTTTATTTAACTTAATAGTCTCTACGTTGAGTGAAATCCCATGCCGTGGATTATGGTCATTCAGAATGAGTACTTTCGTACGGGGTACGATATGCACAACTCTACAACGATGTCCGTGCGGTTAGGTTGTAGGTCTTACATAGCGTAATGCAACAATCCAAACTAACCACGGAATAATCATGCCTTGACCATAAAGTACACATGCTTTTTTTGTAGAAAATAAATAAATAAATAAATTGAAGCCTGCATGTGTGCCTGTATGTCAATATTTGGGACTAGTCAGTCGATTATAATAGTTCATAATATGAACATGTCTCATTCATTCATTTCAATAAGACGACTAGCCAGCCTCTTAGTTCCAACTAGGAACGCATGATCAATTATTAATCGAGATAACCAATAATGTTATTTTAATGTTCAGACAATAATCACTGTTAATAAATGCCAAGGCAATTAATTAATGTTACTAGATGTCAATTAATGTCAATCAATGCCATTCAATGTCAATCAATGTCAATTGGAACAAGAATCAGCCAAGAAAGTATTTAGAATCAGAGTTCATGCGGCCAGGAAAATTTAAACTCATGCGGCCAGACAAGGATAATTCCATGCGGCCGGAAATGAGTAGTCCCATGCGGCCAAGAATCTGCAAGCCTTAGGCGACTAGAACTTAAAGGGGGTCTCATGCGGCTATGGTTAAAATGAGACCATGCGGCCAGGGGAAATTCTATGTGGCTGGGGAATAGCAAACCCCATGCGTCTCGAAATGATTTGCGCCCATGCGGCTCGAAGTGATATGCGCCCATGCGGCTCGAAGTGACATGCGCCCATGTGGCTCGAACGGGGACAAGCCTGCGGCTAAGGAAAACCAAATTCATGCGGCTAAGAATAAGCGCAACCCGATATGCGGCTGAGAGGTCATGCAGCGTCATGCGGCCGAGAATGACCAGCGCCATGCTGCTGCGGGACTAAATGCACATGCGGCTAGCTAAGGACTCATGCGGCAGATAAGTCTCATGCGGCTGACTAAGTCCATGCGGCTGGGATTGGAATCAGTCTCATGCGGCTTAACGAATGAACGCATGCGGCTGGAAAGTCCAGGTCCATGCGGCCAGAATTCCCATGCGGCCAAAATGCCCCTGCGGCCAAGGTGACTTGCCGCATGAAGACTCATGCGGCCAAGCGTTGCTACGTGGCCAGAACTGTTCTTCTTCTCCATTGTCCGAGAGGAAGAACCATGGAAAGCCATTGCTTCCAAGCTCCATAAATCCTTCATTCTAAGCCCAAATCTGAACTTCCATAGGTCAAAATGGGGTAGAACGAAATTCTCTACAACATGGAACCATCAAAACTTGAAGATAACAGAGTCTACTAGATCAAAACCTAAGAAATTCGAAAATGCATCAAACTTAGATCTACAACAAATAAGCCATGGAAATTGAAAATACCAAGTACTAAGGAGACTTAGAATCAGATAAGGAAGATGATGGAACAATAAAAATGGGGATCCATCAAGAAGCAAGTTGGCACTTGCCTAGCTCTCCTAGGTTGGTGGAAGAGTTTAAGAGGAAGAAGAAGGAGAGTTATGGTGAAGTAATGAAGAGAGAAAAGGGGATGGGCTTTAAATGGAAAGGGGTGGTGGTAGGTGGGGGTTTATTTCGGTTCATGATGAACCACATAAATAAACCAATCTAAGCCGATCTTAAAGAAAAGCTAAAGCAGAGTGTAAAAACAGGGAGAAAGATACAGAAATAAAATTGCAGGAAATTAATTAACATGAAATTAAAGAAATTTAAATATAGGACAGTACATGATAAATATTAAAATAAATACACTTAAATAGTACATGGATTTAAAATACGTATTCTGGGAACGGGAAGTGACACAAACAAGAGGTCAATAACGGTGCAAGAATGATATTATCAAAGAAGGACAGGTATGGAATCAGATTATTCAGATTTGAACGAGTGTCAGTAGATTTAAATCCATAGAAATTCCTAGTTGTGATTGAGTATCCTCTCATCTAAAGCCTATTCCTTATCTCCTATCGCAGGCTCGTAGCAGTACAACTAAATCGTCGCACTACCACGATATCGAACAAATGCGAATCTCGACCTGCATGGGCCACCACTAAAAACGTGTCACGATCCGCAGTCGGTATAGGGGCAAGAGTACGTAACAGCGTCCAGCCTACGTCTTCTAGGTCGCTAACTAACAAACTCTCACAATGATATAATGTACCTATCATAGATCTCAACTCCGAATGGAGGACAAGTGTAAAGATAATGGTAAATACTCAATCACAATCTAAAGCACGATAAGATATCAAAGAAGTCTAAATAACTACAAAGACTATACAACAACAACTACTAAATAATATCCAAATTCAAATACAAGTCTCAGAATTAAAATAACAAAAATCTCCATTATTACAATCCAAGTTCAAACAGAGAATCTAAAACAAGTCAACTAAAACTAGGTCTCTCGGTCACTCTTGAGAATCTGGACCCAAGGTAGAATCCCCTCATCGGATCCATAGTAGGTATGACACTTATCCTTTGGGCAATCATCTGAAAAATACATCTAGTCAGGATGGAACAAGCACATCTCCTCTAGCAGTTCCAAATAAATGACAAAAACTATAAAACAGTTATAGCAAGTAATACTTGATGAACATGGAAAGTTTGAGACATAAAACGAAATAGAAGTTAGAACAAAGAAAGTAAAACAGTGAAGCAGGAGAGCATGACAATGAAGATTGTAATTAGAGATAGCTAAACTAGAACAATGTGATGTGAGTCCAATCAGTATAACATGAGGCAATATGAATCTAGTACAAGACACTAATTCAGTATGTTTTGAAATACTAAGTTTGACATATAAACGACTAGTGGGTAAATACGGCACATCTTACGCTTGGTATGCGACGGCTATCTGTAACGATTAAATTTGTAGTGAATACGGCACGTCGCACGCTTGGCCTAGCGGCGACGACTATCTTTCTAGTAGGGGTGGTTCTTGTATAATTGGAAATGTTTACATGTCTACTCAAGTATTATTCTGCCCTGACAAATACAAGTGAATCTATATTCTGACACAGAAATAGAGTACGAGTCTAGCCAGAAAGTAAGTGGTGCTTGTAGGTATTTCTGGTAGGTGGTTCCAGTGAGTGGTTCCAGTAGTAGGGGCTAGACGAGTTAAATACATGTGTCGTAAATGAATGAACCCAGAATACCAATCCGTGTTGTAACAGAGAATCAAATAGAACCATACTAGAAGCTGAATCATAATAATCATCAAGTAAATGAAAACTATCAGAGAATGTACTCGTCTGTCGTCCTGAGTAGTGAATGAGGATTAATGCCCAAAGTGGTGTCACACAAATCTATATATGGGATGCACAAAGTTATTTATTGTTCTAGAGTAACCAATGAATCTAAATGAGTTAACTACATGCTTCTAGGTCCCTTTCTAGGTCAAAAGTCAAACTTGGTTAAACTAAGTCAATCTAAATCAAAATGGTCAATTCTAGGTCATGCCTTGTCACACCAAGGTAATTCAACATATACCAAAATTCCTTATATATCTTATATGTAGGATACTCACTTATCCTATATACCTTGGCTTACCCCAAGGTAATAATTATACCTAGCACCAAACCCATGCTAATACCTAACACCTAACATGTATTACTAATTTTTAATAGCCTAACCATATCCTACCTTCAAATATATATATATATATATATATATATATATATATATATATATACACACGAAGGTAGGATATGGTTAGGCTATTAAAAATTATATACCCATGCTAATACCTAACACCTAACATGTATTACTAATTTTTAATAGCCTAACCATATCCTACCTTCGTGTGTATATATATATATATATATATATATATATATATATATATATATATATATATAATGGAATCTGTGGGTTTGGATCCCTCCGGCTGGAGCGCTCCCGCTCCCCGAGTCCAACCCCCTCGGCACCGGCCGGTGGCCGGCCGCCGTCGGTCGCCACCCCCCCCCCCCCCCCCCCCAGCTAGGGGTCTCCCTCCCCCCCCAGCCTTTCCTGTCCTGCCGGCCGGCCGGATTCCTTCCGGGCGCCCCTCTCGCGTGGAGGCGCGTGCTCGACGTGCGGAGGACCACCCCCCTTCCTTTCCCCTCCTCGGCGCTACCGCCGTCCCCGGCGTCGGAGGCGTCGCCGCGCTCGTCTTCCGCGGCCGTCTCCGGCACCATCCCTCCTCGGCCCTCCACCAGCCCCCTTTGGCGCCTCCCACGTCGCGCGGCTTGCCCCCGGTCCGCTTCGCCTCCCTGCCGCCGTCCATCCCGTCCCCCCCGCTTCCACCGCCCTGAGCCGGCCCTCCGGGCCTCAGGCGGCGCTCGCCTCGGTGCCTCCCCCTTCCTCGGCGCTCGGCGCCCCAGCGGCTTCGGAGCCCAGCCCCGCACCGTCGTCGATCCCCTCGGATCCTCCGCCGGTTCCGGGTCACGCAGCTTCTCCGGCAGAGGAGCCCCCCGCCCAGTCAGCCGCCCTCCTTCAGTCGCCTCCCCCTCCAGCCCCTCTCCCTGCCTCGGCTGATGGCCTTCCCTCTTTCTCTGTCCCGGCGCCCTCGCTGCCCAGGAGCACTCTTCCGCCCCATCGGGCTCGGCTAGGGCGCCCTCCGCCTCAGCAGGACCCTTTCTTCCGGCGCTTCCCCTCCCCTCGCCTCCCCCTGCGTTGGACCCCCCGTCGGCGCCTCCCCTCGCTCCGGCAGTGGCTTACCCCCCGGGGCTCCCTCCAGACGCGGGCTCTCCTCTTGTCTCGGTCGGAGACCCCCTCCCCTCCGCCGCCCACCTCGCCGCGCCGGCCTCCTCGTCGGCGGTGGCCTACTACCAGGACCCCACCTCTCTTCGGTGGTTCTGGTACTATCCTCCGGCCCAGGCGGCAGCTTCCCACTGGCCCTCCACCGCCCTCGGCGGTTCTGGATTCCCCACCGCTCCCGTCTCTGGAGATCCGGGTCTCCCCGCCGCCTCGTCTTGGTGCCGGTGCGGCCGGTGTCGTCCACCTTGGCCGTGACGGCCTCCCCCTCGCCGGAGTCGAGCTCCCCGCGTGCGATCTCCCCTGGCCGGCCCAGCTCGCCCGGTTCCTCCCCTCCGCTGCGCGCCCCCCGCTGTGTTTCCTCCCCTGCGTCCGTTGCTCCCCCACCGGACGAGCACCCACCCCGCCGGCGTCATCGTGCCCCGCCTGCTCCGCGGCCCTGCGACCGTCCCCCTGAGGCCCTGTGGCCGGCCAGACGTTGCTCGGCGTGTCCCCCCTCCTCCGTCCCCTGTGTCGTGGCCTCGCCGAGGTCGACGCGCTGAGCCCCTCCTCGGGCAGTGGCCCGCCTCGATCAGCGCGCCGCGTGGGACGCGTGGCTCCCACACTCGGTCCTCGTGGGACGCGTGGCTCACCTCGGGCCCCGCATTGTGCGGTCTGACCCCTCTCGGGTCCTGCGCGTGGACCGTTCCCCCCTTGGGGCTTCGTGCCCCCCCCCCCCCCCCCCCCCACCCAGCTCGTTTCGAAATTTCGAATTTTCGAAATTTCGTTTTTGCTCTCTCTTGTTGTCCGTTTGGACTGGGCCTTTTGTGGGTTGGACCAGTTTCAGCTTGTTCGCTCTTCTTGAGCCTTCTTTTCGTTTGAATAAAATGTCTTCTTTATATATATATATATATATATATATATATATATATATATATATATATATATTAATGGAATCGTTACCTTTATTAGAAAAAGAGGGTAATGAGTACATCCGACCTCATAGGTAACAAAGAAAATGAAAAACAACCAACACTAATCAAACGCCCATTTCGGAATAGGCGGAAGGTGACGACAACCCGAAAGCGACTTCCTGAACTGCCGCTTCACCTCCCTAAACAAGAAAGCAGCACCAGCACTACGCCCCTCATAACGATACTTGTTCCGGTTCTTCCAAAGCACCCATACGATCGCACCGGCCATAGATCTCCTATGGTGACTGTCCGGACCATGCCACCACCTTTGGAGGAAGGCCAAAAAATCACGATGCATCCGTGCTTTAAAAAAGCCCCTGAAGACCGACCAAACCTCCGAAGCAAGATCCCCAAGGAAGAAAATATGCTGAAGAGTCTCCTCGTGCCCAGCCTGACAGCAATGACACCTGGATGCCAGGTGGAAGCCAATCTTTTGAATATTGTCATCAGTCGGAAGCCGGTTATGACAGACCCGCCACATCAGAATGCTCCACTTCGTCGGAATACATTGGCCCTAAATATGAGTAAATAAGGAGGAAGTTGGATGGTGGATCCGACAAACCCTCCATGCCTTCGCCAACGAAAAAGATCCATACCGATCACCCCAGACAAATGAATCAGGAACCGAAGTGCAAGTCAGATTTGCCGCAGTGAGATGCCGCACTGCCTCATCCCCAAAAATCTCCGCGATCATAGGGAAATTCCAGCCCGAGTCGGACCAGAAAGATCGGATATCAGGACCGCCATTGTCAGAATTCCTCGCCCTAAAATCGCGGATCTTCCTTCCCCTTTACGATAGAACCCTCACAATCACCGGTCGATGAGGAAGAAGCACTGTCCTCCCGGCCAACCTAGCCGATCGCCGAAGCTCCCCGATGCCATTACCCGCCGCCACCCGCCCCGAAGGGTGCGCCCGTCGCTCCAAAGGAGCCGTCGACTCAACGCCCGCCCCCCAATGCTGGCCGAGGATTTGCCCGCCAGCCCGGCAGCTCCAGGCGCCAGCGCCTGGGCCCCAGACCGCACTCGTATCCGTCTCCCTGTGCCTCTCCTGGCCCCTGAAGCCACTCCATCGACCGTCGGGTCAGCAATACGCACCAACCTGATACCCCCCGGGATCCACGCTTCGCACCTCGCTGATCCCTCACCACGTCCCAGTCTGAAAAATATATGCGGTTCTGCCAATTTCCTCCCCCTCAAAATCCGTCGCCAAATGGGAGAACACTTAGAAGTCATGAAGGCTTCACAAGGATGCCGCTTACGAAAGTATTTTGATTTAAGGAAATCCACCCAAAGACCCCTCCCATGCCGCAACTTCCACCATAATTTCATAGAGAAGGCATCCATAATATCATTCAGACACTTGATCCCAAGTCCCCCTTCAGATTTAGTCCGGGTAGCAAAGCGCCATGCCAACCAACTCCTCTTAGCAACACCATCCTTGCTACCCCAAAAGAAAGCCGCAAACATCCTCTCAATCGCCCTGATAACGGCCCGGGGTGGGCAACATGCTGCCGACGTGTACAAAGGAATAGAGGTGAGGACATTCTTAATAAGAACCAACTTCCCCCCAGGAGAGAATCTTGTTTTGCCAACCCGTCAGCTTCGATCTGATTTTATCAATCAAATGACTGAACATCCCCGCATTCCGTCTCCCGCACGCTAAGGACAACCCAGATAAACAAGAGGCAAAGTACCGGTGCAAAAACCAAACAGAGTAGAAATAGTCTGTGCACGATCCTCTGCCAAAGGATTAGCAGTATAAAATGCCGATTTGGAATAATTAATCTTCTGACCTGAAACAGCCTCATAGCGACGCAACACCTGCTGAAGAGCACGCAAGCCAGCAATATCCCCCAAAGTGAAAATAAGGACATCATCCGCATAGGCCAAGTGCGAGATACGCGGTCCCCCAATCGGAGTATGAAAGGAAGATCGCCTATAAGTGTCTTGAAGAAGCTTAAGGTTCCGAGAAAGCACCTCCGCGGCAATGATAAAAAGAGCGGGGGAAAGAGGATCCGCTTGTCGGATCCCTCGAGACGCCGGGAAGAAATCAATAGGGGCGCCATTGAGAAGAACCGCATACCGGGTGTCCGCCAGAAGACGATAAACGAGATCACAGAATGCTTTATTGAAATCGAATCTCCGAAGCACACGCAGGAGGAAATGCCAATTAACTCTGTCATAAGCCTTCTGCATGTCAAGCTTGATTGCAATGTTGCCACCATGATTGGATTCCCTCATAGATGCCACCATATCCTGGGCAATGATGATATTATCAACAATCTCTCTCCCTTTAACAAAGGCACTTTGTTCCGGAGAAATAATTTTGGGAAGAACGTCCCGTAACCTGCAAGCAAGAACCTTAGAAATAATCTTGTTACAGAAATTACAGAGACTAATAGGACGGAAATCTGAAAGATTCCTCGGGTGCTCGACTTTGGGAATAAGGAATAAGTAAGTGTCAGATATAGAATCCGGAAGGCGGGCACCCAAGAAAAAAGATCCAATGGCTTCCTCCACGTCAGCAGCAATAATATCCCAACAACAAGAGATGAATCGCCCAGAAAATCCATCCGGCCCTGCACCACTAGACGGGTCCATCCCACGAACAATCTCCAACAATTTCGATCTATCCGGACACCGGACTAGATCGAAATTATCCTCCACAGAGATAATGTTGGGGATGACATCGAGGAAGGCATCATCCTCGGAAGTCGACTCAGCCCGAAAAAGCTTGGAGTAAAAGAAGGAAGCCTCCGCCGCCACCTCCGCATCAGAACCAGTTTCTGAACCATCAGCACAAATAATTTTCTGAATAGCCGCCTTTCGCTGCCTGCTCCGAGTGCACGCATGGAAAAACCGAGTATTCTTATCTCCTTCCGATCCCATTTCGGTCTGGCCTTTTGTTTCCAGAAAGACTCCTCAATCTGGACCTTCTGCTTCAGTCTGGCTACAACCTCCATCCAGGACGCCCTTCCCCTCTCCGAAGGGTGAAGATCATATTCCTCTTCCGCCGCCAAAGCAACGTCCTCCGCCTGACGGACCTCCTGAAAAACGTCACCGAAAGTAGATCTGCTCCAGCCGGTCAGGACCTGCCCCGTAGTACGCAAGCGCATGCCCAGACGCTCTAGCGCATCATAATGCCAACATGATTCCCACGCCCGGGCAACCACCGTGAGGAAGTCAGGATGGGACGTCCAAAAATCGAGGAACCGGAAGCCTCGACGCTTAATAGAAGAAGCTGGCTGACAGGAAATCAAAAGAGGAGCATGATCAGATTCTGTCCGATTGAGATGCTCGCATGAAACCTGGACTCCGTCTAACCAACTACCCGTAGCAAGCAATCTATCCAGGCGAGGTCCCTGCCGATCTACCCCAGACTGGCCATTCACGCAGGTAAATGTGCTTCCTCTGAAACCAACATCAGAAAGTCCTGCCGCCAACTGGAAGTCAAGAAAATCTGCGATGGCCCGCGAGTCAGGCGGCCGGCCTCCAAATTTTCGTCCGGAGAAGCAATGATATTAAAATCCCCACCCACAGCCCAGGGCAAGGCAACGTCCCTGGCTTGGACGTCAAGAAGATGCCGCCAAAGACGCCTTCTCCCCTGTCGTGTCCCTGCACCATGAACAATAGACAACCATACCGGAACCGAGAAACAACTCAAAGAAAGCTGCATCGTGATAGCCTGATCACATGAATCTATACAGGTGAGCCCAATACCAGACTTGCTGAAAAACCAAATATTCCCTTTTTCATTGCAAAAACTAGCATCAAAGCCCAACCTCAATTGATAAGACAGAAGCTTAGAGGATATCACCTTGGGCTCGATAATAGCAAGAACCTGAATATTGTTGGTCCGACACAAGGACCTGAGACGACATAAAGTAGATCTGTTCGCCGTCCCCCGAACATTCCATATAAGGAAGTTAACCATGGACCCTCTTGGGGTCCCGCCTAACCCGGGAAGCATGAGAGCGAAAAAATCGATCTGATTGAGACGCCATCGACTTCCTTCGCTTACCAGCCGCCTTTTTGAAAGGTAACATCTGCCAGCCATCTTCTCCATCCTCCCGAAGGACTATGGATGAACTATATTCAGGCAACGAAACCATATCATCACCCTGAGAAAGATCATCACCCCAGGCGTTGTTTGAACCGAGGCATGGCTCCTCCCACACCACCAAGCTGCGTTCTTCAGTATCGGAGCCAGCCGCTATGACTCCTTGTCCCAACTGACTATGAATAATGATAGGAAGATCCGGCAAATCGATGGGACAAATACCCCGCTCAGGTCCCGACTGTCCGTCCAAACAAGAGCTCGGGACGCTACGTCCCCCCTGCATGGGGCGCCCGCCATCCGACCATAAAGCCAGCTGGTCCGAAGATGATTCCCCCATGTGCCAGGAAGGCGGAGCGGAACACGCGCGAGTGCCTTCACTCCTACGCAATCCAGGCTGCGTGGACCCACTGCTATCATCACGCCCCTGAACGCGCCTCCACACCTGCCGTGTCCCCTTCCCCTTCTCACGCCTAGATCGTCGCCGTCGACGACCCCTGCTAACACCACGACCACCCACCGGACCATCCTCCTCAACGCCTGGAGAAGAAACAACGATGACGGTCGGCCTCTCTTCCACGCCCACCGTTGGCGTCTCTACCTGGGGACGAGCACAAACACTCTCGACGTGTCCATGAAGGCCGCATGCAGCACAATAGAGTGGAGTCCGCTCATACACAACCGGCTGTGAACGAACGCCATCAGGAAGTTGGAAGAATACCTCATGAAGTAGGGGTTTGCTAACGTCCACTTCAACCAAGACCCTAGCTACACTCGGCCTGGAAAAGGAAGCCGTAGCGCGGTCCGTATAAAGCGGAGTGCCAAGACCAGAAGTGATGGAGAGAACCGTATTGGTATCAAACATGCAGTGGGGCAGCCCGGAAAAAGCAATCCAAATAGGAACTCGAGGATCCTCTCTCATCGGCGAGAAATCCACCGAAGACCTAAATAACGCCATCGGGACCCGTCCAACGAACCAACAGTCCTTTGAACGAAGCCGAAGACCGTATGAGGACATGACGATCGTCAATGGCCTTCACTTCAATCAGACCCCTGAATCCCCGCGAACCAAGATCCTTCTTAATGGCCTCAATCGAAAGTCTCCGCCGAGCAAACTTTCCAATGAGGTCCAAGCCACAAGGCGCCGTGAGAGCCTCCATGTCCGACGGGGAGAAGACGACCACCTTCCGGCCATCAATAGCAATGGCTGGACGGAAGGCAACCCTCGACGTACCCCCCGCCGAAGCCGAAGTGGAGCGGCCCACCACCGCAGCAAAAGAAAGCGCCGGAACACCCTTCCCACCGCCTGCCACCGTCGCCTGAACCGACGCAGCCGGATCAGCCGCCAGCGGCCCCCCCCCCCAGCGCAAGGCCCGCTAGGGCTACCAGGGGCGGAGCCCCCCCGGTCACCGGACCTCCCCCCCGGTCGACACCAGACTCCCCCGCCTGAACCACCATCGGCGGACCATGGCCGGGGGGGGGGGGGGGGAGCCCCCCGCCGGAGCAGCCATCCGCGCCCTAGACCGATCGCCAAAAAATCGCTCGGGGGATGGCTCCACGAAATTCGGATCAATCTTGTAGCAATATATATATATATATATATATATATATATATATATATATATATATATATATAAGGTAGGATGGGCGATGATGAGCCTGGCCTGTGCGATGCGGGGCATCCACAACATCGGAGGACTGACGAAAAATGGCCACGATCTGAGCTGGCGTGGGACAGAATGGGGCGTCCCGTGCATGAAAACTCATCGGCTAGGGCGTCGCGCGGGCGGTCGAGGACCGGCACCATTCTACCACGGGTATAAACGACGGCTGACCACGCGGCCCGTCGTGCGGCGCCCAATGGACGTCGGGAAGACGTCGTAAGGGCGTCGTGCGCATAGAACGGGTGGCTGGGCGGAACCGGCTGTCGTAGGCGTCGTGAAGACGTCGGGGGCGCCTTCGGCGTCGTGGGCTAAGCGAGGCGTTGAGTTGCTGGAGTCGAAAGACGTCGGCCGTACCGTGAGGCTCTGGAGCGCGCGGAGTACGCGAGGCGTACGTGCCGAGCAATGATGAAAAAGCCAGTGCGGACATGATCCGCACGAAGAGTCCGAAGCGACATGACGACCGGCTAAAAATCGGGTGCGGGGAGACACGATTTAACTGAGCTCGCACGTGCTGGAATATATATATATATATATATATATATATATATATATATATATATATATATATATATATAATAGGATGCAGAGCTCCGCAGCTCTCCCCCATGGCTGCTCGTGGAGCCACCCCCCTCCTTCGCCTAGGCCGGCCGCCCGGCGTCCCCCCTCCGCGCACCCCTCACCGCTCCCCCCTCCCCACCTCCCTTCCATGGCGCCCTCCTCCCCCACCTCCGGCTGAGCCCCCACCCCCAGACCTTATTGCGGTCCTAGGCGTAGGCTGTCCGCCCTCACCCTCCCTCCGGGGTGCGACCGGCCTGGCAGCTCCCCCAGCCTCCTTCTTCCGCTGGCCCCCCTCAGCCGCCGCCCCCAGAGCCAATCTCCCGCAGTTCCCTCCTCCCCGCCACCCGGCCTCCGGTGGCTGGCCTACCCATCCGCCGCCGTAAGGGTGGCCCCTCCATCGGTCTCTCGACTCCCTCCCCCGACGCCGCTAGCTGGGAGTCTCCGGTCACCAGCTTCATCGGTTTTCCCCACCCTCAGCCCCCATCGGGGCCCGCGTCTATTGACCGGTCAACCGTGATTCGAATTTCGAATCCCTACCCGCCTGGCACTCTAATTCGCGGAGCTGCAGGCGCATATGATGTCCCGTGTGCGCATCCCTTATGCGCCCACTATCACTCCCATGTGATCCCATTGGCTGAGCATGCGCCCATTGCATGCGCCACCACCCATGCGCCCTCCTAGGGAGGCGTCTCCACTCCTTCGCTCTGCGGAGCTGCTAGCGCTCTTGGGGTCTCGTGTGCAGCTCTCTCATACGCCCAAGCTTCCACCCTTATGCCACCCCCGAGTGAGCATGCGCCCATCTCGGCGGTTTCCCTCCCAGGCACTCTTGAAGCTGCCCCCCTTTCGGGCGCATACGGGACCTTCTCTCCCGAGGCGGGCGCATACGGGACCTCTATCCCCTTAGGCGCATTCTTCGGTGACTATGTTGTGAACGCTAGCGGCGGCCCCTATGCGGGCACATGTAGTGGTGCTTCCCAGGCTATTCTCGTCGAGGGCGGCGAGCGTCATGGTCCCTGTGCCGACTGGCAGCCGCTCCTCACTCCCGACATCGGCGGATCGGCGTCCGACCCCCAGTCGTCTGGCACTTCCGGCGCTTCAATGCTACTGATAGACTCCCACGCTCTTCCCGGCCCACGGGTCCCTACCTTTCCTCTTATCCTGGCGGCCTCGTCATCCTTGGCGAATAAGGCTTCGACCTCCACTCAACCCTCAGGAGCCATATCATTCTCGGACAAGCTCAGAGCACCGATCACTCTGGTCTCCCCTCTCTCTGAGGTGACGCTCCAATCAATCGATACCCTTATCAGTCTGGAGACGGTAGTATTTCAGTGACGTTCTCTAACGAAGACATCTCAGCTCTGTCCAAAACCTTACCGTGCACCTGGGTCCTACACTTCACCCCCACCTGCCCAAAAATCCAGAGGATCCAAACCTTGGTTGACACCTGGGACCTTTCTCCGTGATACAGTGTTGCCCCACTCGACCCCAACTCCATCCTTCTACAACTCTCTTCTGACGCAAACGACAGGAAAACGTTGTACCACAGCTCAGGGAGGATCGGCAAACACCACTTTACTCTCTCCAAATGGAACACTCGCAGAGGATCCTCCTCCTCGATCGTGACCACTTGGGTCACTTTTCCGAACCTCCCCCTCATATGCTTTGCCACGGCGGCACTGAAAAGGATCGCTAGTTCCTTCGGCAAGTTCGTTGCCATGGCTGAAGAAACTCGAAGCGTCGCCAAGGGCAACTACGTTAGAATCTGCATGGAGATAGACGTCTCTAGAGAGCTCCCGCAGTCCATCATCATAGCGCTGGGTGACAAGATGCACACTCAGCAAATCATCTTCGAGCAACGGATCAGCTACTGCAATCATTGTCGCACAAGGGGTCACTCCCTGGCGTGATGTCGCCGCGCTCACCCAGAGTTATTTAAGCCAGACTCACGCACAACCCATCAACCGTCGTCCAACAAAATCCCATCATCGACCCCCCCTCCCCACCCAATTCCCATCTATATTTCGCCTCAGATGATGAGACTGCCCCCAATCGACCCCATACCGTCCTCAAAGGCACTCATCCAATCGCAGCTCCAGAGCCCAGCGCACCCCCGGAGCCATCCGCTTGTCCAGGGGCCACGTATATCGGGTTACACCCACACACCCCCCACCCGCTGTGCTGGCCACCGCAAACCAATTCGACGCCCTTGCTCAGGTCGCCATAGATGATCCAGCGGAGCCCTCCATCCCTGACTGCTCAGCACTCCCCCCAATCAAGGCAAGAAACCCGCAGCCACTGACACTGCCAATCAGTCTGATAGCCTCGTCCAAGGCACCACTGCAGACTTCTACGAGCACAACACCATGCCCGCCTCCCAACCAGCATCCCTTCTGGTCCGTCAGCAGGAGAACTCTGGATTCTCCGAGGCCGCGGATCCACAACATTTCAAAGGGGTTCCGATCGCAGCCCCTCTGCACCGGGCCCCAACCGAAGACCCCAACTCGAGCACCTCACCTCCCGATGACCCCGTCAATTCAGATCCAACACCAAACCCAGATAGCTCTGCTGCCGCCCTAGAGTCGGCGCTCAGTGAATCCCCATCCAATATCACGATTTTTTTGGAGCGGATCGCTATTGTTTGCTCCCCGGAAGAGGCTCTCCGGGAACTCCACGTCTTTCGCAACTGGGACGATAACCCCGATCTAGCATACGCAATCCTACCAAGAATGCTAGAGGTCGAGCAGGCTCTCGATGCGGCTCTGGACATACACAACAACGAACACATCAACTTGGAGTCATATTTTGCAGACAAATTTTCGACCCCAAAGTTGCCCAACGAATCGTGGGAGGTGCCGACAAAGCTGGCAGCTACGCAGCGTACTGCGGTGTCCATCCCGTCCAGGGTCCTGCGCTCCTCCAGCTCGGGGAAGAAGCAGATCCCACTGTTTAAGTATCCTCCTTAGTTCGGGATGAAGGGGTTCTCCCCGCCCCTTTTCCCCCGCCCCCCCTCCTCGTTTTGGCTTTGTAGTTAGGCGTCCTCCCAAGTGGAGGTTTTGTTGGTGCTTGGGCCATCTCCCGGCACCCCTGTTTTGCTTTGAATAAAATTCTCCATTTCCTTATATATATATATATACACCAATTCTTAGGTAATTCTCATTACCTATTCCTAACCATGGTTATCCTCAACTACCTATCTTATCTAAACCTATAATATATACATATGCACATGTGAGCATGTCTAATTGTCATTCATATATAAAATAATATATATCACATATCTACAATACTTCTATAATATATATGTGTACATAAACTAGGCATGAACTTAACTGCTATACCCATGTATAAATGACTGAACATCAATGCAAATGGGATTGGTCTGAAATTTGGCTAGTGTATAACTGGTACATTACCTAAGGGGCAGAACAGTTGATTAGTAGGGGATGAATATGCAAGGAAAGTGGGATATGGTCATTACAAAGTTGTCTGGACATTTCTTGGGTTAAGGACAGAACAATTGGTTTATAAGGAGACTGAAACATAGACTATTTGGACCGGGTTATGGAGTATGCAGGAAAATCATGAGCTCCTAATAAGGATATGGAGGATATGGACCCAATGCATATACTGAACCAATACTCAAGGGACAAATCAAGTATGTAGTTTACAGAACATTTGTGAAGAGGGTCATAAGGAGCAGGGGAACAACAGACCTGGTCCTAATTCGAAATTCGAACCTAACCTCATGTTTCATACTACATTTCTCTGATACAATGCAGTGCACAGGACAACACATCCAATTGGGCAGAAAAATGTATGGACTAAGATGGCAGAGCCATAACAAGTTAATACTGATACAAAGGTGTGGACAAGAGGGTTCATGATTGAACAAAGTGGCGTGCAAATGACTGAACTAACAAGTCATGGATTTCAATGGGGGTGAATAAGGAATGATACATAAGAGTATCAGTCAAATAGTTAATTAGATCAGGATATATGTGAAAGGGACAGATGTTTATCAAATGCAGTGAATGACATGAAGGTGGACAGAACACTATCTAGACTAAGCAGATGTTAAAGAAGCTGCGCTCAAGGAGATGCAGATCATATAGTGAATGCAGTACATATTATTAGCTGGTCAGAACCAATGACATATCAATGCATATCTGACCAATGGAAGGGAAAACAAGTAGTGAACAGTGCTGGATATGGCAATTGTACAGGTTGATACCTCAACTGCAAGGCAGGACAATATGTAAACTGACTGAACAAAATAGGAGTGTTGCAGAACCTAAGTGATGTTCAGACTGAACATGCATCTAATATATATTGACAGTTAAAGTGAATGCAATGGGTCAAGGAGTTTAGGCTTGATGCATCAATTTACAGAGCAGTAACTAATGAAATGAAGTGAACGAAATGATGGAGGCTAGTGCAAGTTAAGGGTCAGAACAATGATTACTGGAACTCAAAGGCCAACAGTGGATAAGCGCAATTTTGCTCAACTGAACCAAATACCCAGGTTCAGAGCATGGCATTGCAGTGGACTGGTAACTTAGTAGTAGTGAATCCATCCCATTGATCATTTGGACAAAACAAGGATCAATGGTTGCTCGAAGAGACAGGGCAGTATGGTGAATGCAGGATAGTAATATCCTAATGGCAGGTCAGGTCATTACAATGCAGAGAAAGATTCCTTGAGAATGTCATGCAAGCCTGCTCCTCAAGTTAACCTGGTTGAGCAATTAACATGCTATAACATGGCTAGTGACAGATAATAAGGACTAATGCAAGGTAGTGAACTTGACTGATACAAAGAAGTGGCCACAAATGTGCCACTGTCCAGGAATGGACAGATCAATATTTGCATGACTGAACAAAGAGGTGAGTGAAACCAATGGCATATCAATTATGGTCAGTAGACAACATCAAATTGGATGTTAGGACATCAAGACAACAGACACACACATCCAAGTGCAGGACATGTAACACAAATGCCACTCAAGCAATGAATCAACATCATAAACCAAGGTATAGGTTGATATGCCAACTGTCGGGCAGGGCATATACTCTAATGTTATACAAAGTTCTGTGCTGAGGAAGGTAGAGGACATGTCAGTGAAGCCACAAGGACCTTCGCATGTCCATATGTGAATTGGTTCACAGAACTCAAGTGTCTGCACACAAACCTCCACAGGACAGAACATATGACAGTGAGCAGTCACTACACATCAAGTCCCCAAAGCCAAAATGATATACCAAATCAATCCCAAATCATGAGTTAATCATCCTACATTGCTAACATATATATAACCAATATAAATACCTAATTAAACTAAAATTTAAGTATCAAAAGTCCTAAGAGTCATTTCATCAAACACTTGATGTGCGTATCTGATACTCTTCATGATACGCACTCCAAATGGATCCAAACTTGACCCAAATCATTCCTAATGCAATGGGGACCCTAAATGAATGCATGTACACTGATGAGTGGGAAATTAGAAGGTTTAGAGGGCTCTTACCAATTGGAGTTGCAATTCCAATGAAAAGTTTCTAGATCTAGATCTCCACCAAGCTCCAATGACCAAATTGCTCCAAATGCTTCCAAGCTAGGCAATAGAGGCTTTCTCTCTTCAAGGGGAAGAGTTTGCAATTGGTTTGAGGGAATTTGGACTCAATTTGGGAGATTGAGGCAATTTGGAGAAGAACACAAATTAGGGTTAGGGTTTGTAATGAAAGGAGGAAGAAGAAGGAAGGTTTACTATTTATAACAAGGGGGAGGGCTCCTTGTGGTCGGCTATAGAGACTTCTAAGGTTTAGTTTGGGCTTGGTTGGGTGCAATGTCTAAAAAGCCTTCCTAGTCATGTAAGGCCCATTTAAGGAAAGGCCCAAACTAACTTATTATTTTTAGCCTACAAATGGATTCTAAAGTCACTTCTAGCAAGATTGGAGTCTAACTAATTAATTATATATGAATCTAAAGTTGTCTAATCTCACTAACTAGGTTTTTTTGGTCATGATTAACATCTAAATAATGTTGTTCCAAGGTTTTACCAATTAGGACACTAACACAATTCATCAATTTAAAAGAAATTTAAAATATCAATTTTTTTACAAATTCAAAAATACCCTCATTTCTAGAAAGTGGTGGTGACAGTTTTCATGACTTGCGTTTCCGAACTTCGCATTTCGTATCGAACTTTTTGAATGGCACAATGTTCTAATCAGTTGCTTATGCGATTTCAGGTGATCGCGTAGGCGACGTCTAAGCGCGGCCAACTAGTTCCTCGTCTCAAGTAAGACTAAGATGAGTGGCTGACCCTTCTCCCCTCGATCCTATTCTCCAATATAGTGTCAATACCAACATATGCTATGCTAAGTTGTAATGCAATGACACAAAGGCTTATTCCAATAAACCATTGCACGCCATCTCACGAATACGGGCTATATAACTGCTTATCATAGAACTGGGCATATGCTTGCTTATAATATGATTTCCATCAAACTATGTTAAGCAAAGGGAATGAACCAACAAATGTACAGATACGCCGAGTTTGGTTAAGTTTACTATGAATTATAGACCATGCTTGAATAATTAGTTTAGTTTAGCACGGTCATGGACAACTTGTGCACAAGGGCGTTTGTTTCTTCGAACGGTAAACCGAGGCCACGGGATCGATTCGGCATAGGAGGAAACACGGTATAGCCGAGCTGGGTTTAAGCAACGGGTGATTCGAGGACTTGCAACGGAGCTCGCTACTTGCGTTGAAAGGACCCCGTCTAATCAGGCTATGTCCAGGATGCTAGTTAATGCCAGTGACCTTCACATCACACAATTGCTATGAATTGTTACTAAACTAACAAGAAGATGATGGTAAGCTTTATGTTGCACGGCACGTTCTGTCGTGGGTAAGTTCTAGCATAATTTATCTTGTTAATATTTCGACCAACTGCTTGCATGAAACTGATTAGGATGTCTAGAATGATCACTAAATATACTGCATGATTCACCTAAATTTTTGAACCAAATGAGAGCACAGATTTAATTTGCCACCCACCAATACATATGATCGTACTGACCCTCGCTCTCCGCAGGTGCTCCGACCCCAGATAGCATGCCAAGGAACTGAAGGTGATGTTGCAACCTTTTGAAGCCTTGCTAGTGTGCGAAGGCAAAACTCTCATCTTTTGAAGACATCCGCAACCGTCCAAGCCAAGATGTCTCAACTCTCCCCTATTCAAGGTGTTTGCATATTTTGGTTGTATAAAGAGGTGTGATGTATGGAACGGCTATCTCATCGACGTTCATTTTGTAATGGAGTCAGTTTGTAAGCCCGCGCGGTACCTTTGTATCGAGTCTGTAGGTATGATGTTCATTATCAATAAAGCAATATATTTGTGGAGTCCAAATCTGGTTAAATATTTGATTTGATTAGATCCGGATATCCATAATTGGTGGTGTACTATTTTAGATGTAATAAGATTCTTATTTTAGAATTTCCTATTTAGAAAATCTTATTATGATCTAAAATTTGGTGTTGTTGGGGTATTTTAGGTTTAATAGGATTCTTATTTTAGGGTATCCTATATAGAAAATCCTATTATGACTTATAGGTTTTCTCATCTTATATATACCGGAATGATGTCCCTAGTTAATAGTATAACTAATCAACATAGAGCTTAAAAACAATCAATTAAGTCTTCAAACACTGTCAATTGACTCCCTGTAATCTTTTAAAGATTTATTGTATAATTTTAAGAATTTTTTTGATAACTAAAACTCGAAAAAATGTTAAATGATAAACCTTCTAAGTTGTAGGATTATCATTTGAAATCTATATCATATCGTCGATCCCTAGAAACTTAACTCACTAGTTCCTAATAAGCTCTAGTATTTTTCATAATTTTGTGAATTTTTCTCGATTAGTTATTTTTAACAGGCCTAAAACTATTTTTCATATTTAAATAAACCTTGAAAACTAATTAATAATTAGTTAAAACTATTTTCTAATTTTATTTTCTAGAGGATTGAGTCACACCTATCAAGGCCCAACCATATCCAAATACGCTTTTTTAGTTATTGGTATAAGCTGTTCTATAAATCATCATTTAATTTAGACCGTTGATCAAATTCGTTAACCACTAACGTAAACCCATACTCGACTTAAGTCTGTTATATCTTGGTTGTTCATCTCAACATAATCTAATCACGACTTGATTTGCTCATCGACTCGATCCGTAGACTCATGGCTCAATAAGTTGATAATCCTACATGTCGATCACCCAATATAACAATACCTTCGTCACTCGATCTAAACCCTAAGCCTATTTTCGTTTACGCCTCCGCAACTGCGTCATGTTTGACAACACGCAACCAATCCAGGCCTCCAAAGAACTGACATAACCCCCACAAATCTATCACCTTCCTCTTCACCTTCCTCTTCCATATGCAACTCATCATCCTCGACCTTGACTTCATATCAACCCACACAAAGCTTGATAGTGTGCAAATAGAAACAACCACCAAACTCTTGTTACCCCTATGAATCTGCTTGTCGAAATCATGATCCGTCTTCACCTTTGTGTTCGTGATGTGATTCTCTTCCACCGTTAATGAGAATTTAGGAATTTGAGCTGTGTTCGATCTCATGTTTGTACTGTGTTAGAGCTATAACTTGCAATTCACTCTTTGTCTTCATGAATGATCAACTTCTGTTGGACTTACAACCTATGAGATCTACACCTTAGTACTTGGATCTCGGTTTCAAGACAATTATTTTCATATCGACAATGTCATCTCAATTTTCGAATTCCCCTTCCTACTTTAAAACTTTGCAATATTGTTTCTAACCTTCTTTTAATTAATTTGTTAATTTTAGCATTTGAATAGTTATATTTGAATTCTATAAAACTAGGTCAAACCTTAATAGATTACTTAACTGGTAAGTTACTAGATTATTTGCTTCATTGATAAGTAACCTAGATTACTTTATCGATAAGTAACAAATTACTTCATCAATAAGAAACCTAATTTACTTAATTAACAAGTAATCCTAAAATTGGTACTAGATTACTTAATTTGACAAGAAACTATAATTTTAAATATAGTTTACTTAGTCGATAAGTAATACTAAGTTTGTTATTTTTTCTTGCAATTCATGATCTTGCAGGAATTATATGGGATCATTGTGCTTGCTTAGGGACCTATTTTAATGTTTATATTTTGTGGTAGAACCTCAGGGGCGGAGCCAGGATTTTGGAGTAGGATGGGCTAGCTAATAGTTATGATAATGATCTAAAAAATTATGCAAAAAATTCGACAAAGTTTCCTCTATAAATTCGATAATTCAAAACCTATCATAGACAATAAGTTTAAGAAATGGTGTTCCATGTAAGAAACTGGGCTTATATCTAATTTAATGATCATCAATAGTAGTAACTATACAAGCAATTAACTAGTATCTTTAATTTTATCTAACAACTGTAAGCAAATTTAAATATAGATATGTAAGATATGGTAACCATGTAGGATATTAAATAGAAATAGTGAAAAACCAAACATACTAAATGCAGTACAAATCTTGCATGAGATGGAAAACTGGAACTCCATACTTACAACCGACGATGTCTCCTACAAGAAAAGCAGCTCAAATTAGTACAAATTGGTCTTCATCTTGATTCAAGTTTTTTTTACTAAACATACCCAATAGTAGTAAAAGTTGTGTTACTATATTTTCATTAAACATACCCAATAGTAGAACAAAGCCAGCAAGAAAGAATCCATGGGACCCCAAATCAATCCATGTAAGAGGTCAATATTTTCTTTACTTAATTAAAAGAGCAAAAAATGCATGTAGAGAAGGAAACTCCAACACTTGGGGTTGAAACATTAACATTCGAAGGAGTGGGAAGACTTTCACTTCGTGATGTTTCATCCCTTGGTTTAAAGAATGAAAATAGGGTTTTCTTCCTCTTGTTTCCTTGAGTTTCCATTATATACTCCAAAGTCCTAAAAAATAGTGAATTAATTAAGATCAAACCAAACACTAAAAATTAGGGGATTAGGGTTTTACCAGAGAAGGTGCCGGTGCCGGTCGGTCTGGGCCGCTGGAGAGGGTCGGCCGTCGAGGGACGGGGGGAGCAGTTGTTGGAAAATAAAACACACAAAATTAAAATGAAAGACTCATAAAATCAAACACAAAAAATTTGGGGGTTAGGATTTTACAAAAATTTAGGAGTTAGAGTGTTACCATAATGAGAGAAGAGAGGAGCACCACCGGTCCACCGGTCGGAGTGGAGAGGGTCCGGGACCGGGAGGGGGGAGCTGCTCACTCGTTTCTTGATTTTTTTTTGGTCGGGGGAGCTACTGCTAGGTCGGTGATGTGGGAAAGCTCAAGCAAAGCAGCTGCTAGGTTCTGTCAAGTCGGGAAAAATGGGGAAGCAAAGCTAGCAAGCTTTCACTCATTACTCATTAGCTACTAGGCCATTTGGCCACTGGGCTAAGCATCCAAAGTTCCACACAACTTAAAAAAAAAACACGAAGAGTGCATCCGCCCCTGTAGATCCTTGATCTTGGATTCATGTTTGTTCAATTGCAATTACCATAAAAGTATACAAATTTACGATTATAGTTACAATTCTTCTTATATTTGCCATGTGTTTTGTCTTTCGTTAGTATTATCATGTTCACCTATCATTTACTATTAGCTTTGATATTTGTATTGATATATTCTAGAGTTTCTATATTGATATTATTGACGTGTTCCATTATTTATTCTCGTGATCTAGTGGTGTGTGAGGGCTTGCGTTACGGGGTGTCAGTTATTAGGCATGTGGGAATATGACGTGTATGTAGTCTCGTTATATTCTTGTCTCTATTTCTCTTCTTACTTATTCATATATGTTTTGTGGATATAGTTGTACAAATTGACCCTTGTAGTGATAATAAGTGGATTTGTTATAGACAATGAAGTATATGTACTTAGTACTATGGGTCAGAGTTTTCTAGTATGTATATACTTAGCGTATTCACATATCTTATCCAATTAACTGAAAGCGGGTCGTGACACCACCGATAGGTGATAAATCAAAGAAGATATAAGAAATAGGATGAAGAAGAGGGTTTCTCAGGTCTTCTCGGATGTAACATCTAGAGATTTTTTTCGGTACTCATTGTGCATTTTTGTGAAATTATAGTAATTATTCTTGCAATTTAGCAGTGATCTCACTCTCCATAAGTTATACGATTATAATTTTTCATATAACCCTTTACATATGGTACACTTTATCTTGATTTTTTTTTTTTTTTGCAAAAGTTTGTCGGTTCATCATTGTGGTCGTGGATTCGACACATAGAACATGAATCTTGGGAACCACATTTGTACATACTAGCAAAGTGGTACAAGAGCTTCAATTTGAAGATTTCAGAAGATCCCACTAATGGCGACAAAGTCTAGGACAACGTTCAACGGTGTGAGGTGTAGGCAATGACGGAGCTATTGGTGGGCTAGGGTGGGCTCCAGCTCACCCAATTTTGGGAGAGAAGAAGCCTATGTATTATGTATCTGCCCACATTCATTTGTAGTTGGGCATCTTCATTTCGAGATAATAGCAGTAGTTCTACTAATACATGTACAGGTAATAATACTACTGATTATGGGAGGAACATAAATAGATATGATTGCGGCTGGGGAGGAGAAGCGTAGGTCTCTAGCCACCATTTTTTTTTTTTTCTATACATGTCAATCCACATTCAGTTTTCACCCCAAATTTTAGCCCACACAAGCGCATATTAGCTCGTACTCTAGTAGTCTAACTCCTTTTTTTTTTAATTCATAGTTCTCCTCTCTCTCTCTCTCTCTCTCTCTCTCTCTCTCTCTCTCACTATCCCAAATGTTCTTAATGTTCGAATTTATGCCTAAAAAGTTTACCTGGTAAACTACTTTTTTTTGTCAGATTTTTTTAGTATGTCGGACATGGTTCTATATTTGCTAGATACCGTGCGATATGGACATGATGAGATATGAATATAATGATATTGACACAACATTCATTTTGTTATTTTTTTTTCGAAAAATTGTACTGTAGGCACTAAAGTTTTAACTTATTGTGCAAAAGAAACGAAGTTTCCAAAAATTATATGGAGAGCAATGTCACGCCGTAAAATAGGGCGTGAAATTTATACGCCCTTTACTTGGGCATTGGAAATAAAGTCATTGGGATTAATTGGCTTCATAAGAATTAGCTATGGCTTAATATATTAGTTAAAGGTGTTAGGAATTTAATTGGCTGGAGGGAAAAAGGGCGCCCAACAAAAGGGTGCTTATTTCATTTTGTCGCTCATTTTTTAGGCGTTTATTTATTTATTTATTTGGTAAAATTATTTTACAACGGCTATTTTTACAACGTATCTAATTTTTACAACGACTATTTTTACCGACTGTGTATATAAATTACCTACACTACTCAAATTCCAGAAGTACTCCATTCAACTCCTCCATTCATCCAAACTTCAACTGCATTGACGAGTTGTGAGATGCTATCCGTGGCGCCAGTCTCCATGCTCACGTAATTTTACCGTCGGATAATCATATAACTAAATTGTGTCTCAAATTTTTTAGTGCCTATAATTATCAAGTATAATAATTATAATTTACTTTAACTAAAAATACATGTTCGTCGAATACCAGATTCGAAACGTGAGAGCCTCGCTCCTGGATAATAGCCTGTATAGTAGATCCACCTGGTATTCGGCCGTCATTTCGAACATCCATATATAAAATTGATAAAAAAATATATTATACACTAATTTTACCAAAACTGTACTAATAACTTTTTCAGAAAAATTGTTGAGAGAGCTAGAGGACTTGAGAACTAATATATGATATAAGAAAAGCTAGATGAAGGAATTAGCTACTACAATAAGTTTTCCCTAATCAATAAGGGTCTAGGCAATAAGATCTGCTTGGATTGAGGAGAAAAAGTAAACACAGTTAATTGATATTAAGTAAAGAAAAGTTAAGTGCGGGAGAGTAAGTCAATATATATAAACTTATTTGGATTGGAGGAAAAGATAAGTGAGGCGTGTTTAATAACTGTTGCTTGAATTGGAAGATTTTGAGCAGGAGAATGATTAATAAAAAAATATAATAGTTATCAAAATATGTTTACTACATATAACATAAATTTAAATTTAATTGAGATTTTAACTAGAATTTGTCAAAATATATTACGGAACAACATGTTGTAAACAAAAAGGTCATAATATTTTATAGACAAATAAGTGATATTTATGACTTTTAAAACAAAATCTCTCAATCTTTCCTCGTTAACCCTCCAATTTGGAGTGGTAAAAAAAAAGACATAAGATGGTTAAATAAATCCTCACTTAACTTTCTATAACATCATCTCTTAATTAAACCTTCACATTCAAACCAAACATAATTTTTATTTTGTCTCACTTAGTACTCCTTCTCACTTAACTTTTTTTTTTTAACCCTTAATTCAAACAGAAACTAAATAAATATAAAATGGATTAAATAAGAAAAAGTCAAACTTTGAACGTTAAGGTCAAAATGGTCAGATTTAGGAGATCCATAACCGCCCATTTTGCGGTTTGGTTACTTGGACAAGCAAGTCTTTCTTTCTTTTGCGGCGGTTACTTGGCCAAGTCTTAGTAGCTAAGCTAAGGTGAGGTCAGACATTGATGAAGACCTTTTAAGTTCATTTAATTTCTACGGAGGAAAGTATATACATCTATAATAAATATATGAATGTGAGTGTGGCCTCTGCTTTGTTCCAAAGATGAGCATCAAAGAAAAACAAAAAGAAAGAACTTATGTGGTTCTCATTTCTCAAGTCTATTTATATGTATGTATGTATGTATGTCGTTTTGGAGTTACAAGCAAGCTCAGATTCCACCATTACCGACCCTTGTTAGCAATTCGGCAAACGAAAAAAATTCGGGATGACAAAAGTACGAGTATAAATCGGCTCAGTGCAAATAAAATACGTTCAAAAATTCGGCCAAATGTTCGAAAAATAAAAATATTGAGGTTAGAAACTTTACATTCTTAAATATGTTGTCAAATTTGGTTAATTAAACAGGTTCCTAGCATGTTTATTGTACCAAATTTGTCAATAATTTATACAGAACATGTTTAAAACTTTGCATACTTAAAATTTATGTACTGATTTGGATTGTCAAAAGTACACAAGTATTATACGTTTATGAAAGATACTAAAAAATTTGCGTATAATACGAGTTTTATTCGGGTGATTGCTAACAAGGGTACCGACCTCTTTTCCCATAGTTTCTATTATTCTCCTTTTGGATAGATAAATGTTGGGGTGCATGGGTGCTACTTTACTTTGGAAAAGGGATCCAATTCCTTATGGGTTTGGTGGGGGGTGAGGCCTGAGATTCATTGGGGGATCAAGTGGAGTTACATGTCACAAAGAGTGTGTGCGTGTGTGGAAAGCAAAAGAAAAGAAGCCATATGATTTTTGATTAAGCACAAATCATAAAAGATTGGGTTCCCCCCCCTAACAAATTGTGCAATTGCCTTCATGCATGATGCATGCTTAATTGAGAAGCAAAGATTGCGATGAATATTTTGATGTTCTTTGATTCTTCGGAATGTAAAATTGGTGGACATCCGCAAGTGCGTGCGTCCGTGTGATTGATTTCATCTCGGCTAAAGGGCCATAGGAAGAGGAAATGGAAGATAGTATGGATAGAAGTAGTCAACTATAATATGGCTCATGTCTATGCATGTTTTAGACCATACATTATAAACAAATCTAAGAACGAACAAATGTGACAATAAGCACAAACATGCTGTTTAAAATATTAGTGTGTTGGAAAATTTATGTTTTTGGTCAAATTGAAATAAAATAAATCCTAAAGCAACTCATGAGTTATTTTTTTTTTTAAAATTCCTTAGTGAAAACACATTCCTTGATCTTTTAAGGCCCTAAACAAGAAAAATCAAGAGCCTAAATAGGAAAAAGGCAAATTCTTTTGGCACCTCAATTTACTTGATGGCAGTCCAATTTTTTTAAATTTATTTACAAGTTTATCATTCCAAATGTTTTACTTGAGGGCAACCCAAATATTTAGACATAAAGTAGGATTGCCAACTTTGTTGGCAGTCCTAAAAGATTTGGGTAGTTTAGATTTGGATTGTCAACAAAGTTGGCAGTCTTAACATAAAGTAGGTTTTGGAGTGGTTGGGGTTCCCACCTATGTGGAGAATACTCCGGAGAGCGACGAGCGCCATCCGTGTGTCAGAGAAGCTTGGGGAGTGCATGAATTTTATTTTGGTACATATATGGTAAGGAAATATATGATTGGATTTCCATATTTACTTTGATTATATATTTATGATTGGACCCTTCATATAGTAGCTTTCCATATTATTGGGTTTTCAATTATGGTAAGCTAATTATGATTGGATTTCCATTAAATATATGATTGATTTATATTGGAAGTTTCTATATATATTGGCCTTCCATGTATGGGTTACCAAGGGCTTATAAAAGGTTGATGCATGCTAGTTGTAAAATCATCTCAAAATAAAGAGTGCTTTACAATCTTTGAGAGAGAGAGAGGATTAAGGACTATTGTGAAGGAGAGATTGCTTCGAATAATTTTTCGGCATCTCTTGTTCTTCGGAGTCCGCAATCAAAAATTTTCTTCTTTCAAGTGAGTTGTGGTGATCCGTGTTGGATCGGGAGGAGCTTGTAGAGGGTGTATTCTCTTTATTCCATTAGTGGAGGTTCTTCAGGGTTGGACTCCGATCGTCCCGTGGTTTTTTCCGTAAGGGTTTTCCACGTCAAAAATCTTTGTGTCTGCGATTGTGTTTGGCATTTTTGGTTTGTGTGCTTTTGCTCGGTTCTCTCGCAGGACTTTCTGGTTTGGGGGAACGGTTTCCGCGCTTCGATCCCAACAGAGTGGTATCAGAGCTTTGGGTTCAAAGAAGTGTCAGGAGTTGACAGTCAAACCAGGAAGCAGAGATGGACGCGAAGCCGGTGCGCATGGTGAACCTGAACGGTACCAACTACCATTATTAGCGGAGCAAGATGAAGGATTTGCTGTTCGTCAAGAAGCTACATCTTCCAGTATTTGCATCTGAGAAGCCCATTGACAAATCCGATGAGGACTGGAACTTCGAGCATATACAGGTGTGTGGGTACATGCGGCAGTTCGTTGACGAGAACGTGTACAACCACGTTGCCAATATTGAGCATGCGAAGACATTATGGGAGAAGCTGGAATCTTTGTACGCAAAAAAGACCGGGGTAAACAAATTTTTCCTGATCCAGACGATGATGGGTCTGCGGTACAAAGATGGTGCATCCATTACGGATCACTTGAGTGAGTTCCAGGACATGGTGGACCAGCTATCCTCGATGGGAGTCAAGTTCGACGACGAGGTTCAAGGACTTTGGTTGCTATGTACATTGCCAGACTCGTGGGAGACCGTACGAGTATCTATGATCGCTTCTGCTCCGGAAGGCGTGGTCAGTCTGGAGTTTGCCAAGAGCGGGGTACTGAATGAAGAGATGCGGAGACGTTCTCAGGGCACTTCATCCACATCCCATCACTCAGAGGTACTAGTTTCGGAGAGCCGCGGAAGGGGCAAAAGCAGGGGTCCAGGTGGTGGCAGAGACAAGAGTAGGGGGAAGTCCAAGGGTCGGTACGAGGACTCTGAGTGTTACCATTGTGGCAAGAAGGGCCACATCAAGCGGAACTGTTTCGCTTGGAAGAGAGAGAAGAAGGGCGACAAGGGGAAGCAAGATGAGAACACTACAACGGCGGCTTCGATACATGGAGGCGATGTGATCGTCGTAGGTGATGAGGTTATCACAAACCTCGCCTGCGATGACAATTCTTGGCTGGTGGACTCAGGGGCTTCAGTGCATGTATCTCACAACAGGGCACTATTTGCCACTTACACGACAGGCGACTGTGGAGTGTTGAAGATGGGCAATGGAGATGTGTCAAAGACGGTTGCCGCTGGAGATGTGCATTTGAGGACGAAGACGGGTGTAGTTCTTGTTCTCAAAGATGTTCGTCATGTCCCTGATATCCATTTCAACCTGGTGTCAGTTGGAAGGTTGGATGATGAGGGATTCTTCAGTCTCTTCGGAAATAGTCAGTGGAAGCTTTCCAGAGGTTCGATGGTGATTGCCAAAGGAAGCAAAAAGTCAGGCTCTACTATATGGAGGGGAGCGCACAGAGGGCACAGGAGGTGAACACAGTCAGTGATGCGTCTACCGAGTTGTGGCACAGACGGCTCGGCCATATCAGCGAGAAGGGGATGAGCTACTTGGTGAACAGGAAGGTGATTCCAGGGCTCAAGTCTACAAAGTTGGAGAAGTGCACGCACTGCTTAGCTGGAAAGCAAAATAGGGTGTCTTTCCAAAGTCACCCAAGTTCAAGGAAGCCGGCGTTGCTCGAGTTGATTCACTCGGATGTCTGCGGTCCTATGAAGGTAAAATCTATTGGTGGTGCTTCTTACTTTGTAACTTTTATTGATGACTGTTCCAGGAAGGTTTGGGTCTATGCCTTAAAGACCAAGGATCAGGTGTTGCCTACTTTCAAAGAGTTTCAGGCCTCTGTTGAAAGAGAGACGGGCAAGAAGTTATTGTGTGTTCGGTCCGACAATGGCGGAGAATACATCGGTCCCTTTGATGCTTATTGCAGAGAGCAGGGGATACGACACCAGAAGACTCCGCCAAAGACACCTCAGCTCAATGATGTAGCGGAGCGCATGAACAGGACACTGATGGAGAGGGTGCGGTATTTGCTGTCAGAAGCAAACTTGCCGGGCAATTATTGGGGTGAGGCTCTTCTCACAACCGCTTATGTTATTATTTTGTCTCTTAGTGCTCCTTTGCAGGGTGATGTGCCTGACAAAGTATGGTACGACAAAGAGCCGTCATACAATCATCTGCGAGTGTTTGGCTGTAAGGCCTTCGTGCATGTACCGAAGGACGAGAGGACCAAACTTGAGCTGAAGACGAGGCGATGCGTCTTTGTCGGCTACGGTCGGGATGAGTTTGGCTATAGACTCTACGACCTGGTAGGAAGAAAGCTCTACAGAAGCAGGGACGTGGTGTTCGTCGAGGATCAGACCATGACCAACACTCAGGATTTCGAGACGCCTTCTGAGGCTGAGGAATTACCTGAGTTAGAGTCATTTCGCTTCGAGCAGTTTCCAGAGGATATCGCAGAGGATCCCATTATGGGGGAGCCAGTACATGGAGTTGCTCCCAACCTTGATCATCAGCCTGCTGATGGTGGTCAGGGTGTCCCTCAGGAGGATGAGCATGCTGGAAAGACAGTTTCTGAAGGGGAGGAGGCTGTTGGTATACAGCCAACACCAGTGGCTCCACTGAGAAGGAGCGACAGAGATTGTCGATCATCTACGAGATACTCACCGGATGAGTATGTGCTATTGACTGACGGGGGAGAGCCCGAAAGCTTTGCAGAGGCTATGGAAGACGAACACAGGCAGGAGTGGATGGGGGCCATGCAGGAGGAGATGAGGTCCTTGCACACTAATTCCACTTATGAGCTGGTACAGTTGCCAAAGGGCAAGAAGGCTTTGAAGAATCGATGTGTGTTTAGAGTGAAGCAGACGGATGATGCTAGTCGCCCTCGATACAAAGCGAGACTGGTAGTCAAAGGCTACGGTCAGCGGAAAGGCGTAGATTATGATGAGATCTTTTCGCCTGTCGTCAAGCATTCGTCTATTCGGGTGGTGCTAGCATTAGCAGCCAGTCTCGACTTGGAGGTCGAGCAGATGGACGTGAAGACGACATTCCTCCACGGTGATCTTGAGGAGGAGTTGTACATGGAGCAGCCAGAGGGATTCTGTGAGAAGGACAAGTCACATCTGGTCTGCCGGTTGAGAAAGAGCTTGTATGGTCTGAAGTAGGCTCCGAGGCAGTGGTATAGAAAGTTCGAGTCGTTTATGGGGGGGTTATGCACGGACGACGTCGGACCATTGTGCATTTGTGAGGTATTTTGCTGAGGATGATTTTATTATTTTATTGCTCTATGTAGATGATATGCTATTAGTGGATCGAAATGCCACTAGGATAGCGGAGTTGAAGCGCCAACTGGGCGCGGCCTTCTCTATGAAGGATTTGGGCGCAGCGAAGACTATTCTTGGGATGGAGATCAGCCGAGAGAGCGAGTCCAAGCTGCTACATTTATCCCAAAAGAAGTACATTCACCGGGTACTTCAGCGTTTTGATATGGACGGGGCAAAAAAAGTGAGTTGTCCCCTTGCGGCTCACTTTAAGCTCACTGAGGAGCAGTGTCCATCTACCGAGGACGAAAAGGAAGATATGGAGCGGGTTCCATATGCCTCAGCTTTGGGAAGCCTTAAGTATGCCATGGTGTGTACGAGGCCATACATCGCTCATGCAATTGGCACAGTTAGCAGGCACCTTTCAAAACCTGGAAGGGTACATTGGAGTGCGGTCAAGTGGATTCTACGATACCTTCAGGGTACTGTCGATTGGAGACTTTCTTTTGGTGGTGACGAGCCGAAGCTGGTTGGGTATACTGACGCTGATATGGCTGGAGATGTAGACACGAGGTGATCGACTTCGGGCTATGTGATGATGTTTGTTGGAGGAGCGGTATCGTGGCAGTCGCGGTTGCAGAAGTGTGTTGCCTTGTCGACGACAGCGATAGAGTATATTGCGACGACGGAGGCTTGCAAGGAGTTGCTGTGGATGAAGAAGCTGCTGCAGGAAATAGGACCAAAGCAAGAGCAGTATACTTTGCTTTGCGACAGTCAAAGTGCTATTCACCTTGTGAAGAACCAGACATTTCATAGTCGGTCCAAGCACATCGAGACTCGGTATCATTGGATACAAGATGTGGTTGAGAAGAAGGATGCGGCGCTTGAGAAGGTTCATACTGATGACAATGGAGCGGACATGCTCACGAAGGTTCTTCCGAGGGAAAAGTTTGAGTACTGCAAGCAGATCGTCGGGATGACGACCTCCTCCACATAGCTGTGAAGGGGGAGATTTATTGGAGTGGGTGGGGTTCCCACCTATGTGGAGAATACCCCAGAGAGCGACGAGCGCCATCCGTGTGTCGGAGAAGCTTGGGGAGTGCATGGATTTTATTTTGGTACATATATGGTAAGAAAATATATGATTGGATTTCTGTATTTACTTTGATTATATATTTATGATTGGACCATTCATATAGTAGCTTTCCATATTATTGGGTTTTCAATTATGGTAAGCTAATTATGATTGGATTTCCATTAAATATATGATTGATTTATATTGGAAGTTTCCATATATATTGGCCTTCCATGTATGGGTTACCAAGGGCTTATAAAAGGGTGATGCATGCTAGTTGTAAAATTATCTCAAAACAAAGAGTGCTTTACAATCTTTGAGAGAGAGAGAGAGAGGATTAAGGACTATTGTGAAGGAGAGATTGCTTCGAATAATTTTTTGGCATCTCTTGTTCTTCGGAGTCCGCAATCAAAAAAATTTCTTCTTTCAAGTGAGTTGTGGTGATCCGTGTTGGATCGGGAGGAGCTTGTAGAGGGTGTATTCTCTTTATTCCATTAGTGGAGGTTCTTCAGGGTTGGACTCCGATCGTCCCGTAGTTTTTTCCGCAAGGGTTTTCACGTCAAAAATCTTTGTGTCTGCGATTGTGTTTGGCGTTTTTGGTTTGTGTGCTTTTGCTCGGTTCTCTCGCAGGACTTTCTGGTTTTCGTGAACGGTTTCCGCGCTTCGTTCCCAACAGTAGGACTGCTAACTTTGTGGACAATCCTACTTTATGTTAGGCCTGCCAACATAAAGTAGGACTGCCAACTTTTTGGACAATCCTTCTTTATGTCAGTCCTAAGGAGAGGTTGGACAGTCCAAAGTAAAATCGGGACTGTCCTGAGTAAAAATTACACCAATTGAGCTGTCCAGGAGTAAGGGTTGTCCTGAAGTAAAATGTGGAGTGCCTATAAAATTTGTTCTAGAAAAATTGGTCCATGTGTCATAATCATAATGCAAGTTCTTATTTTGAGTTCCTATTGGAGTTTCTGTAGATTCAATCCAATTCCTTATGATTTTTTTGACACCGTGTCTATATGAATTGGATCTTCAAAGGGACGTCTTACATTAAAGATAAATGTTTTACATATACATATATTGTTTCATGCCTTACAATATCAAGAACGGTATGATACGAAGAAGTATAGAATGTAAATAGAAAAATCAACTCTCTTTTTCTTTACTTAGTCTACAATTTTTAGTGTATATGGATTTCCATTTCAATCTTTCACATGATGGAATGCAAAGGCTTTAGATGGAAACGAAAAAGAAAAAGAAAAAGAAATCTCTTGCCTGAAAATATACATATTTTTGTCTCAAATATTGTCATTTTGACAATTCTAATTGAAGGAACAAACTCGTATTATCGAAAAAAATGAAAAAAAAATCTGATATAGAGAATCCATTAATCCAAATCACATATCAAAAAGCTATATACTGTATAAGATAATAGTATTGCAAAGCAACGTGCCAAGTGTGTAGGAACCCTAGAGGGGGGGGGGGGGTGAATAGGGTCAAGCTAACTAATAAAGTACTTAGCACAAGCTAATGGACAATTTAAAAAAAATATAAGTGCAATAGAAGAAGCAACAACAATACCGACACACGATATGTCCTGGTATCCTCCCAAGGGGCACTCCAGTCCCGGAACTCTCTATGGTTTTAATCCACTATTTGAGTAAATAGTTACACACGAGTTTGGATCCGAAGAACTCGCCAACTTCTTACACGAGAGCTTTAGTCCGAAGGCCTCTTCGACTTCAACCGAGAGTTTGGATACGAAGACTCTCCAACATCAACCGAGAGTTTGGATACGAAGACTCTCCAACTTCAACCGAGAGTTTGGATACGAAGACTCTCCAACTTCAACCTTTCACGATAGGTTTTGATATCCTTATACAATAAGATGAAGATCTTACTTTTCAACTCAATAACTCTAACACAAATTGTGGATGGCAAATGAAAGCTTTGTAGAGTTGTTTGTGGATAGGCTTTGGTGGTTTAGAAATTTTTAGGCTCAAAGCATCAACCTTGAATGAAGGGGTTCAAGGCTATTTATAACCAAAGCATTGAAAAGAGCTCGAAGGCAACTTTTCAGTCAGCGAACCGGCATACCATCAGTATGAACCGGCATACCGTCGGTATACTGGTCTGGAATGCAACGGCTAGAAATATAGCCGTTGGGATCATTAATGCTCGAAATTCGACCGTTGGAGTTTCAACGTTACTAAATCAGTATACCGTCGGTATAGATCGGTATTCCGTCGGTATGTCGATGTTGTAGACAGAAACTTTATGTGAACAAAATCGGCATGCCGTCGGTATGGACCTGTATACCGTCGGTATGTCGATTTTCATCCGAAAATGATCCTTAACTAATTTTTACCCTAGCTTTCGATTTTACCATCCATTTCTTGTATTTACAATTATTCCTAAGACTCATTACAGACTCCAGAAATATTGTAGCAGGTGCAAGCTTCTTCAGAGTCTTGAAATGATGATGGCATGACATGGCTTCTTTCTTTGATAGGTGCTGGCTTTTTTTCTTGGCGGCAGTTGTCCAAAGATATCCAGTTTGTGAAAACTGAATACCTTTCGGGGACTTCGCCCCTGAACCCCCGACGAGGGGCGCTGTCCCCTCGACCTCCGTCTGCTGACCAGACAGCGGAACCCCGGAGTACGTGGCTCCGGAGATGTCGTCGGGTGGTTCAGAGAAATCTTGTGGGATTCGTCGTCTTTGGCCCACCATGATTTCTTCATTGCATATGTCCACGTTGATCTTGCTTATTGCTTTTCTGCATGTACATGTTAGACGAACAAAGTAATATACATAGTAGCAAGTAAAATAAGTTTAATGCACATTAGGACAATGTTGAGTTTAAGTATAAGTGCTAAGGTGATAGCATAAATGTTAGTGATATCATAATGATTAAACTTAATTGAATGACCACAATCAAAGACATAATTTTGATTTTTGCAACCCGATTAAATTTAAGATAAATAAGCTCATATCACTAAAATGTAAACCAATAGGCACATATCACCAAAGGTATAAGTATGAGTAAAAATGCTATAGCGATAGTATGAAGATTAGTGATAATGAAATGCTAAACTTAACATATTAACCTTATTCAAAAACATGATACAATCATTGGGCCAACAATCTCCCCCTTTTTGATTATGGCAAATCGGCTAAGTTTAGTATGGACACAATAGATGCATGTATCACTAATATACAAAAGACATAAGCAATATCACTAAAAGCATACTACTTTGATTACTTATAAATACATACTTAAACTTACTTCTCCCCCTTTGACATGATTAAAAATAGGCTCCCTCGTACTAAGAGATAAAATGAAATCAATCTCAAGCATTGAAATCAGAGCATGAGGAACTCATAGACAATCATGATCAAGATATACTAATAAAAAATAATGGAAGAAGGGTGTAATGACAAATTTATAAAGCTACATTGCCAGTGTAGAACATCAAATTTTTAAAAGAAGCAGGTCAAAACACAATATAGTTGGTAAACACAAATAAAATTGATAAACAGTCAAAAAATAGTTTTACCAACTTGAAAACCAAGAAAGAAACTCCAAAACATAATATTATATGAATTGGAAACTCTAGTTTTGGAAAGAAGCGATATACCAATTGAAATAAAAGATTTCAATCAAGGATTTCAGTCAAAAGCCCATGGGGATTAGATAATTGCAAAGTAATTGATATAAAATAATCTTTTTATTTGCAAAATCTATTTGCTTATCCAAGTTAATGCATTTGAACTCAATTACCTTATCATGCTATGTGAATATCCTTTAGATAAACATGAAGGTAATGGAGAAAAATACTTGAGAAAGAGACATTCAGTCGACTTGAATGCTCTCCCTCAAAGTATTACCAATATAGATAAACAAGAATTTTAGGTAAGTCCTCAATAAGAAAAGCCAAATAAATTACACATATAAGGAAATCCAAAACAATGAAAGCACAATAGTCATCAAGATAAGATATGAAAGTTAATATTAACAAGATGACTTATTTAATCCATATAAAAGAGAGATAAATAATAAAGACACTTGCATATACTCTCATAAATCCTTCACAAATAAAAAATATCTTGACATCAATCAATAGGATATGAAATAGAAGAAAATATGGGTCCATGATGTACTAGGTATACGACATATTACAGGGTATAAATGAATTGAATCAATTAATTTGCTCCCCCTCAAAATATGCGTCTAGTTCCAAAGCACTTATAGCATAAAATATATAACTAAAGGATTTGGGGGTAAATCAACTATAGATTTCTCTCCTTTGCTCAATGCATATAAGGCTACAATATCGTCAAACGACGAATAATATCATCTTTAGTCAAGAAGAGATCCAATTAATAGCCGCTAAAGATGAAAAAATTAGAAGAATATTCCAATTAAGCACGTATCCTTTGAGAAAATATCATCATGAAAAAGAATAAAGTCAATTAAGAACAATTATAATGATAGACAGAATATAGCTCAAAAATAAAATAAAAATAAAACTCAATTATCATGTCCATGATTATCTAATTAAGAAGGAATTGACCAATTTATTACTTTACAAGGACTAGGTATGTTTCACCATATATGTACCCATCAACAGATAAAATCCAAACCTTGCTAATGGTAAATAATAAAGTTCAAATAGCAAAGGCCCATATGTGGCAATCCATGAGTAGTCAAAGTAGAGTAATAAATTAGTTTGATAATCACATAATAAGATAATATAGGACTACTCAACCATTAGGATCATTCATAAAGAAAACAAATGAATAAATATGATCTAATGAATCTCATCAAGAGAAAATCACAAATCCATAAAGAAATCTCACAAATCAATGAAAAATATGGGAAAGAGTCATTCTCATTTAAATGATTGCAAATATAATCAAGAAGATATGTAAATGATAATACGATGAAATCACGACTCAAAATGAGAAAAATTATGAGATACTAATGACTAGTATGGAAGGAAGTTAAAGTAAGGAATCACAAACCTCTTTTGAAAAACAAGATCAAATCAAATATTTCTCAAACTAGTTTTAGAGAACAAGACATACGTATCTAAAATAGAATACAAATCACATCAAGACAATTCATACATCTTGTTTTTTGGAAACTAGCATATCATATATAGATTGAAACGAAAAACAATAGCTAGAAGAGTGAATGAGAACATAGATTATATAGCTTAACAATATATCATAACTAAGCAAGCTACATAACTAATTAAGATTAATGAGGTAAGTTATTAACAAGATAAAAGTGCTCATTAAATCTTAAGTCAAAAATACTAAAGATACTTGCTAAAGCATAGAGTTCACAATTAAGGGCATACATTTTGAATTGATCAAAATGATTTATAGACTCTTTGCTAAGCAATGATAAGAGCAAGAAGACAGCAAAAAAATGAACTAACTCTTATCAAAATATGGCTAAAAAGATATTCATAAAAAATAATAAAATAAATCTTTTTGCCAAGGATTGAGATTGGTCTAGGATAATGAAATAATAGATCGATCTAGAGAATACAAAATATTATAGCCAATATGACATAAGTGTATTCTCTAGAAATATAAAATCTTAACATAAACGCTCAAACCATAGTAGCTAAAGTCATGAGAAATATGATGTAACAATTACATGTATTCTCATGTGCTACAAAAATATCATTGGACAACAATTATTCAAAAGAAGCATATGCCCAAGAAATGAGCAAAGAAAGATCATTAAGATCAAGAAAGCTTATTAAGAGCTAAGGATAGCAAGAGACACATTTTTCAGGAATCGATTGCGCAGGAATCCCATGCGCCGATTTGTGCAGGAATTCCATGCGCCGATTTGTACAGGAATCCCATGCGCCGATTGCACAGGAATCCCATGCGCCGATTTGTGCAGGAATCCCATGCGCCGATTTGTGCAGGAATCCCATGCGCCGATTTGTGCAGGAATCCCATGCGCCGATTGTGCAGGAATTCCATGCGCCGATTTGTGCAGGAATCCCATGCGCCAATTTTTGCAGGAATCCCATGCACTGATTGTGCAGGAATCCCATGCGCCGGAATTGCTCTATTTCGCTGTTTTTGCCTGTTTAAGTTGTTTTGTAGCTAGAATCTTAAAAAACTCAAAACATGAAAGTTATAGATCTTTTCCTTGGCTTCAAGAATATGTCACTAGTTATTTTATGCAAGTTTTTCTCATTCATGATAATGTAAGAATAGAACACGATAGTGGCCCGCTGTGGCGCACTCTTGACAAGTAAATTGACATGATATATCTCGGCATGCTGTTATGACAGCTAGCCTGACATGACAAGTATGAAGGACCTGGACACCGTAGACGATTGTGTTTGTACAAATAAACTGGTACTGTCTTGCATCATGTCTAGGATGGGGGTCCCTGAGTACCACGGTCAGGGATACCTACTGAAATTGACTAAGGCTAATTAACTAGAATGATTCAGTAGTCATGAAGAGATTCCCAGCTACAGGTAATCCCATTATCTGGGTACATTCAGTGGACTTGTAGCCTACCGACGAGTAGGGCACATTTCCAGCACACAGTCACGTGTTGTATTCTTCATAAACGTTTGACCTGGATAACCGGATGGTCTGCAGGGCTTGTGGCTGTTGGGATAATCTCATTGCATCTTGCTAGTAACTAGGCCTGTGATAACCCTAGTTAGTTAAAAGTATCAAGCCGTACTCTTGATTGGCCGTGATTGATTGGATGAAGTTTATTCCAGCTTAGTCTTATCCTAATCCTGTACAAGATTGTAACATGACATGATTTCTTGTATCGATAAATGATGGAATACCAAGTTCTGTTCAGATGAAGGGTTACAACCCCGGTCCTTGTTTGGTTTAAGGGTTGTAACTTGGCTATCTGAATAGTTTCATGGTTACCTTAACATATATCGTCCTGCTTATTGCGCTTTCCTTAACAATAACGATCGGGGGTCCAGTTCTGTTCAGGCGAAGGGTTACAACCCCGGTCCTTGTTTGGTTTAAGGGTTGTAACCTGGCTCCCGGAGCAGTTCTGTGTCCTCTCTTCGTTTATTATCTTATTGCAACCCCTTGTCATGCTCGTCATATTTTACCTTTACTTCAATACCATGATTATTTATACTGGCCTTAACAATAAAGATCAGGGGTCCAGTTCTGTTCAGGCGAAGGGTTACAACCTCGGTCCTTGTTTGGTTTAAGGGTTGTAACCTGGCTCCCGAAGCAGTTCTGTGTCCTCTTTTCGTTTATTGTCTTGTTACCTTATCAATAGTAATTGAGACGGGCTTCTATTCAAGCGAAGGATTGTAACCCCGGTCCTTGTTTGGTTTAAGGGTTGCAGTCTGGCTACTTGAATGGTTTCTCCGTGCTTAATATATTATTGTTATTTCAGTTATTATCAGTATCTTTAATTACCTTTACTATTTATTTGTGGTATGCTGGTTTTAGTTCCTAAGTGAAGCCTCCTTTGTGGCACTTGCTCTTTCTGGGGTCTGACCCAGCTGGTTTTGTATGGCCAGATATCGGAGCAGCACCAAAGGATCTACCGACCTTCCAGCCAGATGGTGACCACCAGGCGTAACCCTGGCAACGAGTGGGTTTCTTTTTGTTCTCCCACTTTATTATAAAATTATTCTTTTGAGGCGTTTAGCCGGCGAGCACGTGTTAGCTCGTATTGCATCCTTATTTACTGTCTGCCTACGGACTGTAACATGATTGACAGATCCTAGGGTTGATCATGTATGACTGAACTTTTGCTAGTCCTGACATTTTGTACGACTAGCTTCATGATCATCCAATATGTAATGTATGGGACGCCTTGCTATTATATATTTGGTGCTCTGACATCTTGTAGCTACTATTGCTTGCTTGTGATTGAGACAATAGGCTTGTTCATGACCATAGGAGACTGTTGGCTTGTAGTTAAACCCTCATGTATCTAGACAGCCGTGACCGTATAGCGAGGTGGGTTGCACTTCAATATACGTAGCTGGCTATGTACGCCCCCGCTCTCCAGTATTCTGGTTCTGGGGCGTTATATGCCGTGAACAACCGCTATCGAGAATCCACTTGCTTCTAGCATGAGAAGGACTCTTCACCTACAACATAAGTTGAAAATGAATATTTTGGTACCCATGATCTTATGGGTCCTTGAGTGTTAGTCTTAGGAACCCACATAAAAACTTTCTTGTCAACAAGTTTCCTTATATGACAATAATTGGTCGTATGTCCATGCAAGCCACAGTAATTACAAATCATAGAGGATTTAGAAGAAGAAATGTGAGAATCATGCATATGTGAATCTCTAGTGAGAGGAGCTCTAGGATTAGTATTATGATGATGATAATAAAAAGCATGATGCGAAGTATTTTTCTTAACAAAAGGTCCTTTCCTTGTGTTAGAAAAGGATTTGTGTGTAGTGTTCATGTAAGAAGTATGCCTAGTATTGTGATGAGTGTGGAGGTGTCTCGGAGCATGCATGTGAGTGGTGTTCTTATTACCTAATTTCTTACTCTGTAGAAGAAGATCATTATACTTAATAGAAGTGTCATATTCTCTCCTATTAGCATCTTGAACTTTGTGCATAGCAAATTCATAAGAGCTTCTCATGGATTGAATCTCATCATCCTTTTTCTTGATGGTGTCAAGAGATTCTTGAAACTTGAGTCGCAAAGACTCTATTTCATCCGTGTCAGAAGCAGAAGATTTTTCCTTTACATCAATAATGATGCTTGAGAGTCTTTCTACTTCTAGTTGAAGAGCATCAATCTCTTTTAGAGATTTCTTATATTTATTTCTAACACCTTTGTGTTCTTCATGCAATTCAAGGATAGCTTTCTCCAAATCATCATAAGTAAGAGTATTTAGGGAGAGATCATCAAGTACCTCATCGGTTGCCATGAGACAAACGTTGGCATTGTGTTTGCACTCTTTGTCGTTGTCGGAGTCGCTTGCGTCACTCTCACACCAAATGCTTGTGTTGGCGAATTTCCTGGAGGATGAGCTTCCCTTGCTAGGCTTCTCATACTTGCTTTAGTCTGTTCTTATCATCGGACAATCCCTCTTGATGTGTCCGGGTCTTCTGTATTGATAGCACGCCGGATCTTCTTCATTGTTCCGTCTGAAGCGGTTGGCTTTGTTGAATTTAAGGAACTGTAACACCCAGTTTTTCAGAAGAGGGTAATTTTGAAATTTTGTAATTATAATTATTATTTAATGATATTTATTCATATTATGATTTTTAGTGACTTTTAATTATTTTTAAACTATTTAAATTTATGACTTATGATTTTTGGTATTTTGCTAGTGAACAGTAGAGACTGCCTACTCTAGAGCCTAGCCATGTGATTAGGGTATTTTTAACATTTTTAGGGTTATTTGGATTTATTATAATTTATTTGAATTTATGGGAATTTTTAGAATTTATTTTGGAATTGTTTGAATGAGGGTTGACTAAGTTGACTTTGACTAGCAATGACCTTGGTAGGCTAACCTAGAAGCTAACCCTAGTTGTGTTTGGACTTGGTTAGGTCATGTAACCCTAGTTAGACTAGAGTTGACCCATGGTATGGTTATTTGACTTAAGTTAGATTTAAGTCATAAGCCATGACTTGTGACTAAACCTTAAATTAATAACTAGCCTTAAGGCCCATAGGCCCACACCATGTACCCAAACGTCACCCTAATCAGCCCATGGTAGCCAACCTAGGGTTTTCCACCCTATTTAATGCCTCTCCCATTTGTTCTTGCCTCTTTTAATTATTTTTCTCTCAAGCTTTGAAGAAAGAGGTATAACCATCTTCCCCAATCTATAACTTTCCTATTTTAGGTCCTTTTTAGCTCAAATCTTTTGTACTAGGTTCTAATCCATCCCTTCTTGCTGCTCATGGAGAGTATTCTCAGGTTTGGTGCAATTTGGAGAGATTAACTAGCAAGGAGAACCCCCCTTGGAGCTTTTTATTGAAGTTTCAACCTACAGGTAAACCTTCATAAACCCATTCAAATTTCGATTTCTTTGCACAAGTGCATAGCCCTAGGAGTCCCCTAGCTGCTAGCATAGGTTTAGTGTCGAGTGGTGTCCATTTCGTGTCCGTATCGGACACGTATCAGGTTGTATTGTTAAGTGTTTGTTGATATGCCACAAAGGATTTTTATTTGTTATTTTTGAAAAGTGTTTGAACAAATTTGATGATTTATATGTGTACATTAGTTTGCAACTGGACTGAGTTCGTTTTCGAGCTGTGTCCGTGTCAAAACAGGACACGAACACGCTCGCAACACTCACGGGCAGTGCCCTGCTGCCCGTGTCCTGGTTTGCCTTGGACACGCCACTTCACCACACGAAATTTGACACGAGGACTCCCTACATGACTGACACGAGGCCTACAAAGTTTCGTAGGACATCGTTGAATGGTTTGGGAGCAATCGAGCCCGCACTGATTCGTGCACTGTGCACACACGCGAAAATTCACGTCCGATACGACCTTTTTACTCCTGACACGACTCACGTGGACACGATACAGACACATGTACACGACCCCCTAGTCTAGGCGTACATGTGTGCACACCACGTGTTGTGTCATGTCGTGTGTCGTGTTCTACAGACACGTGCATGCGTGCACGACACTGTCTAGTGCACAGTGCTTGTGTCTGTGTCTGTGTTGTGTTTAGGCACGAATGTGTCCAGACTCTTGGACACGGGGACACCCATGACACTATCACATATGTGTTTGATGTTACCAACCTACTAAATTAATTATTAGTTGTTGATTTGATATTCGAAGTTGGATGAAAACCCTATTTCTGATACTCACTGTCCTTCTCATTTTCTGAATTTAATTTCGATTGTTTGGGAATTTAAGGACTTGGTTGTTGGTTTAATACTGAGATTACTGATTAAATAACTTGTTTGGATCCTGAACATGTGTGTTAGCTGCTGTTGGTTGATTTTTACAGTTTGAATTTTGTTTTGCATTTCCAAAATGAGATGGACTGTTTGGAATTGACTGATACACTGTCAGTCATTTCCTGTGGACTCTAAATCTGAGACTTACACAATGTATGACACACATGACACATTTTGCTGAACACTTGGACACCTTGTTGACACTCACTATACACCACTCGACACTTGCAATCTCTCCTTGTTCACTGTATTCATTTCCAATCGATCGGATATCCACTTTGCTCACTGAAACCTGAACATGATGGTTCAGGTATCCAACATAGTTCATCACTAGATATTTCTTTGCATATTCCCACCTTGGCCAACCTCTGTATTAGGGTTTTAAATTATTTTTGATTATTAATTCCTCATTTTCTATGTTATGCTGAAACCATGTATCAGTCCATTCCTGAATTTCTGTCCAGATTTTGAGATTGAGATTTGTCATCATATTAAACCCATTTAGCACAGTTAATTACATGTTATTAAATACCTAATAGGTTCACCTATGTAAATTCTAATAGTGTGTTGAGATTGGGGTGATTTGATTGTGTTTTGATTCATAAATCTGAGTTTACATTTTAGGGACTGTTTTAAACTCTTGTTTGGTTTTGAGTTGAAATGATAACTGTTGGATTAACATACATAAATCTGAGATTACATAGGACTGTATAATCTGGAAATGAGATTGGGACATGTTTTTGATGAGTTTGGGGTTGTATTTTAAAACTGAGAATTCAATTTCTGTGATCTGAAAACTGAAATGGAGGGGAGGGGGGTGTTCATGTAAAATCTGAAATGATATATGGTATTTAAATCTGAATTGAAGTTGGGTTTCAAACTGTTTTTCTGAGAATGTGTTTTTGTGTTAAAATCTGAGTTTGCCTACACATGTCACTCACTGTTTTTTTTACTGTTTTGGCATGTATCCTATCACTACACTCACGTACCCTCTATCTAGCACAACACTCTCATGTTCCCTCTAGCCACTCACACACACAAACACATGCCTATGTACACACAAGCCCACACACTCATGTTATGATACACACACACACTCATGTTATGATACACACACACACTTGGCACTTGTGATCATCCCACACACACTCATGTGTCCCCTCTCTATTCCCTATAGATATACAATATATGCATTGTTATATATACTTGTAACCTATATAATATATCATAGTATTGTACCTATATATATATATATATATATATATATATATATATATATACAGGTAATTTCATTAGGGGGGGTGAACTTTAATATATTTATGGAAAAGAGGACATGTTTTATGAAATTATAGGAAGGGGGATGCGGCGACATCAGAGATGTCGCCAGAGAGGAGAAGTAGTACGGCGACATCTCTGATGGCGCCAGAGGGGCCCGCCCCCCCTTGGCGCCATCTATGATGTCGCCAGACTCCCTCTCCATTTATTCTCTTCCAACGTTCTATTTTCTCTTCCAAGATTATAATTTATAGTTAATTCAGGTAAGTAATATTTATCTAAAATTCAGGTAAGTAATATTTATCACATAATATCTCATTTATATATTTTTTTTTTTTTTATTTTTTTTATTTTTATATATATATATATATATAATGTGTGAAAATGTATATATATATATGATACCATGTGATATGTTATGTTATAGAGTATGGGATACAATATGTCATAATGTAATGTATATATAAATGAGATATTATGTGATATATATATATATATATATATATATATATATATATATATATATATATATATATATATATCACATAATATCTCATTTATATATACATTACATTATGACATATTGTATCCCATACTCTATAACATAACATATCACATGGTATCATATATATATATACATTTTCACACATTATATATATATATATATATATATATATATATATATATATATATATATATATATATATATATATATATATATATATATATATATATATGTGTGTGTGTGTGTGTGTGTGTGTGTGTGTTATGTGTATAGATATTTTGTAGGTTGTATAGACTTGGGTTAGCCTATTGGCCCATGGCCTAGTCTTCTAGCCTATGGCATGGTATGCCTAGTATGGAGTCTAGAATAGACTGTTTAGCCTTGTTAGGACCTAGAATGGTTTGTTAGACCTAGAATAGACTAGTTTGACTTATTTGACTTAGGTTTGACTTGGTTGACCTAGTTTGACTTCTAGGGTTGACCAGAGTTGACCAAGAGTTGACTTTGGTCTAGATTGACCTAGATTCATGTAGTATGCATCGTAGTGCATCTTATTACCATTCTGGACTTGTTGTGACTTGTGTTGCTCTAACTAGGAGCCAGGTGCCTCATCTCGGATAGTACATTTATTTCAGACATTCAGACACCAGGCGAGTACATTCTCTGATCATTTCATAACTTGTTTAGAATTATACTCCTGCTCTAGTTTACCTTAGTTGATGCTGCCACGATATTATCACGGATTGGTACTATATGGATCCCTACATTGAGATATTATCCCCCTCGGGAGCATCGGATACATTGTGTCATGTGTTTCATGTGCATCGTGTATTCCTCGCTCTCATGTTATTCATGTTTCTCATGTGCATCATGCTCGTTCATGCTCGCTCGTGTACTCTCATGTGCTCTCATGAATCGATTGTGTTTTCCATGTATCTCGTGTACAACCTATATTGCATGTGCACTCATTTATGAGTTTTTATGTAAATTTCATGTGCACCCATTTATGGGCCCCCATGTGAACTTCATGTGCACTCATGTATGAGCTCTCGTGTATATTTTATGTGCACCCATTTATGGGTTTCATGTGAAAACCATGTACGTAACATAAGTTGTTTGGATCCTTGTGTATTGATTGGGGTATGGGGGAGTATAAATAGTCATGTGAACAATTCCAAAGTAGTATAGCCATGTGCACCTCTTTAGTATAGTCATGTGCAAATCTAGCCGTTCACATGTCGACCTTGTACTCTAAATCACTAGTCACTGGTAGCTCTCTACTTATAGTAGATATTTCTATTACAGTTCTCTTCCTGTTTACATCATGTACTTTCTTTCAGTTTTATGTATCGTACTCTCTTGCATGTTTATATTCTCTAACCTGTTATGATCTGCGTGAGATGTATTGTGCTCGCTCCCGTCCTGACTGGACCTGTTGAAAATTTTACAGAGGATGATGAGGAACCCTGCACCCCTTACTTTGGAGCTTGCCTAGATGACACTCGCGACCTGGACCCCTGGAGAGGTTCAGGCAGCTACTGAGGATGATACCCCTTGCATAGTATAGATAGTTTAGACTGTTCTTTCTTTCATGTTTAGCTGTTGTCTTGTTTCAGAGTTGTATATTGTAGAGATGTTGAGACTTGTATTTCATTTCTGTTGTACCTCAGTTGAGGATTTCTCTTATCTTTTTTATCGTGCCACATTCTGCCTTAGATCGTGATTGAGTTGTACCTCTGTGTTGGCCTCCGTATGGAGAGTATTTCATTTTAGTTAGTTATAGTTCATGACCTAGAACAATGTTCTACCGCCGACACTGCGGCGTAGGCTGTGCGCTGTTACGTACTCGTACCCTCACGGTGGGTGCGGGTCCTGACAGGAACTTCCGGAAGTGCTTAGCTGTGAGAGCTATTTCTTCATCATCGTCTGACTCATTGTCGTCGGAGCTATCCTTGGAGTAGGACTTTATAGCTTTGAGAGCAAGAGATTTCTCCTTCTCTTTGGTCTTCTCCTTCTCCTTCTCTTGTATGGAGGATTCCTCTTGATCCTTCATATCGAGCTCGTGAGTCATTAGCTTACCCATGAGGGTCTCAAGGTTCATGACCGTCAGATCGTTCCCCTCAATGATTGCGGTAGCTTTAGGACTCCAAGCTTTCGTCAATCCTCTAAGAATTTTTCTGATCTTTTCATGAGCAGGATATTCCTTACCAAGAGAAGAGAGAGGATTAATAATATCACCAAAACGAGTAAACATGCAAGTAATAGATTCATCATGCTTCATTTTAAAAGACTCATATTCTTGCGTGAGTCTACTAATCTTGGATTCCTTCACTTGTGAAGTACCCTCGTGTGTGACTTTAAGTAACTTCCAAATCTCATTGGAAGTCTTACAAGTAGAGATTCGGTTGAATTCACTACTGTCGAGAGCACAATAAAGAGCGTTCGTTGCCTTGGCATCTTGACTTGCAAGCTTCTTGGTGTTTTCAGTAAGTGTTGTTGGCACATTTTATTTTTATTATTAACAACATCTTCGTAGTTTAGTTTTCTGCGTCTTCAGATACATATCCTCTCAGAAGCTCAAATACATAAAGACTTTCCGTTCAAGATCATCCATCCTTCGCATCGAAGATTGAAGCAGCTACCAGCGCTCCTTGCATAAGATGGCGTTCTCCTGCTTAGAGTCTTCGTATCTGTACAAGTCTAGGTATATCTGTAAACACCTAAGGACGGATGAAAGGTAAAAGAACAAGTCAAAAATCAAATACCTACAGAGCGGCATACCGGCGGCATGCTTTGGCATACCGGCGGTATACCATTTTTAGAGTCTAGAAATTTGCTGTGACAAATTGTCGGCATACCGGCGGCATGCTTCGGCATACCGACGGTTTACCGATTTTTGTGCCCAGAAAGTTGCTGTGAAAAATTGTCGGCATACCGACGGCATGCTCCGGCATACCGACGGTATACCGATTTTAGCGACCCAAAAGTTGCTGTGACAAATTGTCGGCATACCGACGGCATGCTCCGGCATACCGACGGTATACCGTTTTTAGCAACCCAAAACTTGCTGTGACAAATTGTCTGCATACCGACGGCATGCTCCGGCATACCGACGGCATGCTCCGGCATACCGACGGTATACCGAGTTTCAAATATTTGGTTTTTGCTTTGCTCTGACTATCATTAATGGCCGCATTTAATGCTTTCAAACGGTCATTAATATGACCGTTACTATTTGGCCGGTATACCGACGGTATGCCGCTGCATACCGACGGCATGTCGGTCTGCCTATATTCAGAAGCATTAAATGCCTCTAACTCTTGGTTTCTCTATAAAAGAAAGCCCTCTCTCTTGAGGACTTTACCAACTCTTGCCATAAATTTTCCAACAACCAGGAGCTCCACCATTAATACTCTTCAAGCTTTCAATTGTCATCCTCTCCCAAAGTGATAGAGTATTTAAGAGTTGTAAATTTCGATCTTCACGTGTTAGAAGATCAACAAGTTTCTCTTCCCATTTGTTTGAAGTTGGCGAGCCTTCGTAAGAAAACTCGTGTGTAGAAGTTGACGAGTCTTCGGATCCAAACTCGTGTTGAAGTTGACGAGTTCTTCGGATCCAAACTCGTGTGTACTATTTGACTAAATAGTAGATTTAAGCCGGAGAGAGTTTCGGGACTGGATTACCTCAAGCGAGGATACCAGGATACATCTTGTGTTTCATCTTCTCACTCTTTACTTTTATTTGTCATATATTGCTTCTGTTGCACTAGTTATTTTTTATTACCCTATTCACCCCCCTCTAGGGTTCTACAATTGGTATCAGAGCTTTGTTCTCTTGATTTGGATTTACACCCTTTGAGTGATCCATGGCCTCTAACCCTAGTATCAACACCTTCCACAATGAAGGACACTCCACAAATAGGCCTCCCATATTTGATGGAACCAACTATAACTACTGGAAGATTAGGATGAGCATTTATCTGAAGTCCATAGATTTCGATTTATGGGATTGCGTGATAAATGGTCTTCCTACTCCTTCCAGAGTTATTGAGGATCTTGCTTCTGACACCCTTCGGGACACACTTACTGAAAACACCAAGAAGCTTGAAAGTCGAGATGCCAAGGCAATGAATGCTCTTTATTGTGCTCTCGACAGTAGTGAATTCAACCAAATCTCTACTTGCAAGACTTCCAATGAGATTTGGAAGTTACTTGAAGTCACACACGAGGGAACTTCACAAGTGAAGGAATCCAAGATTAGTAGACTCACGCAAGAATATAAGTCCTTTAAAATGAAGCATGATGAATCTATTACTTGCATGTTTACTCGTTTTGGTGACATTATTAACCCTCTCTCTTCTCTTGGTAAGGAATATCCTGCTCATGAAAAGATCAGAAAAATTCTTAGAGGATTGACAAAAATTTGGAGTCCTAAAGCTACCGCAATCATTGAGGGGAACGATCTAACAATCATGAACCTTGAGACCCTCATGGGTAAGCTGATGACTCACGAGCTCGATATGAAGGATCAAGAGGAATCCTCCATACAAGAGAAGGAGAAGGAGAAGACCAAAGAGAAGGAGAAATCTCTTGCTCTCAAAGCGACAAAGTCCTACTCCAAGGATAGCTCCGACGACAATGAGTCGGACGACGATGAAGAAATAGCTCTCATAGCTAAGCACTTCTAGAAATTCCTAAAATTCAACAAAGCCAACCGCTTCAGACGGGACAATGAAGAAGATCCGGCGTGCTATCAATACAGAAGACCCGGACACATCAAGAGGGATTGTCCGATGATACGAAAAGACTCAAGCAAGTACGAGAAGCCTAGCAAGGAAAGCTCGTCCTCCAAAAAGTTCGCCAATACAAGCATTTGGTATGAAAGTGACGCGAGCGACTCTGACAACGACAAGGAGTGCAAACACAATGCCAATGTCTGTCTCATGGCAACCGATGAGGTACTTGATGATTTTTCCTTAAACACTCTTACCTATGATGATTTGGAGAAAGCTATTCTTGAATTGCATGAAGAACACAAAGGTGTGCGAAATAAATACAAAAAATCTCTTAAAGAGGTTGAAGCTCTTCAACTTGAAGTAGAGAGGCTCTCAAGCATCATTATTGATGTAAAGGGAAAATCTCTTGTTTCTGACACGGATGAAATAGAGTCCTTGCGACTCAAGTTTCATGAATTTCTTGACACCATCAAGAAAAAGGATGATGAGATTCAATCCATAAGAAGCTCTTATGAATTTGCTATGCACAAAGTTCAAGATGCTAATATGAGAGAATATGACACTTCTATTAATTATAATGATCTTCTTATGCAGTGTAAGAATTTTGGTAATAAGGACACTACTCACATGCATGCTCCTAGACATCTCCACACTCACCACAATGCTAGGCATACTTCACACATGAACACTACACACAAATCCTTTCCTAACACAAGGAAAGGACCATTTGTTAAGAAAAACACTTCGCATCATGCTTTTTATTATCATCATCACAATACTAATGCTAGAGCTCCTCGTACTAGAGATTCACACATGCATGATTCTCACATATCTTCTTCTAAACCCTCTATGATTTGTAATTACTGTGGCTTGCATGGACATACAACCAATTATTGTCATACAAGGAAACTTGTTGACAAGAAAGTTTTTATGTGGGTTCCTAAGACTAACCCTCAAGGACCCATAAGATCATGGGTACCAAAATGTTCATCTTCAACTTATGTTGTAAGTGAAGAGTCCTTCTCATGCTAGAAGCAAGTGGATTGTCGATAGCGGTTGTTCACGGCACATGACCGGGGATGCTTCATTATTTACAATGCTATCGATGAAGCAGGAAGGACACGTCTCTTTTGGTAACAATCTCAAAGGTCACATTATAGGGAATGGTAATATAGGTTCCCCTTCTTATCCTTGTATTAAGAATGTGTGTCTTGTTACTAATCTTAAACACAATCTTCTTAGTATTAGTCATCTTACCGATAATGGTTATGATATCAAGTTTGTTAAGCTCAAATGCTTCATTACCGATAGTTCTAATGGATCTATTGTTTATGAAGGAATTAGAGAAAACAATATCTATGTTTTATATCTTGTTGAAGACACTAACAATGACAGGTGCTTAGTTGCTAAAAATGATGAGAGTTGGCTTTGGCACATGAGGCTTGGACACGCCAACATGGATACCATCTCTCGTCTTGCTACCAAGAAGCTCGTAAGAGGACTCCCAAGTATCCCATTCAAAAAGGATATGGTATGTGAAGAATGCGAGAAGAGTAAGTTAACAAAGTCTTCCTTCAAATCAATCAACTCTGTGAGTACTTCTAGACCCCTTCAACTTATCTATATGGATCTTTTTGAGCCTAGTAGAGTTGCTAGCCTTGGAGGCAAGCTTTATGCTTTTGTTTTAGTTGATGATTTTTCAAGATTTACTTGGGTTATTTTTCTTGCTTGCAAAAGTGATACTTTTCGTGAATTTGTTGCCTTTTGTAAACGTGTTCAAAATGAGAAAGGTTTTTCTATTAACAAAATTAGAAGTGATCATGGAGAAAAATTTGATAATGCCGATTTCAAAAATTTTTGTGAAAAGAATGGTTTTGGACATGATTTTGCTTGTCCACGAACTCCTCAACAAAATGGTGTTATGGAGAGAAAGAATAGAACCCTTGGCGATATGGCCCGGGTTATGTTAAACCAATATAAGCTCCCCCAATATTTTTGGACGGAAGCTGTTAATACGGCATGTCATGTTATTAATAGGGTCTTGATTAGACCTATTTCTAAGAAGAATCCTTATGAGATTTGGTTTGACAAAATTCCCTCTATTGAATATTTCAAAGTTTTTGGTTACAATTGTTTTATTTTGAATACCAAGGATAACCTAGGCAAGTTTGAAGAAAAAGCCTATGAAAGAATATTCCTTGGATACTCTACTCATAGTAAAGGTTTTCGTGTTTTTAACAAAAGAAGTCTTGTTGTCGAAGAGTCAATCAATGTCTCTTTTAATGAACTCAACTCTTCTACATTCTCCTCTTCCGAGGATATTGATGACATCTCGTTTGGATTGGAGAACTCCTCTATTGAAGATCGTCCTTCTTCATCTAACAATGAAGTTGTGACTCCATCAAAAGAGTCTCCTCCTCTCGAGCCTCCTCAAAAGGATCTCCCAAAAGAATGGAGATTTGTCACCAATCATCCTAAGGAGCTTATCATTGGGGATCCTTCCTCCAGTGTTAGCACTAGATCCGCCACTCGTGATCTTTGTGCAAATGTGGCTTTTATCTATCAAATAAAGCCTAAAAATGTTAATGATGCTTTTCTTGATGAGTTTTGGATGATAGCTATGCAAGAGGAGCTAAATCAATTCGAGCGAAGTAAGGTTTGGGAACTTGTCCCAAAACCTAGCAATCATCCCATTATTGGAACAAAATGGGTGTTTCGTAACAAACTTAATGAAGATGGGTTAGTGACTCGTAACAAAGCCCGATTGGTTGCTCAAGGCTATAACCAAGAGGAAGGCATTGACTACGACGAAACCTATACTCCGGTTGCACGGCTTGAATCTATTCGTATGCTTTGTATTTTTGCTTGTTTTAATGACTTTAAGCTCTTTCAAATGGATGTTAAGAGTGCTTTTCTAAATGGTATTATTAAAGAGGAAGTTTATGTTAAACAACCTCCCGGCTTTGAAGATTTTCAATTTCCTAATCACGTGTTCAAACTTCACAAAGCCCTTTATGGCCTCAAACAAGCTCCCCGTGCTTGGTATGAGCGCCTTAGCTCCTTTCTTGTTTCTCACAATTTTTCAAAGGGGAAAGTTGACACAACACTTTTTTATTAAATCCCATAATGGCACTCTCTTATTGGTTCAAATTTATGTCGATAATATTATTTTTGGTTCTACTAACAACACACTTTGTGTAGAATTTGCTAAAGTTATGCAGGAAGAGTTTGAAATGAGTATGATGGGTGAACTTTCCTTCTTTTTGGGGTTACAAATCAAACAAGGACCCAAAGGAACCTTCATCAATCAAGCGAAATATACAAAGGACCTCCTCAAGCGTTTCGACCTCGACTCATCCAAATCAATGAGGACTCCTATGGCCACAACGACAAAGCTTGACAATAATGAAGATGGCACATCGGTCGACATTCGTAAGTATAGAGGTATGATCGGTAGCTTACTTTATTTAACTACTAGCCGTCATGATATCATGTTTAGTGTTTGCTTGTGTGCACGATATCAAGCCAATCCAAAGGAATCACACTTGTGTGCCGTTAAGCGCATTTTTCGTTATCTCAAAGGCACCATTAACATGGGTCTTTGGTATCCGAAATCCTCATCCTTTGAGCTTCACGACTTTTCGGATGCAGATTTTACCGGATGCAAGATTGACCGAAAAAGTACTAGTGGCACATGTCAATTCCTCGAAAAGTCTTTGGTATCGTGGTTTAGTAAGAAGCAAAATTCTGTTGCTCTTCCAACCATTGAGGCAGAGTATATTGCGGCTGGTTGTTGTTGTGCACAAATTCTTTGATGTCACAAACACTTTTAGATTATGGCATCTCTCATTCTTGCATCCCTATTAAATGTGATAACACTAGCTCAATCAATCTCACGAAAAACCCGATTTGTCACTCACGCACGAAGCACATTGAAAGTAGACACCATTTTCTTCGTGACCATCAACAAAAGAGAGATATTCGTCTTGAATTTATTGATACTACCTATCAGTTAGCCGATATTTTCACCAAACCGCTCCCGGAAGATCGCTTCACCTTCCTTTGCCGTGAATTAGGCATTTTATCCTTTGATCCATAATCCCTCTCGGCTGGCACACCGACGGTATACAGCGGCATACCGGCGGCATGCCGTTTTTCGTTTCAGAATTAGGTTATGTTTCAAAACTCGGCATACCGTCGGTACACGTCGACATACCGCCGGTATGCCGGATGGAGGCGGACAGGATTTCAAATACAGCTCTGGGCCCACTTTTATTCTCTCTTCCCTTTATTCCTCTCAACCCTCATTAAATTCACTCACATCCATCTATTCCCTATTAATTACTCTCTCTTCTTTCAACTTCTCTACATCCCATCACATTTAATACCCATCTCTTCACCTCCTCCATTTACTCCTCTTTTTACTCCACTTTCCATATTTCCAACCCACTAACCTTTCATATCCCCCCATTACTCCCTCCACATCCGTTCCCAACCCACCCTCCAAATTCAAATCCATCCTTTCATCTCCCTCCTCTATTAAAACCCTTTCTCTTCTATCTCTTCTCCCTACTCCTCTATCATCCTCTCCAAAACCCTAACCTTCCTTCATGGCAAATTCGAAGCGTCCCCGCTCCTCCTCCTCCTCTTTCTTCAACCCTTTCATCCCGGTGGCTCAACCTCACGGGTATGACCAATGGGTCTTTACCAATTCCTTGGCGGCCGAGCTATGGTTCCAACACTTCGTTCATCACAATATTTTCAATGGACGAGCGATAAATTGGAATCTCTTCCCCGGTCACGTCTCCTTGTTTGACGAGGCCGGACTCTCCTCTCTCCTTCGGCGTCAAATACCCGTCTACCCCGCTGCCGTCCATCTATTCTATTGCAACTTGGTCCCGGACGACGACCATCCCGCCATTCAGTCCATGGTGAATGATCGTCACTTCCATCTCACGTCTCGGGACATCGGGCACATCTTCGGCATCCCAGACAAAGGGGAAGCCTTGCCATCCTTGGCTGCTCTTTACTCCTCGGCGGCGTCACCCTTCGACGAGTTCTGCCGTATCATCTGCAAGAGCCCCAACTCTCCTACCATCCCGGCCCTCTCTGCACAGCTGGAGCCGTTTTACTACGAGCTCCAAAGGATTGTGTGTCATACACTCTTTCCTAAGGGCGGGAACTACGACGCCATTACCGGCGATGCCCTCGTGTGCATGTATTATCTTTATGTCCGAAAGCCCTTCTCTTTCCCGAAAACTCTCCTTCTTCTCTTCCGGCGTGTCACGCCCGCGGGAAAGCAGAACCTCTACTACGGCTCCCTTATCACTCTCCTTCTGGAAGCCCGGCAAGTTGATCTATCTCTTTGCTCCTCGGATGGCGTCCCTTCCTATCTTGCTGTTTTTCGTTCCCTTAGTGGCGCCTCTACTTCACGTGCCTCGTCTTTCCAAGAGCAACCGGCATCCACTCCTGCTACTCCCGCATCTACTCCTCCAGCTTCCGGTCGATACATGCCGCTGACTCAGCAGCACTTCGACATGCGTATGGCCCAGGCAGAGTAATAGATGAGGGCTCATACTCGTGGCCTTGGGAATCTGATTCAAGCCCGCTTTCATGATCAAGCTTATTTTATCCAGCGCACCATTCAAGACCGGGACATGTATCTGGATCTCAATCTTCAAGATCCAATGTACCAGGGTTCGCGCTTCTCCGATCCCAATGCCTATGGGTTCATGTACTCGGACGGCATTGATCCTTATGGTGCCTTTCAACAAGCTTAGGATGGTGGGGACGACCCGGCGGATGATTAGGGCTGGCTACCCTTTGGATGATGGTCTCGAATAATGTGTGGTTTAGTTATGTGTGTTTGTTTGTTTTTTTATGTTCTGTCTTTTGCGGTCCTTCGGGGACCTTTGTGTGGTTGATCCTAGTACTTTGCAGTCCTTCGGGGACTTGGGTTATGTTTGTCTCTTGTTATCAAACTCTCGTGGGGAGAGTCTTCTTATTTGTCTTTTGTAGTAATGAACATCTTGCATGTATTAAGCTATCACTTTCATATATAAATACATGCTTTTTATTCTATATCTTGTTCTCATTATTGCAATTTTTTAAATATTTGTTTTTCCATCTTTGACTAAGTGACAAAGGGAGAGAAAACGTATTGAGGAAGAGTTGTCTTCCTACGGGAGAGTTACTTCCTGAAGATGCTATCTCTCTATTTTGTCAATTGTCAAAATGGGGGAGATTGTTGGCACATTTTATTTTGATTATTAACAGCATCTTCGTAGTTTAGTTTTCTGCGTCTTCAGATACATATCCTCTCAGAAGCTCAACTACAAAAAGACTTTCCGTTCAAGAGCATCCATCCTTCACATCGAAGATTGAAGCAGCTACCGGCGCTCCTTGCATAAGATGGCATTCTCCTGCTTAGAATCTTCGTGTCTGTACAAGTCTAGGTATATCTGTAAACACCTAAGGACGGATGACAAGTAAAAGAACAAGTCAGAAATCAAATACCTACAGAGCGGCATACCGGCGGCATGCTTCGGCATACCGGCGGCATGCTTCGGCATACCGGCGGTATACCATTTTTAGAGTCTAGAAAGTTGCTGTGACAAATTGTCGGCATACCGGCGGCATGCTTCGGCATACCGGCGGTATACCGATTTTTGTGTCCAGAAAGTTGCTTTGACAAATTGTCGGCATACCGACGGCATGCTCCGGCATACCGACGGTATACCGTTTTTAGCGACCCAAAAGTTGCTGTGACAAATTGTCGGCATACCGACGGTATGCTCCGGCATACCGACGGTATACCGTTTTTAGCAACCCAAAACTTGCTGTGACAAATTATCGGCATAACGACGGCATGCTCCGGCATACCGACGGTATACCGAGTTTCAAAATTTAGTTTTTGCTTTGCTCTGACTAGCATTAATGGCCGCATTTAATGCTCTTAAACGGTCATTAATATGACCGTTACTATTTGGCCGGTATACCGACGGTATGCCGCTGCATACCGACGGCATGTCGGTCTGTCTGTATTCAGAAGCATTAAATGCCTCCAACTCTTGGTTTCTCTATAAAAGAAAGCCCTCTCTCTCTTGAGGACTTTACCAACTCTTGCCATAAATTTTCCAACAACCAAGACCTCCACCATTAATACTCTTCAAGCTTTCAATTGTCATCCTCTCCCAAAGTGATAGAGTATTTAAGAGTTGTAAATTTCGATCTTCACGTGTTAGAAGATCAACAAGTTTCTCTTCTCATTTGTTTGAAGTTGGCGAGCCTTCGTAAGAAAACTCGTGTGTAGAAGTTGACGAGTCTTCGGATCCAAACTCGTGTTGAAGTTGGCGAGTTCTTCGGATCCAAACTCGTGTGTACTATTTGACTAAATTGTGGATTTAAGCCGGAGAGAGTTTCGGGACTGGATTGCCTCAAGCGAGGATACCAGGATACATCTTGTGTTTGATCTTCTCACTCTTTACTTTTATTTGTCATATATTGCTTCTGTTGCACTAGTTATTTTTTATTACCCTATTCACCCCCCTCTAGGGTTCTACAAGTGTGTCCCGAAGGGTGTCAGAAGCAATATCATCAATAACTCTGGAAGGAGTAGGAAGACCATTTATCACACAATTCCATAAATCGAAATCTATGGACTTCATGTAAATGCTCATCCTAATCTTCCAGTAGTTATAGTTGGTTCCATCAAATAGGGGAGGCCTATTTGTGGAGTGTCCTTCATTGTGGAAGGTGTTGATACTAGGGTTAGAGGCCATGGATCACTCAAAGGGTGCAAATCCAAATCAAGAGATCAAAGCTCTGATACCAATTGTAGAACCCTAGAGGGGGGGTGAATAGGGAAATAAAAAATAACTAGTGCAACAGAAGCAATATATGACAAATAAAAGTAAAGAGAGAAGATCAAACACAAGATGTATCCTGGTATCCTCGCTTGAGGCAACCCAGTCCCAGAACTCTCTCCGACTTAAATCCACTATTATATCAAATAGTACACACGAGTTTGGATTCGAAGAACTCGCCAACTTCAACACGAGTTTGGATCCGAAGACTCGCCAACTTCAACACACGAGTTTTCTTACGAAGGCTCGCCAACTTCAAATAAATGAGAAGAGAAACTTGTTGATCTTCTAACACGTGAAGATCAAAATTTACAACTCTTAAATACTCTATCACTTTGGGAGAGGATGACAATTAAAAGCTTGGAAGAGTATTAATGGTGGAGCTCTTGGTTATTGGAAAATTTATGGCAAGAGTTGGTAAAAGCCTCAAGAGAGAGAGAGCTTTCTTTTATAGAGAAACCAAGAGTGGGTGGCATTTAATGCTCTGGATACAGGCAGACCGGCATGCCGTCGGTATGCAGCGGCATACCGTCGGTATACCGGTCAAATAGTTACGGTCATATTAATGACCGTTTGAGAGCATTAAATGCGGCCATTAATGCTAGTCAGAGCAATTCAAAAACCAAATATTTGGAACACGGTATACCGTCGGTATGCCGCGGCATACCGTCGGTATACCGACGTTTTGTCACAGCAAGTTTTGGGTCGCTAAAAACGGTATTCCGCCGGTATGCCGGAGCATGCCGTCGGTATGCCGACAATTTGTCACAGCAACTTTTGGATTGCTAAAAACGGTATACCGCCGGTATACCGGAACATGCCGTCGGTATGCCGACAATTTGTCACAGCAACTTTCTGGACTCTAAAAACGGTATACCGCCGGTATGCCGAAGCATGCCGCCGGTATGCCGGCAATTTGTCACAGTAACTTTATGGACTCTAAAAACGGTATACCGTCGATATGCCGAAGCATGCCGCTGGTATGCCGCTCTGTAGGTAATTAATTTTTGACTTGTTCTTTTACTTATCATCCGTCCTTAGGTGTTTACAGATATACCTAGACTTTGTACAGACACGAAGACTCTAAGCAGGAGGACGCCGTCTTATGCAAGGAACACCGGTAACTGCTTCAGTCTTCGATGTAAAAGATGGTTGCACTTGAACGGAAGGACTTTATGTAGTAGAGCTTCTGAGAATATTTGAATATGAAGATACAAAAAACTAAACTACGAAGATGCTGTTAATAATCAAAATAAAATGTGCCAACACTTGCAACTAGCTTTCGGACGCCCTTCCACATCCAAAATTTTGATAAAATCATTCCAAAATGGAGCTCATTTCTTGCTAGGTTTTCTAATAATTCGAAGAGTACTAAGTGTGGAAATTGGATCATTAGTGCCTTGAGAACTATTTGGTGGTTGAGGTTGATCACCTTTATGCAACATCTAAAAAGACAAATATGACTTTTAATATATGAACTACAAATATGAAATTTTAGCATAAATGTAGAAATACGCACATTGTATGAATATGCAGATGTAGCCATTGAATGATGCAACCTAACAAACATCACATAATTCACTTAATTGATTTATCAGCTAACTATCCCTTCCTAACCCTAATTAATATTTGTGCTTTTAAACTGAAAACAGTAAGCAAACTGCAAACTGTTTGCAAACAATACAAACAACAAATTATAAGCACTGAACAACACATGCTACACAACAAGTTAGAACTACGCAAATTATAAGCTAATAGCAAATTATAAACACTTAGCATTACAACACAACAAGTTAGCATAAGCTTTTTTGGCCAACAATTTATTTTTTCTCTCGTTTTTTTGGCAGTTGCGGAATCTTTTTTTGGCCAGCTAAATAGCAACCCTGCGTAGTGCAATGTGCACACTGCATAGTGCATGCAAGAAGTAGCAACCCAGAAGGTACATGAAGCTTACAGTGAGTGAGTAAATTCCTCTTCTTTCATGATTTATGTCGAATCCCAAATTTGAACACAGCAAAGGGCCAGGGCTATCTATGTCCGGTCCAAAATTCCTCTGCTTCCACAATTTATGCAAGAAATGAACAAATTAATTACGAAAAAATCATACTACATGAATGAGTAACTGTAATAGGTCAGATGACTCAGATCTAGTAGAAATGAACAAATTAAGTAACTGTAATTACGAAAAAATTAAGTAAATGCAATAAGTAACAAATAAATTAGGAGAAAATTTCTCTCCTTACTAGAATATGGGAACGGCCGGTGATGAATAGCCAACCCCGAGAGATCTTGGTTAGATCTTGAAAATATATGTTAGATCTTCACATAAATAGGTCAGATCTAGTCAGATCTATGTAAGATCTAGGCAGATCTAGTTAGATCTAGTTAGGTCTAGGTCAGATCTAGGTCAGGTTGCATCGAGAGAGGAAGAACAAACTCAACAGGGGAGAAAGACTCGAGCTCGAGTCTTCTAAAGAGGCACAACAGACCAACATAGGAGAAGATGAAGGGATTTGACCTCCGGCGACTGGAAATGGAAGGGAGCGACGGACTGGGGGGGGGGGGGGGGGGGGAGGGCGGCTCTCCACTCGTTAGTCGTTTCGTCCAAAGAGAAAGAAGTTAGAACAAATGAAAGAGGAGAGAGAAATGTGAGGTTAGTAAGTGAGTTAAATACCTAGGTCAAATTTGGAGAGGGTATTTTGGTAACTTCATACTATATAATCGGTTTTCGGTTCGGGTCGGGAACCGTATGCCAAATCCGTGATCCGAACCGTTAACCCTATATTTTCCTTTTGCAAACCGAGGACCGATCCGTTTCGTCCAAACCCGAACCGTTTAGTCTGAAACGGGCCGGTTCGGTTCAGGTACGGTTTAAAAAAACGAATTTTGCTCACCCCTTTGACAGTTGGCCAATTTCCTTCTTTTCTTCCATGTGAAGCAATAGTTGCTTCATGGCCATATATGCAAGTTCCCCAAATATGATGGCTAAAAGGAAAAGGAAACCGACTTTGTCCTTTCCTCCTCTCCTGCATATATTTATATATAAATAGGAGCAGGTCGATCAGCAATTGTTCAAACACTTCTCCAAGCAAGAGAGGCTTCGATTTCTTTGAATTGTTCCTTACAATTCTCTACTCTTAATTCCCTCCCTCCCTCCAATGGAAGCAGTAAGCCCACGTCTCTCCAACTCTTCGACGACCGACGAAGAGTTCTCCTCCGGTGGTGGTGCGAATGCAGCGAACAATGCTGTCGAGCTCAGCTCTCCGCGGAGTTGCAGTGTGGAGCTCCTTCCGGCGGTTGGAGGCGGTTCGGGAGATCGGACAGTAGTACAGTATTTCAACAACTTCAAAAAGAGCGGTGTTCCTTGTAGGTTCCTCTTATTCGAACAAAACGCGTGGGTAGACTTCCCTAAATTGGTGTTCGACGAATTGTCAGCCGGTTTCGTGGCCGGCAAGGCCGTGTTCGAGCTCTCGGCCGATGGCAGGTGCTACCTCTTCGACTTCCTACGCATGGTTAGGATCGACACATTGACGGAGGCCGCGAACTCCATCGCCTGGATCGATGTCGACGGCCGATGCTTCTTTCCGAGAACGGTCGTCGCACCAGAAGAATCCTATCATCAGTGCTACCGTCAGAAGGAGATGGAAGAGCTAGAGATTGGGAATATCGACAAGTCGTTCTCGGACGAGTCATCCGGTCTAGCCTGGCCGAGGTTCTCCGGTGCGGAGATGTTAGGAGAAGGGGAGAGGCTGTACAGGGTGGTGCGGAAGCTGTTCCTCAACGGGATGAGGAGAGCCTGCGGCTCCTCCGATGCCGACGTCGCGGTCATGTCGGTGCACAAGTGCTCGTACCCGGGCTTGTCGGGGAGGTCGAGGCTGAAGGCGTTCCAGATGATGATGGCGATGGCCAAGGAGGCCCGAGGGGACGCCAATGTGAAGTTCGGATGGTACGGTGCATCGGCCAGCAACGTCGCCGACGTCGTCGAGCACGGTTTCGGGAAGACCAACAGCGGGGAGTTGGGGTTTGGAGCTCACGGCCTCGGTGTTCATCTGTCTCCACCACAACATCCTCATGGAAGGTAAATTAACTAATAGGAATTCCTCTAAGCCAGATTAATTATACTAATGCTTTTGCTTGCGTTTCATGCAGCTCAGTGCTATGTCGGGAAGGCGCGGAAGGGGGGGAGAAGTACATGGTATTGTGCCGAGTCGTGATGGGGAACATGGAGAGAGTCGAGGCGGGATCGCTTCAGCGTCATCCCAGCAGCGACGAGTTCGACAGCGGGGTGGACGATCTCGACAATCCCAAGTGGTACGTAGTGTGGAGCACTGGAATGAACACCCGCATCATCCCGGAGTACGTCGTGAGCTTCAAGACGTGCAACCAGGCTCAAGGGACAAGGAGAGGAGCGGCAGCAGCAGCAACAGCGACGAGAAGGGCGCCTCCTGTCAGGACATGGTTATCGTTTCCGAAACTACTCAAAGAGATTGAGAAATCTCTGCCATCACCCAAGACGCGAGCTCTGGAGAGGCTTTATAACCAACACAAGGTGCGTACGTACGTATAATGTTTTAGTTGGAGTTCGTAATCCAATTTATTTCAGGGTTAATTGATTGATTGGAAACATGAATCTCGTTTTGCAGCTTGGAAAGATGAGCAAAGACATATTTATTAGATACATCAGATCGATTGTGGGAGATAAGCTACTGGCTTCAACAATCAGGCGAATCCGATGAATTTCTCAAAAAAAAAGAAGCATCTTTCTTTCTCTAGAGCCATCTCGGGCAGAACTATACTCTACTGTCGTCAAGATTGTCGCAAATACATACATACATACATACATACATCGACGACAGATGGAATTACATATTTTTTTGTATTTCCCGAGTTTTGGAATGAGAAAGAAATCAATATTAATCGAGGTTTTTGTTATAGAGTTAAAGTTATCAAAGTTATTTCCAAGGTGTGTTTTCATGTATGGTTTGTGAGCGGTCCGATTTCTTATCAGCTACAAATTGACAGACATTCAACTAATTATTTCATGGACAGTGTTGTTATAGATAGCTAGCTAGCTATTTCGGAAGGTGATACATAGATTGAAGAATAGTATCCCCTTTCATGAAGCACTAATGAGTTTATATAAAGTTTTTACATCAAGAACAACATTTGGCGGTGGAAGGTTCTGAGATCAGTAATCCTACTCCCGTGCTTTACAATGAGCTTACCAAGTATGAAAAAAAAATATACCACTTTTACAACTACTCTGGCAAAGACAGGAAAACAGATTACAAAGGGTATTCTGAATAAAACTTATGCAACATAGTGGCTAAAAAAAGAACAGAACAGAAACATTTAAATAATATCATCGTTGGTCAAAGCAAAATTTAACATTATTTGTCAATCTACTTTCAGGAACCAGTAATTTCAGAGTCGTGATCTTCTATAACGTTCTTTTGTTACTCTTGAACGAACTTCTCGGACATCACTTGTGTTGGAGTCCAATCTAGATTTGGTAACAATATATTTGTGGAATCCAAATATGTTTAAATATTTAATTTGATTATATTTGGAGGTCCATAATTAGTGCTGGACGTTTTTAGATGTAATATTATTCTTATTTGAGGGTTTTCTATTTAAAAAATTATATTATGATCTAAAATAGGATGTTGATGGACTATTTTCGGTGTAATATGATTCTTATCTTATGGTTTCCTATCTAGCAAATCATATTATGACGTAAAATAGGATTTTCTCATCCTAATATATGCGATGAGAGTGGAGATACAAAGAACAACACAATATTGAGATTCGGGGAGCTCGTCCACAAGAGATCTAAGAGAAATTCTGCACTTTGTTCTTAAAGCTTCGCCATACAAGACTGAATGAATGAGAAGATCTGATCGAGGAGTCGTCAACTTCACTTAGGGAGATTGCTACAGTTTGGTGAGTGTTTTAATTGTAATCTATGTCATTTTTTTTCTTGAGTGTGGTGAACGGATTGAACCTATTAGATAAATGGTTCAACATTAGTTTTTGTCAATATTGTAACTTCATATGAGTTATATTGATTGAGATTTGTCCATATGACGTAGTCACCGCCATATACTTTTCTTTATCTGTGCTTGTTGTTTGTTAGACGGGGGTTGGTTATTTCAGATGGGTTGGCCTAAATTTTCGCTGCGACAACGCCTCACACGGTATCGGAGCGCTTGTAGGACGTGTTAGATTCCCGATTAGGTTTGATACCAACATTTGGTAGCAGAGCTTTTGGGGTTTTGACAACCATGTCTACGAAGTAGATGAACACTCGTATGACCACCCTCACAGGGGGAACTGGGCGATTTGGAAGCCAAGGATAAAGCATCTACTCTAGTGCAAGGACTTGCATGGTATGTTGGAGGGCGACATCGCAAACCCATCAAACAAAGCTGCTGAAGACTGAAAACGACTGGATCAGAAGGCCATTGGATTCATCAGCCAATGGTTGGACAACTTAGTGTTTCACCGCTTGTCCAAGGAAAGTTCGGCAAAAGCATTGTGGGAGAAGCTGCATTCGTTTATGAAAGGAAGACGGCTGACAACAACGTATTTCTTATTCTTCGACTCGTCAACTCGAAATATAGGGTGCCTCGATGGCACAACATCTGAACGAGATTCAGGATATTATTAATCAGTTGTCTGTGATGTAGATGGTGATTGATGACGAGCTTTAGGTCCTACTGCTTTCGAGTTTTCTGTCAAAAAGCTGGGAGACATTGGTGGTGCTATTGAGCAACTCCGTACTAGCTGGAAATGTCACGTTGGAGGCAGTCAAAAGTAGCTTGTTGAATGAGGAGGTCCAGCGCAAGCTGTCACGCCCCAGTTCTAAAATATACATAAACTAGAGACACGAGCATGCCAGCTAACACGATTTAGGATAAGTTTCCAATTTAATGGACTTATCCCTAGACGTACTACGCTGTCAATGGTACTAAAAGTAACTAATCATCTATATCTCAATCCACAGTAATGAAGCGAATATCAAGAATGAACATAATATATTAAAGTTGGCCATCCAGTAATATACATGTTCGAGCAAGCTCGAAAAAGGAATAAGCTTACAAATAATAGGCTATATAGCAGCATGAAACAAATAAAAGGTGAAATGTATACATGGAAGAGTAAATGAAATACCACACACACACACACACACGCACACACACACACACACACACACACACAAACATATATATATATATATATATATATATATATATATATATATATACCTGAAACCTCGGTGCATCACGCAGCACCTACCAGCTACTCTGTACTAACTGCTCAACAAATACCTTAAGAGATCACCAGGCCCTCAGTGGGACATAACAAGATACATAAATACATGCTATAATATGAACTGAATAAAATGAACAACTTGAATCATAACATGGTCCAGTATCCAGTCATCAATCAGTAAACCATATCTTTGACCAATTCAATGGATGGCATACCAGTCCATCATAAGTCACTATCCCTTGGTACGGTCCGAGGTGGGTACACGAACTAACCATTCTATCTGAATGCATGTTGAAGACAATTTTGAAGCGTATGGGTAGGTGAATAAGGATTTGCGTCGAAACACGGGCCAATGTCGGATCATGAGCCGATTAATGTACACATACTAGCATACCTTTCGATCGCTATATACACACTAGTAAGCACATATACCCCTACCCAGGCCACCCTGTCGACCGCTATATACACACTAATAAGCACATATACCCCTACCCAGGCCACCCAGTCGGCCGCTATATACAGGCTACCCTAAGGCTGAAAAATATATATCTGGTTGTCCCATACGCCTACTGATAGTCTTCTCCGCCCGTGAACTATGCAAGTTGTATCCACGACTCAGATAATCTATATCTCAATGCGAGTCTCTAACCTAGACACCATCTAACTCTATATGTACCGACACACGAACCGCTCGTACCAATAATCAGTCGAATGCGTAAGCTCGTACCAACATAATGAATCCTCATCACAGTGCCATGTAATGTCTCATGTCAAGTCATAGAAGTTATTGGGATAACTTCACAGATATGTCTACTAACTCTAAGTCACACACGCACGCACCCATAACATCGATTCCACCATCGATAAAATCCAAGTCATCATTGTTTATACACTACCAGTGTCACCAACTAACAACACAATAATAGATATGAATAATATAACAGAACAAGTATGGCAAGGTATCTTGCCTGAGGTGAAGCAATAATCCGATGATGTCCTGCAGGCAAATTGTCAAGTCTAAGTAAGGTAGCAACATAGGAGTCTCCATGAATGTCTCCGGATGCTGAAACAAACATCACCAACATTTCCAAAATAAGAAAAATAACTAAGATATACTATCCACAAGTCCAATTCTGGACACATGGGCAAAATGATAATTTTGGGTCAAAATACGATCCGCCGTTGGATCCACTTGCACCGAAATTCGTGTCAGGATCAAAGTCCACTAAATCTAGGAAACTATATGTCAACGAGTCCAGAATGATGATAGAACCCAAAGGTACATCCAAAATTAGATTTCGATGAGCCGATCTCAAAATAACCCGTTGACTCGGACTGTGGGACCCAATTGTACTGAAATGCGTACCGGGGCCAAGGTGTACTAAATCTAGTAAACTATATATCAACAAGTCTAGAATGACGATACAAAGCCAACGATATATCCAGAATTGGATTTCGATGAGCCGATCTCAAAATGACCCGTCGATCCAGACTAAGGGACCCGATTTGCACTAAAATGCGTGTTGGGGCCCAGTTCCACTAAATCTAGCAAACTATATGTCAATGAGTCCAGAATGATGATACAAGCCCAATGGTATATCCGAAATTGGATTTCGATGAGCCGATCTCAAAATGACCCGTTGACCCGGACTGAGGGACCCGATTTGTACTGAAATACGTGTCGGGGCCCATGTAGTCCAAATCTAGCCAACTATATATGAATTCGGGGTAAAACAATGCTACAAGTCCGCTGGTTGTGTCAGAATTTGAATCCAGAGTTTTGAGTCCAAAATTGGAATTTTACAAGTTAGAAATTACGATTTTGGACGGCTAAATTTGGCGTCGAATTAAACCAATCAAATGACCTCACAATGAAATAAAAATTTTATCACAAGAAGGAGGTTATACCAGCTGTGCACAAGAACTAGTGGCTTGCCAAACTTAGCTATGATAGCAGAGGAACAAATTTGCGAACTTGGCTTCACGAAACTGCCAAAAATAAATATAATTATTCGGGTACTTGCTGGCCAATTTTGACCTATCAAATGATCAAATCAACGGCTAACAATTTCGGTGGAGTAGAGCTATATACTGAGGTTGCAACAAAAAAAAGTTCGAAGATCTAATGGTCGGATCACCCAAGAAATATGCACGAAGTTGCTGTCTTGAAGCTCTATTTCTGACTGCACAATTCGCGCGTCTCGACGAGATTTTGATTCGATGTTGTAGGTATGCTGCGACGACTATCTGGGAGGTCGATGCCATACCGAGGGTACTGTCGCTGCGGTACATCATAGTGGGCTGTGCCCACGACTGTGGGCAATACGCATAGGAGGCGCTACCCGGGGTCGCGGCCATGGTGCTCTCGAACGGGCAGCATGCGAGAAGCGGTACAGCTGCTGCATCGGAGGCTATGGCTAGGGAGGTGGCCGCACAAGGCATCATACGGGGGATGTGCGACCGATCCTGGGTTCTACAATGGGCACATGGTGGTGGCGACGATGGTTGCAGCAGTAGTTGCAGGCAACAACAGTGATACGCACGAGGAAAGTGTGGTGTGCTCCAATGCATGGAGGCATGGCACTGCCACACGCGATGGCTGGTGGTGCCACGGTTGTCGCACGATCGGGCACGAGGCTGGGCGGTTATCGACGGTACGACCGGAGAGCGCAAGGTAGCACGGCACGATGCGGGGTGCCGCCTGGAACGCTCTCAGCAGCAGTAGTAGCTGTGCATAATAGCAGTAGCAGCACGATGAGAAGAAGAAGATGATGATAATGAAGGAGGTGAGAGTTTATGATGGAGAGAAGAATGGAGGAGAGAAGATGTGGTTGACTGAATAGAGGAGGGGCTGTCGGCCATGGGATATGGGATGTGTGTGTTTATAGTAGGGAGGAGATAGATATGAGGAAAGAGAGAGAGAAAACAAATATTGGAGGGGGAAAACTGGTCTGTCAGGGGGTGATGTGTCTTTTTTTTAAAGGAGGTGAAGGGTAATGCATGGTGTACACTAAATGAGGGTGGTTTGGGTGTGGTAGGTTAAGTCAAGAAATTTGCATAAAAATTGAACTTTTGGGAGTGTGGGGATGGTAATGCTAAAAATGGGTGTTGGTGTGTGATAGATGAGTGATAGAATAGATGAGACCCACCATTTGGCTTGGCTATTTTTGGTTAGCATTAAATGAAGGGGGTGATGGTGTATTCCTTTGGTTAACTTATATATAGGTATTATAGTTAATGGGGTTGTCCATTAGATTTGGTAGTGTGTAGGCTAGATGTTTGGTTTTTTGTAGAGTAGAAAATGGCATTGTGTGTTTTATGTGTGCCATGTGAGTGGCCACATATAATTGTGTTGGATGTTGGGTTTGATTGGGTTAAGTTTGGGCTTGGTGTGGTCATGACTACAAATTTAGATCAATTATGATCGTTGATGAAATAGTAGCATGCGGGAGCTCAATTAGATACCAGACTAGTGACATATGTATGCATAGTAGGCTCAAAATAGGTCAAAACCATATATTGGGTCGATTAGGTTGGACCGATGTTGAGCCCCGAAATTAAATTGGAAGTTAGGTCAAGTTTTTCAATTGATGGTCAAATGACCTAAATTGACCAGAAAGTTGTGCGATATAAATAAAGTGCAAGGGAACAAGTTTGAGTGAGACATGATATATCAAAATGAAGATAAACTTGTCTAGATTAAAACTTATGAAGGAAGTTTCGAGAGATTGATACCCTTGGCGCTCCAAAAGTCAAAGTCACTGAAAGGTATATTTAATGATCAAAACTAATTATAATAAAATATTTATTGAAAATAATTCATTTAAAAATTAAAAAATAGCCCTAAAATCCAAGTGGCTTACAACCTACCCACCTCAGAGAATTTTGTCCATGAAATTACACTAAGACATAAGTATAAAAGGATAGAAGAGTAATATCTAAGAAGTCAAGCACGACTAGTCGTACATGGTTCATGTGGTATGCTGATGCCACTAGTATCTAGGGTGCATATCTTACTAAACTCTAAGTGTACCTCAACTTTATAAATGCAACAACAAGGCCATGGTCGTGATTCTACTAGCAAGGATTTGGAAAGGAATACAAGAATTTAGGTATTACAGTCTGCACTAACTAAGGCGACCTAGGTACTATCATGGCACTGTTTGTCAATTACTCTATATGGGAATTTCTATCAATTCAGTGCTACTCCTATACGGGTCAAGGTTTCAATAAGTTCGAAGGTATTGCCTGGATTGGACATAACTGGAGTGAGGTGGCATAGAGGGAATTATAATTGCATAACGGAAAGATAAGTTCAAGAGGATTACGAACAGGAAAATTACAGATCATGGTAAGGAAGATTTTGATAAGTTCAAGAAGAAATTTTCCCCAAGAATAAGGTACTACTAGGTAGATACTTGATTAGGAATTTGGAAGGAATGGCATCTTAGGGTAATATGATCATTAGGCAGAAGAGGTACGAAATTAAGGTTTTGGTTTAAAATCAAGGTATGGCTAGGGAAGAATAGAGTCTTCTTAATCGTATTCCTTAGGACGATCAAATTGCTAAATTGCGATTCCGTGATTTAAGACCATAGGAATAGGAAAGGAAGAATATGGGTACGCCTAAAACAACAACTTCTGGTCACCTAGAATAATTTAAAAATCAAGCAAGCTGAAGTAATTTGCACACCAGTTCATACTATGGTTTAGTCTATCTATCAGGTTCCTAGGACAACATATGGCCCCTCAAATGCGGCTAGCCAATCTTAATCCAAAATAAAACTCATAGTATTCGAAAGTCCTCGATATCATTTAATTTCCTTTAGTACACTCTATTTTACGGCTTATCCTCTTCAATTGAAATTTCTGCTAACACAATACCAAGTTTCTGATAATGTGATCTGCCGAAGTCTTTAAATATCCTCTATCCCCAAAAATACATAACATTTAATTCTTATCCTCTTTCACCCTTATATAAAACATCTTTATTCTCTGGAATGTATCATCCATTATGCACAACTCTACTCTAGATCCGACTTATTAATCTATTTAGGATTACTCTACCTCTCTATCTTGAAATCTTTTCTTGTCATCTCATGCCATAATCTTGGTTAGGTGCTTATAATACTTTATGGATGATTTTCATATTAGCTTCTTCCCTTGTTTCTTTCTGTCATAAATTTCGTATCATCTATCTCCTCAGGATAGTCTACTTGTTCTTTATGGGATCTCAATTTCAAGATCTTACTTAAGGTATGGTTCTCTCTGTAATCTTCTTTATGTCATCATAGATAATCATGGTCATAATCCTCGTCTTGATAACTTTTTCTGAAATTTCAATCTTATTTATCTTCATTTATTCAGACTAAACGTACTGTTCCTTATAATTCTCTCTTCTTGTATACCTAACAGAAAGTTCCAGTTGTCATTCTTCTAGTGTTAATAACTAGTTTGCAACGATAAGGGTCTACTAGTCTACCTCTTGAGGTACGGTTCTAATACTATTCCTAGATCCTTGGTTACGATTAACCATCGAAGACTATGATCAATTCTTAAACTAGATCAACCCTGAAACTCCATGCTATACCTTTACAAGCCTTAAGTCATATCCAATAACAGATCAACCTTGATCCTTAAGTCTAACTCTATTGGTCATTCTTCCAGTCCCTATCTCCAATAGTTCATTCAAGGTTTGACACGTCCAACATATAGTTGGTTGACTAGTCTAACTTAGTCTTACCTATTCCTAGATCATATTTATCTCTAATACCTAATCTTTCTAGGACAGTTCCTCATTATCCAAGAAAATTTCTTTTCCCATTATAACATATTTCTGATTTTTATATCTCTACGTAAAAATTTCTTAAATTTTTGTGCAACATAACTCTAAATGTTTATATCTAGTCATGATCATCATGTTTCATCAATTTGTTTTATCCCGTCGGAATCTTTGGACCCTATTTTATACTGTCCTTCTGGTTTGCACTCTTTAATATAAAATCCAACTGCGTCTTCCTTCAACTCATATTCCTATTCATCTCATCCTTTATGATTAAGGAATCTTCATATTCTTCTAATTAACCCGGATGAATCACGTTAACTTCTATTCCAACTTAGGCTAGCCTAGACAAGGGCGACATGGTTTAGCCTAATGATCCTCATGTTTTCTATTAGGGTTAAGCTTGATAGTGTACTCTATTCCATATCCTATCTTGGTGGAGTGTCTATACAAGCCTACCCACCTTAGCTAGTCACCTAGTCCTATCAAGCATGGGTTACCATATTCTTCAAGTAAAAACTTTCTAACTCAATGTGATAATTTACATGTTGTCGTCAAATCACCAATTTGTGATTTAATGGATCATTCGACTAGACATATTTTCCTACAGGAACTAAACCTTGATAAAATTACCATTCATATCATATCGGACCATCCAATAGTGACGTCTATCCAAACCTCTACATATCCTAAATAATTACCTATGAAATATTCTACCTGTCTTACTCACAATCAATAATAAGATAATGACGAAGTGATCGTCAACACAATATTTGTCCTTCTGATGGAGGAAAGACGAGAATTCATAAATAGGAATTCAAGAATGGTATGATTGAGCACAAATATGAATTTTCAAGGGGATAGTAGAAGTCAAAGGATCCTAATGCAGGCTCGTTTGGTACAGTAATGTAACCGAAATGATTTATCTCGACCTGTATGGCACCACACATGCAGGTTGAATCGTCGCAGGAGTCCGCTCTGGTGGCTTCCTAGGAAAAGGAAGACCCAAGTCACAAGCGAGGACATATGGGAGTTCTTGGGATCTTGTGACTGTGGACTGCAAGGAGGGCTACTTTTATTATGGTGAAAGGGGTCATATCAAGAAGAACTTCATGGGGCTCAAAGCTGGAAGAACAAAGTCAAGGACGATGAGGAGGATCTCACAGCAAAATGAGATATCATTATCGCAACGATTGACACAGAGAAACCTTATGATATGTGTCATGATGGCTACTGGGTTATGGACACAGGTTCGTCGTACTACGCCACTCCGCAGAGAAGGATCTCCATGTCATACCATGGCGGCAAGTTTGGACATGTGAAGATAGGCGACAAGGGGACGGCTGTATTTATAAGCATCGGTGATATGTACTTGATGACAGAGTTTGGTGAGAATCTCGTCCTCGGGATGTGCAACATGTACCGAGTTTGTAGTATAACTTGGTTTCTATATGGAGGCTGACAGATGATAGCTGTCATAGTTTATTTGTAGACAAAAATTGGATGCTTGCGAAGGGTTCCCAACGACTGGCTTGAATAGATTTCTTTTATAGCATGTACAGGCTCAAGCCTCAGAGTTGTACAGGCAGGCCACAGATACTAGACGGAGACTCGAGGGGTGTTCGACATGAGTTGGATCATTGGGAACTTGCTAAGGAGGGTCTTCGAGATGTTTTGAGGGATATAGAGGATTTGGTTCGTCGAGACAAAGTGATGAATGTTGATGAGTCAAAGATAAAGGGTCAGTCAGTTGGTCCCATGATAGGTGGCCAGTCTCCTTGCTTGTGTAGGTTGCTCTACGGATCTGATTTTGGCGATGGATGGTTTGCCAAAGTTTACAGAGCGATATTGGTTTCAACAGTTCGAAGCCAAGAAGGAGATCAAGGTCTGCAGCAAACTCACTCAGAGGCGGGTGCATCAGCATTCACACAATTCAGGGGAAGCTGTGGGTCATCGACGACATGCATATTATATGATGTTCTACTCGAGGATATATGTGTAAGGAGGAGCTTCAGTGTCAAATACGAAAGTGGGCAGGTTTAGGAGTTTGAATCTCATGAGAACTGTATCGTCCGCTTGGTTGGACCAGCCAGGGGTGAAGATGCTCGAAAGAACGGTAGTATATTTCTTTATAAGATGAAAGTCAGGATAGGAAACCGAGACTTGCGATGAGGCTGATTGTCAGAAACTTCAGTCTTGGTCGTATTATTGATGTTGGCAGGATTTTAGTAGTGTAGGAGGTACTATGCATGGCAGTTAGCGTGAACATGGCGGTCGAGAAGCTAGAGACAAAAGAAGAAAAAAATAGTTCGAGGGATCGGAGATCAGTGGCATATGGAAGCAGAAACTTTATCGCGGGATAACAAACACGACATACATGTAGTCCAGTTGAGAAACAATGGAGTCAACACCCTCTCATCAGACTAGAGATGGAAATTGTTGGAGTCCAGTCTGGATTTGGTAGAAACATATTCGTAGAATCTAAATCTGATTACATATTTAATTTGATTAGGTTTGGATGTCTATAATTGGTGCTGGGCTATTTTAGATGTAATAAGATTCTTATTTGATGGTTTTCTATTTAGAAAATCTTATTATGATGTAAAATAAGATGTTGATGGAATATTTTATGTGTATTAGGGTTCTTATCTTAGGGTTTCCTATCTAAAAAAAAAAATCCTATTATGACCTAAAATATGATTTTCTCATCCTATATTTATGGGGTGAGGGTAGAGGCACAAAGCACAACACAAAGTTAAGATTCGGGGTGCTCGTCCACAGGAGATCTAAGAGAAAGTCTGGACTTTATTCTTAGGGCTTGGCCATACAAGACGTAAGGAAGGAGGAGATCTGATCGAGGAGTCATCAACTTTGGTTAGAAAAATTGCTAAGGGTTGGTGAGTAATTTATTGCAATTTCTGCATTTCTTTTTAAGCATGGTGAGGGGGTTGAACCTATTAGGTAAAAAGGTTCAACATTATTTTTTTGTCAATCTGAGTTATATAGATTGGGATTTGTCAAGGTGACGTAGTCACAGTTATATACTTGTCTTTATCTATGATTGGTGTTCGTTGTGGGGGTTGGTTATTTTGGATGGGCTGGCCTAAATTTTCACTACGACAACATCTGAGACCTGGTATCAGAGCGCTTGTAGGGCACATTCGATTCCCAACAACTTCGACTCCTTGGACAGACAAAACAATCCTTGCTACAACACACTATAGCAGCTAACTCTCACATAGTATATTATCTTATTCTCTAACTCTCAAAAGAAACTTCAAAGCATATAAAAAGGAGAACCAACCCCTTGAGCAGCCTACTATCCATATTTGACGATGAATCCGGAGATAAATATCCATTAAATGGACGGTTACAACATTAACCCCCACTAAATGGCAGTTACTCTACAGGAGCAATCGAAGAGGCATTTATGCATGCAATGCCACGCAAAGAGGCATTTATGTGCACGGCTCCCGTGCGTAACTCTCACTCGTAACTCAACACAAAAGCACCATCTCATTCTCATGCCAGATATGTATGTGCGAAGTGAGCACCACTTTGCATCCTTCACCTGAGTGTGAGTCGCTAAGCAAGATTCAAACCTTATAACATTATATTAAAATACCCTATCATCTCAAACACATGGGCTATCATACCCTATGTGCACAAGTTAATACAATGAATAACATTATATTGAAATATACACTTGGGGTTCTTGTCACGCCCAAGTTCTAAAATATATTGAAACCAAGACATGACCATGCCAGTTGTACGAACAAAAATAAGTATCCCAATTTAATGGACTTACTCCATTCGTATTATGTTGTACCTAACTACACTGTCACAGGCAAATCTATAATCTCTATAATCTCATCCACAGAACAACAACAACACCACCACAGACAGAAATATGACAAATGAACTGAAATAAAATATAACAAAAAACTGAGTATCCAATACAAATGATATGTCCGTAAAATATAGTATGATGAAAATATCCATGGAAAAGAAATACAATGCTGAAATAAAAAAATAAAAAAATAAAAGATAACCAGCCAAAATATCGGCTAACTAGATAATGATGCTCATGGTTCTAATTGTAGTATCATTCAAGCTCATGAAAACTCCTCGTGCAATACCTATAAGTCCTCAGCATCATAACTTGTCTTAATCTCCGGTCCGTAGACAGTGGGATACAAATACTCATCTGAATCTGAAAAATAACCAGGTCCTCAAAGGGACGTAACAAGATACAAAAGGAACATGCCAATGTAAAACTGAACAAATATAAGGGAATAACGTAGATCACAACAGGGTCTAATAGTTCATTATCGAAATAGTGAACCATACCTACAACCAAATAAGGACAAGGGTGGCACACTATTTCGTGACAAGACAATGTTCCATGGCTATGCGAATATATATTAAAGACGACTTTTGACGTATAGGTGGATGACAGGGATATAGCACCGAATCATAGACCGACATCGGATCACGAGCCGATATCTATGAACTATGAACCACACAAGTAGCTATGAACCTATCTATGAGGCTATTGACCCTACAATCTCCTTCAAAGATTACATAATCTAATAAGGTAGTCACATACGTCTTCTGGTAGTCTTTCCTACCCATGGACTTGTACAAGTCATATCTATGACTCGGACAACCCATATCTCAATGTAAGTCATCGTACCCAGACATATCTAATTATCCAATGAGTCAACGCATCAATGGCTAGTTAATGTGCAAACTCATGCATATGAAACATCACTCATGGTGTCATGTAATAATACATGTCAAAGCCATAGAATTTATATCAATAACTTCTCAAATAAGGTACGTCCACTAACTCTAGTCAACACACACACACCGAAAGCAAAAAATATAATTTAAGCAGTGAAGCAAAGGCAAGGTATATTGCCTGGAATATCAAAAACAGAATAAATCTACGGTCCGATTTCAATTGCAGTCGAACAATAATGAACCCCTAGAATATAAATAACTAAAATCAATTCTAATTCTAAGACAACATATCTACTATAAGTATGCATACTATTTATAGACTCTATTACATATACTAGCTAACTAGTTTACAATTATATATACCATATCCTCTACATGAAGTATCATGCCATCTTAAAAATAATATTTTATAATATAAAAATAATCACTTTAAATTTTGAAATAAATAAAATATTTTTGGACCATATTTATATAATATAAAAATAATCACTAGTTTTTGGTTGTTGACCTTCTCTTGCTTGTCGGATCATGTCTGCTTGTTTGATCGTTTCTGCTTCCTCTCCTTATAACAGGGCAGTCCTTCTTTATATGGCCTATTCTTTTGCAGCTAAAACAGATCGATTCTTCGTCATCTTTGAAGTCCTTCTTCTTCTTGTTTGAATTCTTATATCTGAGGAATCGCCTGAAGTTTCTTGTCATCAGGGCCATCTACTCGTTGTCTGAGCTGTCTGTCTCACTCTCATCGTCAGATATTGTCTTGTGATTTTTCTTGAATGCTATTGTCTTCTCTTTTGGATTTTGTTCATCGAAGTCCTGAAGATCCAACTCATGTGTCATGAGTTTTCCTGTAAGGGTTTCAAGGCTCATTGTTGTGAGATTATTTCCTTCAATAATGGCCGTTGCTTTTGGATTCTGGTTCTTTGGTAGTCCACGAAGAATCTTCCATATCTTTTCATGATTGCTGTATTCTTTGTCAAGGAAAGATAGAGGATTAACAATATCTAAAAATCGAGTAAACATCGCTGTAATAGTTTCATTAGGCTTCATTTTGAATGCCTCATACTCTTGTGTAAGTCATAAGATTTTGGATTCCTTCACTTGTGAAGTACCTTCATGAGTAACCTCAAGAAGTTTCTAAATCTCGTTGGATGTGGCACATGTAGAGACTCTATTGAATTCAGTTCTATCAATAGCACAAAATAAAGCATTGATGGCTTTTGCATCAAGACTGGCTTGTTTCTTTTCATTGTCGGTGTATTGATCGAGTGGTTTTTCAACTAAAATACCTTCTGCTCTAATAGGTAGAGGTTTCTTACAACCATTGATAACAGTCGACCATAAATCGAAATCAAGTGACTTGAGGGAAAAGCTCATCCGCGTCTTCCAATACGTGTAATTTGGGCCATCAAATAAGGGTGGCCTATTTGTTGAATGACCTTCACCGTTGCTTAGAAATAGGGATGCCATATCTCAAAGAGTGTTAATTCCGACAAGAGATAACCTGCTCTGATACCAATTATAGAAACAATGACACCTCTAGAGGGGGGCTGAATAGAGTGCAGCGGAAATATTTAGCAATACAAAATTAACTCTAAGAAGGTGAAGCAATATATTAAATTTAAATACAAGTAAAGCAGTAACGGTTGAGGCGAGAATTCAATACGCAGAGACAACATGTTTATACTAGTTTTCCTCTGTGAGAACTAGTCCAGTCTCGAGTACTCAACCCGACATTGAATCTACTATTTGAAATAGAGATTACACCACGTGTTTTGCTCCGAAGAGCACCCGAACATCAACACCGTCTTGTTTTTATCCGAGGCCCACGATCAAATTTCACCAATCACTTTTCTGAGGAAAAAGCTTTTATACGCCAAGCTTGTACAACTCGAAAAATCCTAATCGAAAACCACCGTCACTTAGAAGAGTTGAGTTGACTTAGAGATCTGAAGATTGAAGCTTTGAAAACTGAATATAAAGTTTTAAGAATAGATAGAGAAGATGAAGAAGAAATGAGTGTATAAAAATAACAAAATCTTCTCTATTTATAGAAATTTGCTGCTGACCAGGAGAAATCAAGTTGACTGAGTTCGGTCCGAGTTTGGGCAGAACTCTGGCCGAGTTCGGTCCCTTTGATTCTGGTTCAACCTAAGTTGGTTTTGGTTCAATTGGGTTTGGTTCGGTTGAAGGAATGAATCAAGATAGGTTTTAGATAGACTTCTAATTTCCAGTAATCCCGACTCACAAATATAGACTCAATAAATAGAAAAATACAGAATAAATGTGAAAAATTCAATAATGATGAACTCTGCATTCTTTATTTCTTATCATATCAAGATCGGAGTTAAAGTCAATTATCGAAATCAGTTTGAATATGGCTAAATGTGCCAACATGAAGCACCAGCTGAGGTACCCCTCAAGGTACAACTTAAGGGAAGACCTCCTCAGTCGTCAGCCCCTCCCGCTGTCAAGCTACAAGAGAAAGCCTCAGTATCTCTTTCAGCACAGACTCAAGAGCCTGCACGGGACAAGCTCCCCGCAGACTTACCCGATCCGCCCTAGGCTACTCCAGTACTCACCGATGAGGAACTGGGAGAGTACATATCTGCTAATATCGACGCCCCGTCCCTTGATGATGTAATTCCTCGGGACAAGATCCCGTATTTTATCAGCAAAAGGGTGTCTTTCAATTATTCTAGTCTTCCACATTGGAATGCCATGTATACTCTAGATAATGCCCCACAGTGTTGTAAACACAAATAACGACTGTCAATCATGTAAATTGAGTCATCATGTACCAAGGAGTCTGTCATATAGTCCTACCCCGAAACCAGAATGAGAAACCTATCATCTTCGGCAAAGTCGGGCGTCATCAAGAACGTCCACCGGTGGAGCCAGATCCTGACACAGGTAGAATGCAAATATATCGGTATAACGATCAAGCCAAGTATCTCATCCAAAAGATAGGTTACAACCTGAAAAGCGGCTAGCGTCTGAACTATGGCAAAGGCCTACTTCTTCCTTTGTGACTCCCTGTTCTGAAAGTGAAGCCACAATACTATTACCACCGTACTCGACGGGGGGTAGGCTACATCACACCTCCGACAAACCCAGAGAATTTAGAAGCAGAAGAGGTCGTACACTCTCACTCATTTGAAGCTTCAACTTGGGACTCCGACACCAGCATCGACCCAATCTTCAGGAAGGTGTTGTCAGCTAACATGACATCCGCACATCCTTCGGAAGTCGAAGACGAAGATCAAACAGTAGAGTTCTTCGAAGAGGAACCCTGGGCTCAACGCCTAGGTGCACAATGGAAATCTCGCTTCGAACTATGAAAACCCCCTACTAACGACGAAGTCGAGCAGATCGACCTCGGGGATGCATCTTCGTCTAAACCTATCTTCATCAGCAAAAGCCTGGTAGGAGAGGACCAAAATTTTTTGGTCCAGCTGGTCAAAGAATAAATCGACGTCTTCACCTGGAGCTATGAAGATTTGCCCGATCTCATCCCACAAGTCGCAATGCACAAGCTCAACATCTTACCCAATGTTAAGCCTATTAAGCAGTAACAGCGACGCTTCTGTCCTAACATCATTGATGCTATTGACAAAGAAGTCAATAAACTCTTGGGCAGTGGGTTTATTCGCGAAGAACAACATCCAGATTGGGTGGCTAATATCGTTTTCGTCACTAAAAAGAATGGAAAGATCCGAGTTTGCATCGACTTCCAGGATCTCAACTTTGCT